>JAINUV010001491.1:0-497500 GCA_020205505.1 Panax japonicus
ATTCATTCTAAGTCCTTGTACATATATTTCTATTATCTATCGAAGGACTTAACAACTTTTCTTCATGCAAACATACTTGCATATTCATTCATATATATATCATAATCAAATCATATATAAATAGGAATATCATTCACATGTTTATTCCTGACAAAAGATACTAAGCACTTTTTATCCACTATTACTTCATTACATTTTTTAACCACAAAAACTTATATAGTTTAGGATGCCAATCCATTTTCAACTGCAATTTTTTGATAGCCTCTTCAGACACTACGTTCTCACAACTGCCGCCATTAATGATTAACTTGCATACTTTATTTTCTATGGTGCAATTTGTTTGAAAGATATTGGTTCTCAACCAATTATTTTCGGAATTACCTTTATGAGTTGGTAGACTCTTGCGAACGACCAGGGTCTCCTGGCTATCTTCATACGATCCATTCTCCTCTTCGTCGCCATCATCATATTCATCATACTCAAGTTCTCCATAAGGTTCTCCTTTATCTTCATATTCATCATAAATTTCTTCTTTATCTGCATATTCATCATATATAGGTTCTCCATACTCATCTACTTCTTCGGCTACTTCTTCCTCAACCAACTCTTTTTTATTAAAACCAGAATTAAAATTATAAAATTCCTCACCACGATTAAGGTACGAGAAATACTCTGGGACTTCCTCGGTCGGATACTGTCCACAAGAATAATACCCTTCCTCATCATAATCAAGGTGTGGGAAATCCTCAACCAAAAAATGTCCACGATAGTGATTAAGCTACGAGACTTCCTCCTTCAGAGCCTGTTCACGTCGACCCCGATTTAGCACCTTAAGACGCTAGGTTAACTTTGCAACCTGTCTCTGTAATTCCTCAATCATTGCATCTTGAATGTTATGATCCTGGTTCGGGACTTCCTCAGCCGAAATCTGCCCTCTATGACCACGATCACTAGCCATTAAAATCGATGAGTCTACTCCCAGAAAGATACTTGAGCTTTGATACCAACTGACGTCGGGCGGGATAGTGATTATCCTATGGGCTAGGTAAACAAGTAAATTCATAGGAAGAAGGAAGAGGTTCACCGAAAAAAACACAGAGAAATCTCTCTAATGTGTATAATATATTTATCAAAATCAAAGTTCATCGAATTCAACCCACAAGCTGGTTTTATATATAGCTAACAAAACTTTTTCTCCAAGTCACTCTAGAATCTTCTTAGAGATATGAAAATAAAATCCTCCTAGAGATACAGAAAGATATCCTAACAAACTTTCTAAAAATACGGAAATAAAAATTTAACAAGTAACAACTTATTATAAAAGATTTACTAACTAATAAAATACTATTACTATAAAAGACTAAATAATAATAATAATAATAATAATAATAATAATAATAATAAAAATAATAAAGTCCATCAACTTTTGAAGTCATGACGCCTCTTTAGAAGAAGTTCGCCACACCCGAAGTCATAACACCATCCGAAGCCGAACCCTGACCTAGAAGACATGAACCGAACGCCTGACCCCGAAGTCAACTGATACCATTACGTTGATCCTTTAACTTTTGGTCTTTTAGCATCATCATCATACTATCCAACCATTAAGGATCTTCGGCCAGAAATCCTCATGCATCAATATGTTTTAGTCACTTTACTTTATGCCAATATTGCATAAAGATTCCTTAATTCCATTGCTTACTATTTTACGCTCAAAAAGGACAACACTTCATATACTAAAATAGAGTCTCTATATGTTGTGAATTTTTTTTTTACCGACTTATGATTATGAGGTATATCAATACATGAAATTGGATAGAATTATAAAGTTGACCAATCATATGAAACATGATTAAAAATATCTATATATAATTAATCGCACAAAATAGACATCTCTCAACCCTAAAATTTAGGAATAGCATTTCAAACATATATATAGGAAAGTGATTCATAACAATAGTTTGTTATGGACATTATTTTAGCAATCCCATTTCCCACCGTCCAATACGAGATAAAACATACATTTCGTTACTCTTACTAGTTGTATGAGGAAAAATATTAAATACTTTAATTTTCGCTACTCTTAGTAGCTAATGAGTAATGTCTTAAATACCCCAACTTTAGTTGGATTTAAATAACTTCAATATATTTATTTGTATATAAATAATTTCTTAAGAAATTAATAGGACATATTGTTCTCTCAACCCTAAAATTTATGAATGGTATTTCAACCCTAAAATTTAAGTATAATTTGAGTTTAAAATCTTTCCATATACATTTTATTATCATAATTATCGACTTATCACTATCGTTTAATCTCATACAATTATTTTTTAATTTAGTTAGTGCTATTTAAAATTCATATTCTTGCTAACAATAATATTTAATTGTATAATAACTTTTTTTTATTAAACTATATAAGTATAACTATTTATGTTTAAATAAAATAATATTATTATATCAATAGAATATATTAATGTATAAACAAATGAATTATTAATTCAAAGATAAATACTATCATTCATACTATATAAATAGATGAACTATTATTTTAGGATTTAAAATTATTTAGATTTTTTATAAATAATTAATTATACATTATTAGATAAATGGTCTCTCAACCCTAATATTTAAAAATAGTCTGTCAACCCTATATATATATATATATTCTTGCTAATAATAATATTTAATTATATAATAATTCTTTTTATTAAATTATATAAGTATAACTATTTGAGTTTTAATAAAACAATATTGTTACATAAATAGATAAATCTATTAATATATAAACACATTAATCATTAATTCAAAGATGAATACTATCATTTATACTATATATAAATAGATGCACTATTTTTGCAGGTTTTTAAATTTATTTAGTTTCTTTAATCAATAATTAGTTATGGATGATTAGATAAATAATATATTTTAGAAGAAACTGATTTTTAAGAAAATCATTGTATACAATATTAATGTATTATTATTAATAATTAATATATTAGTATAGTATAATACAAAAATATATAAATAATATAATAATGTTGTAACAAAACCCTATTTCGCACGAGATGAAGAGCTAGTTATCACTAATAGTTATTTACGTAATCGATAACAAAAAATTGATACATAAAGTTGTAAGATATGTCATTTTTCACTAAAAAATAACAAAGCAGTTGAATTGTTTTGAAAGAAAAGGTAAACTGGGAATGTCATGTTATGACCTTAAAATAAAAATGTAACTCTAATTTTAAAATAATCGTAAAAGAAAAATTGTTTTTAATGGCTGAATTACAAATCTATCATTACAAGTTGGCAACCAGTTTCAAAGTAGCCCACCAATTATTAAAATAAATATTTGCCTCTTATAATTGTCACTTAGTGTCAATTCTATTACTTGGTGTTATACCAAGAATCTAAAACAAATGACTGAAATCCCTAGAATTGTGCTATTATGTAAATTAGTAAATCCATCCCTAAAATCATGGGATTATTAATTGTATTAAGCTCATTAGTTTTTATATATAAGTGAATACTGATTAACAAATATTTTAAGTGAGCAAATACTAAATTCGTGAAAACTATTTGCTTTATTTCTAGTATAATCAAGAGCTATATATAATCATCCTCCCTCTTTCTTACAATGCAATCCTTTGATTGAGATTCTTGGTATAACACTTTGGTCGTCTTTTTTCCAATTTCGTGTCACATTCTAGGCATGTGTGTTTGTTTAATGATTATATCTTTGACATTTTAATATGTAAAATACCTAGTACGTTCATGTGTTAATCATGAGAATTAAGTATTTTACATCGTTAAATGACAAGAATACCCTCATTAAATAACCATATGACTAGAACGTGACACGAAACTAAGAAAACACAAGCTTCAAGTTGGTATCATGGAATGCTCTAAATTAACTACTATATTTTGAGCAGATAATGAGCAATGGAATGTTCAAAAGTCCGCTTCACAAGGTTGTAGCTAATTCACGACAAGAGAGAATATCTTTGGCTGTGTTTTACATTCCTAATCCAGATGAAGAGATTGAACCAGCTCAAGGATTGATAGACAAAGAAAGGCCACAAATTTACCACAAAGTGAAAAACTATGCAGCTATAAACTTTGAGTGCTTTCAGAATGGGACTATAGCACTGGACAAAGTGAAAATAACTGAGCCATAAAATCCTTTGTATCTACTTCTTGGTTTAATAAATGTGTGTTTTTCAAGATTGGATTGTTTGTATCGAGCTAGTTGGTTATATATATATATATATATATATATATATATATATATATATATATATATAATTTCTTTCTAGTGATGAGAGTTTTAATTTTCTTGTAAATTAAAAGCAATTGTTAGTATTGCAATTTGTGTAATTGCTCAGATTGACTAGTGTGATTTTGTCTAAAATCCATTACCTCCTTTTGTCCAGAATTTATTTAAATCAATTTTTAGGCATAAGAAAGAGTGAACTTCTATAATATGTATTAAACTATTGTCTTTAACTACTATAATCGATCAGCCCAGGTCGAGTCAATAGGATCAAATAGAATAATTTTTTTATTAAATAATATTTAGTAAATGAAAAGATGTCATTAGGTCAATTATTGTTTCATGTTCGGACAATAATTGTAGGCTTATGTTATTAGAACTGATAACGCCTGACCAAATTACTAAAACAACAGGTTAAAATAGCGCTAACAGTTGATTGTATTGTCGTAAAATCAAACTCACGAAATACGCATAGATAAACATACACACATCATTATAAAAGATATAAAATACGGACACAAAAATTTATGTGAAAGCCCAATTAGGAAAAAATCACGGTGAGAGATACAAATTGTTTATTTGTGTCATATGTTATTGTCTTCTCCAAACCCTTGCTTATTGTTGTATTTATAACTGTCATGTCCACCCAAATTCAATTAGGAGTAGAAGTCCTTTTTAGAATCACCTTATAACTGCAATTAATAATTGATCGATTACTTCCCAAATTAGATCTATTTATCCCACAACATAAGGAAACACAATCTTATTGTAATAAGGACTCTCTCACTATTTGAACAAGGTATCAAAATAAATGTATATGGGCTAACACCATATTCGGTCCATTAAATAAATTGGGCTACTCCTTTGCTAGACCCAAATAATCTCATGCCAACATTGGCCCCCAATTTTTTATTTATAAGAAATTTAAAATAAAAGAGTATACAAATTTATACCAATACACTACAAAAAAACAGGTCATTGGCGACGGCATCATTCGCGACGGCAGAAACCCCGTCGCCAATAACCTCTTTAGCGACGGCATAACCGTCGCTAATGATGCCCGTCGATAATGACCCTTCCCGGGCCTAATTTTGGTGGGAATTTTTTGGCGGGCTTGGGAAAAGGTCATAGGCGACGGCCTATGCCGTCGGTATTGACTGCCGTCGCTAATGAGTTAATTTTTATTTACAGCAGCTGCGTTTTTTTTTCATTTCTCTTCTTTTTTTTTCTTCCCTTTCTTCCTGCTGCCGTCGTCGCCTTCTCTCTCCCGTCGCCCACTGCCCTTTTCTTGCCGTCGCCGTCTCTCTTCTACCGTCGTCCCTCTCTGTTTCTCTCGACTACAAGGTAATCATATCCCAATTTCAGTTTTCCCCCAAATTTAACCTAGCTAATAATGTTTGTTAGTTTTCTCCCAATTTCGACTACAATTATTTGCAAGTTAATCTTCCTCTCTTTCAAATGTTTGCAAGTTTACATAAAAATATCAATTGCAATGTTTGCTAGAGTTTTTTTGTTTTTTTTTGTGTGTGAGAATGTCAAACGAAAAAAATGAGAAGTCTCCTCTTCAATTTTTCTGCAATTTAGTAGTGAAAAGGTAAGCAAAAGTTCATTGAGCTGCAATGTAGTAAAGACAACTTTGTAAATAGTTTCTTCAGCCCACAAAAAGAGTCCCCATTTGCAAATATTAAGGATGAATTTGTTTCATGTTGACCTCTAAAAATAATATGTTGTTAGCTTTAGTTGTGGCATGATAATGAAATTAGAATACAAACATGTGCTTATATTATAAACTGAAAAATTATATATATTACAGTAACATGAAGACAAGATCTCAACTTAATTTTTCAAGAAAAGTAAACATGAACCATTATATTGATGGCGTGTCGACTAAATTACCTACTTTGTTAGCGAGTGTGTGGTCAATGAGTGCACACCTTCATGTCTTTGTATTTTACTTGTCTTTGCAAGTGATCATGAAGTTATCTCTGATCAAACATAGTAAATCTTAGGCAAAAACTATAGGAACTCGTGACGTACTTATTTGGTTAATAGTGTTAAATATTTTGTTTCATGTTTGACTGACATCAAACAAATGCGTTCGTGAATGTTGGTTGGTTGTAATTTGGATCCTCAGGAGGTTGTCCACGGCTCTATCGATCCTACAGCTGCCGTTGACGATCTCATGGGTGTAGTACGGGAGGAGGCCATCCGTGTGTGTGCAGTTGTCTTGGCCAACATCTTCCCACCACATATTCGACAAGTAAAAATAATTAAATTATGTATTTCCTTATTTAATTTAAGTAATTTGTAATTGTATTGCTTAGATAAACATACGGAGACCGACTTACCGCCACGCAAACACACACACAGCACCGCGTAGGTATTAGACACGCGTTACAACTGACGGTACTCGATTCCGACATACGGAGACCGAGTTACCGCCTAGTTTGCGAAACTGAACCACACTTAGCTAAAAAGCAGAAAAAGAGCCCGAAACCCGCATCGTCCGTCCGAACGCCACGCAAACACACACACAGCACCGCGTAGGTATTAGACACGCGTTACAACTGACGGTACTCGATTCCGACATACGGAGACCGACTTACCGCCTAGTTTGCGAAACTGAACCACACTTAGCCAAAAAGCCGAAAAAGAGCCCGAAACCCGTATCGTCCGTCCGAACGCCACGCAAACACACACACAGCACCGCGTAGGTATTAGACACGCGTTACAACTGACGGTACTCGATTCCGACATACGGAGACCGAGTTACCGCCTAGTTTGCGAAACTGAACCACACTTAGCCAAAAAGCCGAAAAAGAGCCCAAAACCCGTATCGTCCGTCCGAACGCCACGCAAACACACACACAGCACCGCGTAGGTATTAGACACGCGTTACAACTGACGGTACTCGATTCCGACTTACGGAGACCGACTTACCGCCTAGTTTGCGAAACTGAACCACACTTAGCCAAAAAGCCGAAAAAGAGCCCGAAACCCGCATCGTCCGTCTGAACGCCACGCAAACACACACACAGCACCGCGTAGGTATTAGACACGCGTTACAACTGACGGTACTCGATTCCGACATACGGAGACCGAGTTACCGCCTAGTTTGCGAAACTGAACCACACTTAGCCAAAAAGCCGAAAAAGAGCCCGAAACCCGCATCGTCCGTCCGAACGCCACGCAAACACACACACAGCACCGCGTATGTATTAGACACGCGTTACAACTGACGGTACTCGATTCCGACATACGGAGACCGACTTACCGCCTAGTTTGCGAAACTGAACCACACTTAGCCAAAAAGCCGAAAAAGAGCCCGAAACCCGCATCGTCCGTCCGAATGCCACGCAAACACACACACAGCACCGCGTAGGTATTAGACACGCGTTACAACTGACGGTACTCGATTCCGACATACGGAGACCGACTTACCGCCTAGTTTGCGAAACTGAACCACACTTAGCCAAAAAGCCGAAAAAGAGCCCGAAACCCGCATCGTCCGTCCGAACGCCACGCAAACACACACACAGTACCGCGTAGGTATTAGACACGCGTTACAACTGACGGTACTCGATTCCGACATACGGAGACCGACTTACCGCCTAGTTTGAGAAATTGAACCACACTTAGCCAAAAAGCCGAAAAAGAGCCCGAAACCCGCATCGTCCGTCCGAACGCCACGCAAACACACACACAACACCGCGTAGGTATTAGACACTCGTTACAACTGACGGTACTCGATTCCGACATACGGAGACCGAGTTACCGCCTAGTTTGCGAAACTGAACCACACTTAGCCAAAAAGCCGAAAAAGAGCCCGAAACCCGCATCGTCCGTCCGAACGCCACGCAAACACACACACAGCACCGCGTAGATATTAGACACGCGTTACAACTGACGGTACTCGATTCCGACATACGGTGACCGACTTACCGCCTAGTTTGCGAAACTGAACCACACTTAGCCAAAAAGCCGAAAAAGAGCCCGAAACCCGCATCGTCCGTCCGAACGCCACGCAAACACACACACAGCACCGCGTAGGTATTAGACACGCGTTACAACTGACGGTACTCGATTCCGACATACAGAGACCGACTTACCGCCTAGTTTGCGAAACTGAACCACACTTAGCCAAAAAGCCGAAAAAGAGCCCGAAACCCGCATCGTCCGTCCGAACGCCACGCAAACACACACACAGCACCGCGTAGGTATTAGACACGCGTTACAACTGACGGTACTCGATTCCGACATACGGAGACCGAGTTACCGCCTAGTTTGCGAAACTGAACCACACTTAGCCAAAAAGCCAAAAAAGAGCCCGAAACCCGCATCGTCCGTCCGAACGCCACGCAAACATACACACAGCACCGCGTAGGTATTAGACACGCATTACAACTGACGGTACTCGATTCCGACATACGGAGACCGACTTACCGCCTAGTTTGCGAAACTGAACCACGCTTAGCCAAAAAGCCGAAAAAGAGCCCGAAACCCGCATCGTCCGTCCGAACGCCACGCAAACACACACACAGTACCGCGTAGGTATTAGACACGCGTTACAACTGACGGTACTCGATTCCGACATACGGAGACCGACTTACCGCCTAGTTTGCGAAACTGAACCACACTTAGCCAAAAAGCCGAAAAAGAGCCCGAAACCCGCATCGTCCGTCCGAACGCCACGCAAACACACACACAGCACCGCGTAGGTATTAGACACGCGTTACAACTGACGGTACTCGATTCCGACATACGGAGACCGAGTTACCGCCTAGTTTGCGAAACTGAACCACACTTAGCTAAAAAGCAGAAAAAGAGCCCGAAACCCGCATCGTCCGTCCGAACGCCACGCAAACACACACACAGCACCGCGTAGGTATTAGACACGCGTTACAACTGACGGTACTCGATTCCGACATACGGAGACCGAGTTACCGCTTAGTTTACGAAACTGAACCACACTTAGCCAAAAAGCCGAAAAAGAGCCCGAAACCCGCATCGTCCGTCCGAACGCCACGCAAACACACACACAGCACCGCGTAGGTATTAGACACGCGTTACAACTGACGGTACTCGATTCCGACATACGGAGACCGACTTACCGCCTAGTTTGCGAAACTGAACCACACTTAGCCAAAAAGCCGAAAAAGAGCCCGAAACCCGCATCGTCCGTCCGAACGACACGCAAACACACACACAGCACCGCGTAGGTATTAGACACGCGTTACAACTGACGGTACTCGATTCCGACATACGGAGACCGACTTACCGCCTAGTTTGCGAAACTGAACCACACTTAGCCAAAAAGCCGAAAAAGAGCCCGAAACCCGCATCGTCCGTCCGAACGCCACGCAAACACACACACAGTACCGCGTAGGTATTAGACACGCGTTACAACTGACGGTACTCGATTCCGACATACGGAGACCGACTTACCGCCTAGTTTGCGAAATTGAACCATACTTAGCCAAAAAGCCGAAAAAGAGCCCGAAACCCGCATCGTCCGTCCGAACGCCACGCAAACACACACACAGCACCGCGTAGGTATTAGACACGCGTTACAACTGACGGTACTCGATTCCGACATACGGAGACCGAGTTACTGACACGCGTTACAACTGACACAAACTAATACGCCTCTCGTGGAGGTGGAGATGGCGGCACAGGTGATGCTCGTGGAGGAGATGGTGATGATTTCCGAGCTGATGCGGATGAGACTATGGAGGATGGGACTGGCGATGGGACAGAGATTCCTGATCTTGGGCAGTAGTTGTTTATATTTATATTTTGACTTTCATGTATGTATTTAGCTTTTGAGTTGTATAGATTTGAGTTTGGTATCTAATTATATTAATTGTTGATAGTAAAAGATATGATTGTTATTGATATGCGTATATTGTCATTATTTATTTTTCTTAGTTTATAACAGGTACAACAGGTACAATGTATATGTAAATGAACAGGGGAATTTTGTAATTTTATTATTTTTTTTTAAAGTGGGTCATTGGCGACGGGCCCATTGGTGACGGCCTTGCCGTCGGCAATGAGTCATAGGTGACGGCACGCCGTCGGCAATGACACCGTCGCTAATGACCCACTTGCCGACGGCGAACGACGGGAGACCGGGGCGACGACCCATACGGCGACGGCGACGGCGACGGTACGTCCCGTCGCCAATGACCACATTGCCGACGGCAAAAGGGTCATTGGCGACGGCATGTGCCATCGGCAATGACCTTATTTTTTGTAGTGATAAAAGATATGTATCTGCCGAAGACGAACTGTCATACCCAAACCCCATAAGCCAAATAGATTCAGCTCTCAATATTACCGCTCCACTCCTCTATTCAATTCTAAGATAAATAAACAAGCGTCCTTATCACAACTGAAGATAGATAAATAATCGCCCTTATCACAACCGGAGATATAAATAACCAACCTTATCACAACTGAAAATAACTAACCTTATCACAATCGAAAATAATCAACATTATCACAACCGAAGATATAGATAACCAAATTTATCACAACCGAAAATATAAATAAACAACCTTATCACAACCGAAGATATAGATAACAAACTTTATCAAAACTGAATTTATAAATAATCAGCCTTATCACAAGTGAAAATATAGATAACCAACCTTATCACAACCGAAGATATATATATATCCAACCTTATCAAAATTATAGATATAGATAACCAACCTTATTACAATCGAAGATATAAATAACCGACCTTATCATAACCGAAGATATAGATAACCAATCTTATCACAACTGAAGATGTAGATAACCAACCTTATCGTAATCAAATATATAAATAATCATCCTTATCAAAATCAAAGATATAAATAACCAACCTTATCACAACCGAAGATATAAATAACTATCATTATCACAGCCGAAGAGATACACATGTCTTTTTATATACAATAAATGACAGAAAATCCATTCGAGAAACAAACAAGTATGCAGAATAATTAAAGGGCACGTTCTAAGAACCGAACAAAAAGAGTCCATCCACTGAACTGAACACTTAAACAAAATAAATCTAAGTATTTGTTAAAAATTGAATACTCCGCTGTTCCTTAAAAATATCCGTTCTCAGAAACTGAATATATCTTGAACTCTATTAACAAAAATATTCGTTCCCAAGAACTGAATATATCACCGAAATCCATTAACAAAAATATTCGTTCCCAGGAACTGAATATACCACCGAACTCCGATAAAAAAATATTCGTTCCCAGGAACTGACTATACCACGAAACTCTAATAAAAAATATTCTCTCCCAGGAACTGAATATACCTCCGAACTCTAATAAAAAAATATTTGTTCACAGGAACTAAATATACCACCGAACTCCATTAACAAAAATATTCGTTCCAAAGAATTGAATATACCACCAACCTTCAATAAAAAATATTAGTTCCTAGGAACTGAATATACCACCAAACTCTAATAAAAAAATATTCGTTCTTAGTAACTTTTTGACCTTATAACTCCATCCAACCTTATAGCATCAAAATTGTCTTCCCAACCCGTTGGTAGGCTTTTGTCCGACCTTAGAACACCATCCGACCATATAACGCTAAAATTTCCTTCCCAACCCATTTGGAGGCTTTGATTCAGTTTTATATATCTAAATATAGATGACCAAAGATATGATGAAGTCGATGTGATATAGTCTGAAGCAAACTGATATCATCCGAAGTGGGTTGTTGTTGCCCAAAAAGTCATGATTGAACATTCTAAACCGTCGAGGCTTATACCAAGCTGGTATATCCTGCCCCCAGTCAATTTAGCCCGAATAAGAAAAGAAGCACGAATCAAATACAAAGCTTTTATCTTTCATGCCCAAAAAATTTATCCCTTTGCTAATTTTATTTTCGTGTTGAAGAGAGAATAAATGATGACCAAAGTCCAAGTGACGAAGCTATCTGAACCCATTGTATAATTTCAGATGACATGTTGAAGTGGAGATGAACCTCACAATAAAGAATGGGTTAAGGAAGAGTTTATCTTTTTGTATTATCTGATCGTCCAAAAATCATGGTGATATGAAGCTTTAATCTCCCGAACCAAAATAAACACAACAGTAATAGATACAGGAGATTTGCGCATCCCCGGACGTGGCAACACAATAAAAATACAAATCGTCCCATTGAAATCTCAAGAAAATTCCCTCGAACTTGTGTACAAAATAGCTTGTATTCACTAATCAATGTTTGAAAGAAGATCCCATATATAAAGCCTATTTGAGATGGATTCCTTTAAGTTACTTTCTCCTAGATTAACATTTTTGAGATGCAAGTCCACAAATTCGATGTTAATTCCTCCTACCTCTTATATACAGACCCTCCACAGATCTCCAAGTTGCTACAACTTAATTTCAAAACCAACTGACCCCTTGCTAATTTGGAGTGCTTACACATGTTCTTTGAGAGCTGTAGGCAAGGAGAAATACCCTTCCAAAGCCAGGATTGAATTAGGTAAGTCCATTTCCTTGAGCCCAACACGGGTATGTTCACTGCCTTTGTGACGCCCCCAAAATAGGTATACATCACCCATCTTGAGTCGCCAAATACATGGTACAAAATTCAAATACAACTTAATTTTACAACAGTCGTGTAAAATACGACAAAACATAATCTAAGAGTTTTAATAAGAATATTGTCATCTAGAAAATATCCACACTCAATGGAGTCCTCATTATATTTATTGTCACACTATTTAATAGAACAGTGAGGACTACTAATATTATCATCTGGACCACCACTCCGTTCCCCGACTAGTCCCGGCTACGTTCTCATTTCTTGGAGAGAACAGTGAAAGAAATGGTGAGCTCAACTAGCCCAGTAAGAAATATTATGACTAAGATAATGCAGAATAAATTATCATTAGTCTTCAACAATGTTAAACCGATAAAATACAATAGACATCAAGTTTAACTGCACCGAAATAAGCAATCCATTAGAAGAGTCAAGTAGAGTATGATATCTACTATCTTGTATGATTTAAAATGTTTTTATCAATTTTTATCGCTAAGACTCAGCTTAATAAATAAACCACATCATCGAGTCATCCTTGCACTACGGGCCAAGGATATCCATTAAATCATCAATGGTTATGACTATACCGAATAATCCATGGTCATAATCATACCAAAAACGGTCCATCAATGCACTACAGGCTACTGAGGACTTTTACCACATCATTTATAACATTATAGGTCATGATTATACCGAATAATCCCTGGTCATAATCATACCAAGTCCATCTATGCACGTAAGCCTAAGATTACTTTCATCATAATATAAGCATGAGGATGATGATAATGACATAATAATTCAATAAAACAAGTTCAAGAATAATTTTTAAAGATTTATAAGTTAATTTATCTTGAAATCAATTACGTCCAAATTGTCAACATGATACTACTTTGTGGAGTAAAATTCAAGAATGCTCAGAAGAATATTTTCATGAAAAGATATCGGATGAAGCGCAAATATCCATGATATTATACTAATTTCATGGAGTATAGAAGCCAAAACTTTAACCAAATGAGTATCATAGAATATATGAAACTGCAAATGGATTTTCACCCGCCATGTGGTAATCCACGTAGACAGATCATTTCCACAATTTAATAAGGAATGAATATGAAGGATCATTCACCATGCATGTGATAATCCATATAGACAGGTTATTCCAACAGAATAAAGAAGAATGGAATCAGGTCATTCATAATACGCACAGACAAGATATTCTAACAGAATAATAAAGAATGGAATAACAGAAGAATTCACCATGCATGTGATAGACCGCACATACAAGTTATTCCAGCAGAATAATAAAGAATGGAACCAGCTCTAGCGTAATCTACACAGACATGATATTCCAACAGAATAATAAAGAATAGAATAACAGAAGAATTCACCATACATGCGATAGACCGCACAGACAGGTTATTCCAACAGAATAATAAAGAATGTAACCAGGTCTAGCGTAATCCGCACAGACAGGATATTCCAACAGAATAATAAAGAATGGAATAACAGAAGAATTTCACCATGTATGTGGTACTTCGCATAGACAGGTTATTCCAACATAATAATAAAGAATGGAATAACAGAAGCTCTCTTCATGAATACGAAAGAAATAATAC
Organism: Panax japonicus; assembly: GCA_020205505.1. Lineage (NCBI taxonomy): Eukaryota > Viridiplantae > Streptophyta > Magnoliopsida > Apiales > Araliaceae > Panax > Panax japonicus. The sequence continues at coordinate 14,458 of JAINUV010001491.1, forward strand.
CCCTTACCTTAGAAAGAAACTGGATACTGGAGCTGAGAGGTAGCATACTTCTCTTCTTCTTTCTCTCTATAATTTCTCTCTATAATAATAGCTCTAAAGCTTTAGTGAATTGGTGAGAAATGAAGGAAGAATGAGCTTCTATTTATAGAAAAATATAGTTTTGATAATTGCACGTTTTGGGGCTCGAAATATTACAGTATAATACCTTCCTCTTTTTCTTTATTTTAATTTAGTCCTGCAAGTATTATTAAACTTGCACCACCTCCCTTAATACTAAATAATGTGAATCAATAGTTCAATCATGTGAATCAATAGTTATAATCATGTGAAAATACGAATTACAGTATAGTACCTCCATCTATACCTCCATTTTTAACTTAGTCATGCAAGTATTATCAATCTTGCACCAACTTCCCTAATACTACAAGAATGTGAATCAATAGTACACACATGTGAATAAATAGTTATAATCATGTGAATTAATAATAATTAATTGCTCATTTATTCGATTAATTACCTGACTGGTCAGTATAACTTCCAGATATCAATTAATATCGAAATAAATGTCGATTTCCACTAACACTAATAATTCCAACACAATGAAACTATCAATGTTATCTTTAATCAACAAGAACTTATTCATCATTAATATTATAACTCACAATATTTAACAACCAGGTCGTTCCCAGGAAAGAGGGGGTTCCGATAAGGATTTCTCCTTATTGGCGTGCAATTAGATGACCAAACTTCTCATTGACAGAACTTCTAGACATTGTAAACATTGCAATTTAATAATATGAATAAATTTGTCATCTCAATTATTGATTTAATAATATATCATATTATGCAGATGATACTGTGACAATAATCGAATTAATAATATGAGAGATATGATGCGGCAATTACTGTAGCAATAATTGAGTATAACTGAGTGACTTCTCACGTAAGCATCAATAATCAATACCGTGTGCTACTATACGACCATGCGTATTACTGTACTTTTACTACCGGGTAGTTCAACAGTTTAACGGTAAAACTTCCGCCGTTATTTTTAAAAAGATAATTATTTCTTTTTCTAACTAGACAATACTTCTATTGTGGGGTCCACCAATGATTGTGCCTTCGTACGAATATTCCTTGTTTAAATGAATATTACCCGACCAATCGAATATTATATAACCACTTGCTTACTTTGCAAAATTCATAAATATTACCTACAACTATAACATTATATTATATCCACACCATAATATTCAAAAATATATTTCCAGAGAAATTAATCTTTATTTATAAAAGTTGGGGTCTTACAGCCTTGTTGTAAAATTTCATCTTATGTGCTGATCTTCCTTTGTTCTTCTTCACATTTTTTTGTTAACTGCCAAAAGTTAAAACATGAACAATCTCAATTTCAAAATGCAACAGATACAATATATATGTATACATTGCGAAAGTTTTCAGGCTAATTATGATATCAACATGTGTAAAAATGGTATATGTAGTAATTAAGAAGAGTCCCACTTCAATAATGTTTTGCACTATTGTATATCATCAGTTCTAGGTTTCTCTAAGACACTAAATAGAAAATCAGTTATGGGAAAGCAAGTCTCTTGGTAGCTGATAATTGTTTGAAATAATTCCCATTCATTAATTTTTTCTATCAGTGTGGAATAAATACAATTATACACCTATAACTTTTTTAGTAGTATGTTTTAAATATTTTCCCTCAAACTCTCTTTATTTATGGTTTGATTATCATCTGCATCTCTTGGAATTTTATTATGTATATGTATAAAATGGGGGGAGTCTGACTTATGTAGTCAGAGACTTGTTATCTTGACAGACGTGGAAAAGTAGTGAGACTATGCCATATGTTAGTGATTAGAGTCCTTCACCTTTATTTTTATGGTGTTGACGTTCAACCTTCCTAAAGGTCATAATGATAACTTATAATTATAATTTGTTGCACATTTATTTGTGTACTTGGTTATAAATGTATATACATAGGTACCAAGCTCTCGTACTTTATCGTTTTAATAATATTTCTCATTTAATTAAGGCATTGATATTTACACACAAACAAAATTTTATATTTTCAAAATTTTATTCTCACATAAATGGGTTACATTTACTATTTATGTGAGACAGATCTTGTGGAACTTTAACTTTTACTTGTGAAATTGCTTCTTAATTTTTTTACATGTTTAATCTTGTCATATTCTTTTCATTCAAATATTTAAAGTTAAGTTTTGGTGTTTTTTTTCTTTGCCAGGCTTAAGTTTACAAAACCAACATTGCATTGAAGAAAATTATGACATTGAAGAGAGGACTTAACATGACAAAGCTACAAAGTTTTTATAGCTTGTCTTTCTTACCTCTTAACTTGTATTAATGATTAAATATCTTAAGTACTATGTGAGATCCCGAATTTAATGAAAGGAAAGTATTCAATTTTCTTATAATTATTATGATATTTAGTAAATGATTAAATTGATAAAGGTTAAAGTTAAGGGTGATATTTGAAAATTTTACAAAGTAAGCAAGTTGATATAAAATATTCGTTGTGTCGGGGAATATTCGATTGGTCGAGGAATATTCATTTTAACAATGAATATTCATACGACGACATAATCATTGGTGAATCCCATAACGAAAGTATTGTCGTATTTAGAAAACGACAATATTATCTTTTTATAAAAATAACGGCGAAAGTTTTACCGTTAAACTGTTGAACTACCAGGTAGTAAAAGTACAGTAATACGCGTGGTTACAGAGTAACACACTGTATTAATTATTGGTGCTTACGTGAGAAGTCACTCAGTTATACTCAATTATTGCTACAGTAATTGTTGCATCATATCTCTCATATTATTGGTTCAATTATTGTAACAGTATCATCTGCAAAATATTTTATATTATTAAATCAATAATTTAGACGACAAAGCTATTCATATTATTATTTGCAATATTGACAATGTCTAGAAGTTCTGTCAAGGAGATGTTTGGTCACCTAATTGCGCGCCAATAAGGAGAAATCCTTATCGGAAAGCCCCCTCTTTCCTGAAAATGACCTGGTTGTTAAATATTGTGAGTTATAATATTAATGATGAATAAGTTCATGCTAATTAAAGATGAAATTGATAGTTCCATTGTGTTGGGATTATTAGTGTTAGTGAAAATCGACATTTATTTCGATAATAATTGATGTCTGGAAGTTATATTGACCAATCGGGTAATTAATCGGATAAATGAGCAATTGATTGCTATTAATTCACATGTTTATAACTATTTGTTCACATGTGTGTACTATTGATTCACATTCATGAACTATTAAGGGAGGTGGTGCAAGATTGATAATACTTGTATGACTAAGTTAAAAATAGAGGTATAAATGGAGGTACTATATTGTAATTCGTATTTTCACATGTATAGAACTATTGATTCACATGATTGTACTATTAATTCCCATGATATACTATTAGGGGAGGTGGTGCAAGTTTGATAATACTTGCAGGACAAAATTAAAAATGAAGGAAAAGATGAAGGTATTATACTGTAATATTTTGAGCCCCAAAACGTGCAATTATCGAAACTATATTTTCCTATAAATAGAAGCTCATTCTTCCTTCATTCTCACCAATTCACTAAGTCTCACAAGAATAATTATAGAGAGATAAGATATATAGAGAGAAGCTATAGAGAGATAGAAGAAGAGTAGTTTGTTACTTCACTCCTCCAGTATCCAGTCTTCTTCTGAGGTAAGGGGTATTATTTATTTCATATTCTGAAGAGATATTATTTTTCGTATTCGTATGAATATTATTTTTGTTCAACATTCGTAAGGAATATCATATTCGTTTAATATTCGTAGGAATATTATTTTCGTTCAACAGTCGTAAGGGGTATTATTTATTTCATATTCTGAAGAGATATTATTTTTCGTATTTGTATGAATATTATCTTTGTTCAATATTCGTAGGAATATTATCTTCGTTAAATATTCGTTGGAATATTATTTCCGTTCAAGGGATGTTATTTTTATTCAATATTCGCTTGAAATAATATTTTCTTCCATACTCTGTAGTATGTAAGTAATATTATTTCGTTTCAGATTTTAAATTCTATACTCATTTTGTTGAAGTTTTGGCTTCTATACTCCATGAAATTAGTAGAATATCCTTGATATTTGCGCTTTATCTAGTATCTTTTCATGAAAATATTATTCTGAGCTTTCTTGATAATTATTGATCTTTTCATGACGGAATACTATTTACGAGTTACTATTCATGGGTTACTATTCACCCAGTTACTATTCACTCTAGTATTATTCACTCGGGTAATCGGGGCACTTTTCGTGTCAGAGTACTATTCACGGGTTACTATTCACCCAAATTACTATTCACCTGAATATTATTCACTTGAGTATTTGGGGTACTATTCACGAGGTACTATTCCCGAAGTACTATTCATAGGGTACTATTCACAGGGTATTATTCACCCGAAAAATATATTTCTTTTTCTGTCCAAATTATTTTTGGTACATGAATATTATTCTTGAATTTTACTCCACAAAGCAGTATCATGTTGACAATTTGGATATTTTTAAACTCTAGAAAAATTTAAAGTTTTTAATATTTATCCTTGATTTTGTTTGATTAATTCTTATATCATTGTCATCATCCTCATGCTTATATTGTGATGAAAGTCATCTTTGGCTTACGTGCAAAGATGGACTATTGATTATTGGTTTTACAGTTGTATATCTTTAGCTTATATGCATAGATGAACTATTGGTCAGTATGATTATGACCATGAATCATTCGGTATAATCATGACCCGTAATGTTATAAATGATGTGGTAAAAGTCCTCATTGGCCCGTAGTGCATTGATGGACAAGTGTTGGTATGATTATAACCAGGGATTATTCGGTATAATCATGACCATTATTGAAAACACGAATATCCTTGGCCCGTAGTGCATGGATAATTCGTGGTCATAATACTAATGAATATCCTTGGCCATAGTGGAGGGAGGAATCGATGATGTGAATTATTTATTAAGCTGAGTCTCAACGATAAAATATTAATTATACACTTTTAATTCGTAGAAGATAGTAGATATCATGTTCTACTTGACTCTTCTAAAATACAATTGTATGTCTTTGGCCTGTAGTGCAAAGATGAATTGTTAATGAATATCTTTGGCCGTAGTGCAAAGATGAATTTATTAGTATGATTATGAACAAGAATTGTGATTTGGTATAACCATGATTTTTGATGTGTTAGGTAAAGACAGGTGATGAATATTATCTTCGTCCTGGGTGCGAAGAGAAATTTAGAATCATAATTATGATTATGAGTTATTCACATGATTGTGGACAGGAATTGTTGATTGATGTTACAAGGATAAAATATTGTTAGTGAACTTTTAACATGGAGAAGATAATAGACCTTATGGTCTATTTGACTCTTCTAATGGATTGCTCGTTCCGCTGCAACTATGGTTGAAAAGTTTTATCATCTACCATATGTTCTAAATCTCTGATTTATTATTGATGAAGGCTATTGATAATTTAATTATCTTTAGCCATGATATTTTTTACTGGGCTAGTTGTGCTCACCCTTTTGCTTCACAATTCCTTTCAGGTAATAAGAGTGTGGCTGGGTCGAGTGGGGGTAATAGGGGATTAAAACGGTCGTCTATAGCTGTTGAGGTTTCTCCTAAAACAATATGGAAATAGTTTTATTGAGAATTTTTGATAAATGTGTCGTATTTTATACGTCATTTTAACCATTGATTTTGGTTAACCAAATAGGGTGAGGTGAACCTAACTTTGGAAGGGTGTTTTGCCACTATCATACAAGATGTCTAATGACAGATGACTTCGTGTTATAATAAGACAGGGTTGTGCACATGCACTTGTTGATTATATCTATGAGCACTACCTATATAATCTTGAAGTTTGTTTGAATTATAATTCTCAATCGGAGACAATGGAGATAATTATATGTCAAGAGAAGACTCACCATTGGAAAAAAGAGGATAATAATCTTGTTGTTTTTCCTTGGGGACTATTGGGTCAACCAAGGATAATTCTTTGGACATATGATATCTATCATAACCTAGACGCATGACCTCCCATGTACGAATGTTTCTTTGAGTATTTTCCAAAGATTTTAATTTCTAAAACAGTTATTGACTGTACTTTTATGTAAAGTACCATTGTAAGGTGTTATGGTTGAGGCACCATGAGAGTTATATATAATCGTATTAAAATTCATAGCTTATGTGTTGTCGTACTCTACACGATAGTTCAACAGTTGTATAAATGAAGTTTGTATTTGATTTCTATAGTGTGATATTTGGCGACTCAGGATGGGTCGGGTGGACCTATTTTGGGGGCGTCACATACTAGGCCTTTGAGGCACCTACGTACATTTGTTTTGATTACAAGTCTTGTACATTTTAATACTTGATTATTACATATTTAGTTGTGGATTGTACAATTGGTTAACATAATATTTTATTTGATGTTGATTACAAATTAATAAATAATTTTAAAAATATTTTTAATTTGCAATGATTTGATTATTTAATAACAAATTTGTCAAATAAATTTCTTTTCGTTAAATAAAAATAATTATTATATGTAATTAGTGAAGGAAATCTAACATTTCTAAAGTAAATATGTTCTTCAAAAATTGTTATTTATGAAGGAAGACATTTTTACTAGTTATTTCAAAATGTTAATTATGAGGAAATCATCACTTCACTAAACAAAAGTAATCTTTTAAAATATATAATTTGTGAAGAACATATTCTTCACAATATATCTTTTACAAAAAAATATTTAGTCACTAACTCATTGAAGGATACTTTTAGCGAGGAACTCTAATGCGAGGAATTGCGCAAATGAAAATTTTCTTCACAATAAATCTTTTGTGAGTGATATATTATTTCTTGTGATGGATTTATCCTTCGTTGCAGGCCCTTTTTCTTATACTTATAATAGAAATAAGGAAAAGTTAATCGTTAATGAATTAATAGAAAAGGAAGCGTCTACGTCGGAACCATTGGTGTGGCTTAGTCGGTGTGGTTTGATAAATTTTTGGTGTGATTTCGGGGGGCGATTTCGGTTCCTTACTAATCCCTTGACAAAACGTATATATGTAAAACAATGAGTTACAAGAAAAAAATTCATATAAATTATTTAAGGAATGAAGTATTTTTTTTTTCAAAATTATAAGTGAACGAGTATTATCATTATAAACTACATTCAATTTACTACAAACTCTAATTTTTGTAAATTAGAAAATATATTTATATTTGCTCAATTTTAATTTCAAAAATAATAACTCTGACAAAAAAACTTAAAATTGGGCATTTATTTTGAGATGGATGGAGTGAAACATTTGAATATATAAATTTTTCGTCTAAATAAATAATAATTTTAAAATGCAAAATGATACGTTTTGAGGAGAAAAGAGAAGGCCAAAATGTGCTTATTGAGATTATCTTAATTTTGGGCAACAATTTACTAGTTGTTGTAAAACATTGTACAAAATACATAACGAAAAAAATTGTTGACAATGACTGTAACTCATATTAGGCGATGAAATATAGCAACAAAAAACTTTTCGTTGTCCACGATAAGGAGAAATCCCATCGACAACAAAAAATTAAATAGGCTGGGGGTTTTTTTCCCGCCAACGAATTGGCTACAAAATTTTTCAAAGACAAGTGAATTTCGTTACGAAAAATGAAAGACTTTCACAAACTGCAATGAATGACAAATTTTGTTGCTAAAGATGTATTTTTGACAACCACTTTATAAGTTGTTACCCGAAAAATCGTTGCCCAATGTCTATTTTTTTGTAGTGAATGATCAAGATCCTTATTCATTTTTCCAAGCTATACAAGCTAGTACAAGAAAGTGTAGAGCATCCAATATTACAATTAAGATTGTTAGGTTTGTATATAGCGCGATAATGCTATCAAATTACATAAAAGGTGCGAAAGCGCGATAAAACAAAATTTAAATTTTTTTATACAAACCATCACCATGATCATAACCATCAATCAATAGAAAGGAGATGGAGATAAGATTCATACCCTTGTAGAAACTAGCTTCCTCGGGTACGAGTTCACCTCCAATTCCTTTTCACGTTCAACATAAATCCACCGAATTTGATTCCTTCCTTTGATTAACGTTAGCCACACAAGTGTGTAGCCTCTAGAGGCGATCCACTAACGAAGAACAAGTATTCAAGAAAATGAGTGTTTGACAAAAACCTAATTCTATCTCTATAGAATAATGTGTACTCTCCCAACTCTTGGAATGAAGTGTGTAACCTAAATCCATAATAAGACTTGTCGACGTCGGGATTTTTTTGTCCCTTTCTGTTCTTGACTTTTGGTGTTCTTATGTTATGTGAGATTTTTTTGAAAAAACAAGTTTGAAAAGGTCCGACATATATATGTCGATGATTGGACTGTAAGAGTCGCCAGTTGGTATTTTTAAATGGTTGCACCAACTCAACCGAGAAAAGGTTTGTACAATGACCTAGTGATGTGACACTGCTTAAGTGGTCTGTGAAACCGAGATTCTTTAGGGTCCGGGGCTTGATTAAGCGGAGGGAAAGTGTTATGAACCCCCTGACTTTCGTGCTGACACGATTACCGGCACTTTTTAATTTAAACCTTTATGTGAATGTGTGTGTGTAGGTCAATGTGCAATTATCTGGAAGTAGTACTATATCTCGTTTGCACATATATACAAAGAGTTTAAATTTTGTATAAAAGTTCAATTTGAACGCGATATGGCAATGAGGTTTTATAAAATAGGTTTTTCAAACCCTTGTGCGCAATAGTAATTGAGGCCTTTGATACTTCCATTTTATTATGTATTCGGCTAGATTGCTTTTATTATTTTCGAGATGCGAAGTATCTTTGAGAAAATAAGATACATAATAGTGCCGAACTCCTTGTGGGCATGAAAGCCATCTAAGGAAATTCCAACATCGTGAATAATTTACAAGCAGGCTGCAGCTGAAAATGTCCATCACCGGAACCGAATCTAGATTTAGAACTGAATCTGTGATCACATGATTCCTAGGCTCACATGATGACGTAGTATGTACAAAAGCTGTAAACAGTTATATATATAAAAGCTGTAAACAGTTATATATATAAAAGCTGTATATATATATATATATATATATATATATATATATATATATATAGTCCGGTTCCAGTCAAGGAGTTCGGATTTTCTTAAAATTCGGAATTTTTATTTTTAATTTTTGCTTTTTTTTAAAACAACTAAAAAAGTTTAATATTTTATGGAACTGGAATTTTTCCATAATACAGTGTTTTGGGCGTGATTTGGATACATATAACAAAATAGTCTGTACATTTTGTTATATGTATCCAAATCACGCCCAAAATACTATATTATGGAAAAATTCCAGTTCCATAAAATATTAAACTTTTTTTAGTTATTTTTTTTAAAAAAAGCAACAACAATAAATAAATTAAAAGTCTGCATTTTAACACTCTCCAGACTCCCGGACATGATTCTTCTCATATATATATATATATATATATATATATTATTTCCCCTCATCAAGGTTATCTCTGGCTCTGGGCTAATTTAGCAGTCGTTGCTCAGGGTTATCTCTGAGATTGGGCTGCTGTGAGTACTGAATGTCTTCAGGGTTGTCTCTGAGGTGTGCCTGACCTCCCGAGGTTATCTCCAGGTTTGGGACTGAATGCCTCGGGGTTATCTCCGAGGTTGAAGCTGACTTCTAGGGATATAAAACAGACTTTTTGGGGTTATCTCCGGAATTGCGATTGCACTCCTCGGGGAATCCGAGAGTCATTTTCAAGTTACGCCACACAGAGAATCTGAGAGTTCTTCTTCAGATTTGCTGAGTTCGGGCTGCTTTCTACAAAATTCATCATCGTACAAGTGTTCCACAATATTCTGGTAACGTATGCATGTCCTCTTTTCCAGTTTTTGTCCGTTGGAAAATGAGTTATCACTTGAAATGCTTCTAAACACATAGTAGTGAATATTCATGCTCATATGACTTGATAAAAAATATTCAACATAGTAAATGTTAGTATTTAACCATGCGGAACATATTGATGTGAAAAAGGTTTGACTTTTGAAACAGACAAATTGGCACCTTTTTCTGCTATTTCTTAACCTATTTGAGGTCAAATGAGCAAAGGTTGTAAAGCAAAGTAATCCTAGTAATTTGGCTACCTTTACGGATTATGACTTTGATATTTTTATGTATATAAGATGTTGATGACTGTGGGTTGGTGTGCTACTGAATGGCCACCTAGTCATGCCTACGTGTATGTGGATAGTCCTTTTTACAAAGGAGACTTTGACAAAAAATTTCCATGAGCCTAGGAATTGGGTAGACATGCATTTTTAAATCTACTGTAGGCGTATGTTAAAGTAATGCATGCCTGCATATAGTCATAAAATGCATTTGAAAAGCTCCAGGTTAGAATTTACCATACCCTTTCTGAGGTGATTTGGAGACTAGTATCCATATATATGGATTCAGATCAGCCGAGTAGTTCCCGTAGGACCACTTTAGGTGTGAGGAGGCAAGCTTTTGATGTGCCTCTGCCTTGCGCAGTTCGATAGCCTCGTCGGATGGTGGAGGCAGTGCTTCGTCTTATCCAGGTTAAGGTACCGGATGTCGAGGACGAGGAGGAGGACGTATCGATTGCGGCCCCAACTCCTGCTGCTCACGCTCCCCACATGGATCTTCTAGGCATTAATGTGATGATTCCAGAGCATCTGAATGATTTGAGTCGCCACCCCTTGGTCTACTTGCAGGCGAACGAGGTAATAGCTGGATCTAATCTTCCTTTTTTTTTTATTGATGAGGAGCAAGGATTCTGATGTTGATTTGCTTTTGTGATGTTGGTTCCCGGCTTTACATGGCCTCCAGGGAACTGGTTCAACATACACTCTCCATATTAGACCCTTCATCCAAAGTATCGAGAGATTGTGCATGATTGGGGCTTTGAGACGTTCTTTTCGATCCTCCCCTGCCGTTGTCCCTGGGGTTATCTTAGGTGTGACGCCCCCAAAATAGGTATACATCACCCATTCTGAGTCTTCAAATACATGGTACATAACTTAAATACAAACTTAAGTAATAGAACTGTCGTGCAAAATACGATAATACAATAGCTGAGTTTTAACAAGAATATTGTCTTCTAGACCATATCCAAATTCAAATTCAATACTCATTATAATTATTATCACATTATTTCATAAAATAGTGAGGACTACAAAAGCAACCATCTGGACTGTTACTCAATTCCTCTACTAGTCCCAGCTATATTCTCATTTCTTGAAGAGAACAGTGAAAGAAAAAGGTGAGCTCAACTAGCCTAGTAAGAAATATTATGACTAAGATAATGCAGAATAAATTATCGTTAGCTTTCAAAAATTTAACAAATGATACAATACAATAGGCAACAAATTTTAGATCAACAACTGCAGCGGAACAAGCAATCCATTAAAAGAGTCAAGATGAGCATGATATCTACTATCTTCTATGATTTAAAAGTTTATCATCAATTTTATCGCTGAGACTCAGCTTAATAAATAATCCACATCACTGAATTATCCATGCACTACGGGCCAAGGATATTCATTAGTATCACAACCACGAATTATCCATACACTACGTGCCAAGGACATTCGTGTTTTCACCAATGGTCATGAACATGCCAAACAACAATTCATCTTTGCACCCTTGGTCGAAGAGAACGTATGGTCATGATCATACCAATAACTATCCATCAATGCACTACGAGCCAATGAGGACTTTTTACATCATCATTTGTAACATTACATGTGACACCCCCAAAATAGGTATACATCACCATCTTGAGTCGCCAAATACATGGTACAAAATTTAAATACAACTTAATTACACAACAGTCGTGTAAAATAAGTATGTGACGCCCCCAAAATAGGTATACATCACCATAAGTATGTCTCATGTTCATAATGTTTTTCATATATCTATGTTACGTAAATATGTAAAAGACCCGAACCACATTATTGAATTAAAATCAGATGAGATAGAGGAAGATTTAACATATGAAGAGGTAACTATTAAAATCTTGGATAAGAATGATCATATTTTACGCTCTAAAGTTATACCTCAAGTCAAAGTTTTGTGGAGAAACAACGATATTGAAGAAATGACTTGGGAGTTAGAATCTAAAATGAAATCAAGGTATCCTCACCTTTTCGACATACCAGGTACGTACCCTAATTTCGAGGACGAAATTTCATAAGAATGGGAGGTTTTAAGACCCCAACTTTTATAAATAAAGATTAATTTCTCTTGAAATATATTTTTGAATATTATGGTATGGATACAATATAATGTTATAAGGGTGGGTAATTTTTAAAATTTTTGCAAAGTAAGCAAGTGGTTATATAATATTCGATTGGTCGGGGAATATTCTTTTTAACAAGAAATATTCGTACGATGACACAATCATTGGTGGACCCCATAACGAAAGTATTGTCGTAGTTAGAAAACGACATAATTATCTTTTTATAAAAATAACGACGAAAGTTTTACTATTAAACTGTTGAACTACCAGGTAGTAAAAGTACAGTAATACGTGTGGTTGCATAGTAGCACACAGTATTGATTATTGATGCTTACGTGAGAAGTCACTCAGTTATACTCAATTATTGCTATAGTAATTGATGCATCATATCTCTCATATTATTGATTCGATTATTGTCACGGTATCATCTGTATTATATGATATATTATTAAATCAATAATTGAGACGACAAAGTTATTAATATTATTAAATTACAATATGTACAATGTCTAGAAGTTCTGTCAAGGAGAGATTTTGTCATCTAATTGAGCGCCAATAAGGAGAAATCCTTATCGAAAAGCCCCCTCTTTCCTGGGAACGACCTGGTTGTTACATATTGTGAGTTATAATATTAATGATGAATATATTCATGTTGATTAAAGATGAAATTGATAGTTCCATTGTGTTGGAATTATTAGTGTTAGTGGATATTTCATTTCGATATTAATTGATGTTTGGAAGTTATACTCACCAGTCAAGTAATTAATCGGATAAATGAGCAATTAATTACTATTAATTCACATGATTATAACTATTTGTTTACATGTGTGTACTATTGATTCACATTCTTGTATTATTAGGGGAGTTGGTGCAAGATTGATAATACTTGCATGACTAAGTAAAATATGGAGGTATAGATGGAGGTACTATACTGCAATTCATATTTTCACATGATTATAACTATTGATTCACATGATTGAACTATTGATTCACATTATTTACTATTAGGGGAGGTAGTGCAAGTTTGATAATACTTGCAGGACTAAATTAAAAATGAAAGAAAAGTTGAAGTATTGTACTGTAATATTTCGAGATAAAAATGTGTAATTATCGAAACTATATTTTTCTATAAATAGAAGCTCATTCTTCCTTCATTTCTCACCAATTCACTAAAGCTTTAGAGCTATTATTATAGAGAGAAATTATAGAGAGAAAGAAGAAGAGAAGTTTGCTACCTCTCTACTCCAGTATCTAGTTTCTTTCTAAGGTAAGGGGTATTATTCTTTCGTATTCACGAAGAGAGTTATTTTCTTTCAATACTCGTAAGGGTTTTTATTCCATTCTTTATTATTATGTTGGAATAACATGTCTATTCGAAGTACCGCATATATGCTGAAATTCTTCTATTATTCCATTCTTTATTATTCTGTTGGAATAACCTGTCTGTGCGGTCTATCGCATGCCTGGTGAATTCTATTTTTATTCCATTCTTTATTATTATGTTAGAATATCCTATCTTTCTGGATTACGCATGACCTGGTTTCATTCTTTATTATTTTGTTGGGATATCTTATCTGTGCGGATTACGAATGACCTGGTTCCATTCTTTATTATTCTGTTGGAATATCCTTTCTGTGTGGGTTACGCATGACCTAGTTCCATTCTTTATTATTCGGTTGGAATAACCTGCCTATGTGGATTATCACATGCATGGTGAATGATCCTTCGTATTCATTCCTTATTAAATTGTGGAAATGATCTGTCTAAGTGGATTACTGCATGGCGGGTGAAAATCCATTTGCAGTTTCATATATTCTATAATACTCATTTGGTTAAAGTTTTGGCTTCTATACTCCATGAAATTAGTAGAATATTCTGGATTTTGCGCTTCATTCGGTATCTTTTCATGGAAATATTCTTCTGAGCATTCTTGAATTTTACTCCACAAAGCTGTATCATGTTGGCAATTTGGACGTAATTGATTTCAAGATAAATTAACTTATAAATCTTTAAAGTTTATTCTTGAACTTGTTTTATTGAATTATTTTGTCATTGTCATCATTCTCATGCTTATATTGTGATGAAAGTCATCTTAGGCTTACGTGCATAGATGGACTTGGTATGATTATGACCATGGATTATTCGGTATAATCATGACCTGTAATGTTATAAATGATGTGGTAAAAGTCCTCAGTAGCCTGTAGTACAATAATGGACAGTTTTTGATATGATTATGACCAGGGATTATTCGGTATAGTCATGACCATTGATGATTTAATGAATATCCTAGGCCCATAGTGCAGGTATGACTCGATGATGTGGTTTATTTATTAAGCTGAGTCTCAGCGATAAAAATTGATGAAAACATTTTAAATCATAGAAGACAGTAGATATCATGCTCTACTTGACTCTTCTAATGGATTGCTTATTCCGCTGCAGTTAAACTTGATGTCTATTGTATTTTATCAGTTTAACATTGTTGAAGACTAATGATAATTTATTTTGCATTATCTTAGTCATAATATTTCTTACTGGGTTAGTTGAGCTCACCCTTTCTTTCATTGTTCTCTCCAGGAAATGAGAACGTAGTCGGGACTAGTCGAGGAACGGAGTGACGGTCCAGATGATAGCATTAGTAGTCCTCACTATTCTGTTAAATAGTGTGACAATAAATGTAATGAGGACTTCATTGAGTGTGGATATTGTCTAGATGACAACATTCTTATTAAAACTCTTATATTATGTTTTGTCGTATTTTACACGACTATTGTATAATTAAGTTGTATTTAAATTTTGTACCATGCATATGGCGACTCAAGATGGGTGATGTATACCTGTTTTGGGGGCATCACAGTTGGTATCAAAGCTTAGGGATATGATCCATGGCTGAGATGTGAGACAAAAATTAGGAGGGGAAAGATGGGGAATTCCTTCGCTAGTATGGCCTACCTAAGTTTATTTGGTATTTAATTGGTCGGTCAGAGTATAGGGATAATATGTGATATTTTAATTAACCCTTTTTTGTGGCAGTATTTGAAAATGGCATCCGAAAAAGTTGAGATAAGCAATGAAGCACATGAGACCGTTGAGTCACCACAGATTAATACTCAGGATAATGTGCAACAGGAGGACAATAATCCTTAGGTAAACAACAACGATCAAATGATGAACGATGGGATGTTTAGAGATTTTATGCAATTCATGCAACATCAGGTGAGGGCGGCTCCTGTCCAAAATGTAAGTAGAAACACTGACAACTCTCAGACGGTCACCGCTAAGTAGTTCAAGGAGCTGGGACCGCCAGATTTTTTTGGAGAGCCAAAACCACTTAAGGTAGAGACATGGATAAATCATATCAACAAGATATTTGATGTCTTGGGATGCTCTGAGGAGCAAAAGTTTCCCTTTTCCACCTTCATGTTGCGAGCAGAGGAAGATTATAGCTATGAATCTGTAAAGCGTACTCAACCTGCCACACTCAAAATGTCTTGGGAGAAGTTCCAAGAACTGTTCAACGACAAGTACTTTCCTGAAATTATTCGTCAACTGAAAGAGGTAGAGTTCATCAAGCTTGAGCAAAACAATATGACCGTGGCATAGTACGAAGTTAAGTTTGCCGAGTTATCTCGATTTGTGTTCCACTTAGTTGATAATGAGAAGAAAATAACGCGGATGTTTCTAAGAGGTTTAAAACCTGTGATACGTCAATACCTAATTTCTCATAAACTGTGTTTGTATTCAGATGTTGTGAATAGGGCTCAGTTATTAGAGCGCAATAATGAGTCAACCCAACCAAGAAAGAGCAGTTGATAAGTCAATAATACCAGTGGTAGCAATCATCGAAGCGGTGACAAAAAGCGTGGAGGGAATCAACATGCCAAAAATGGTAATCACTTCAGTTGTAATCATGGCCATGACAATAAGAGTGGACATTTCAAGAAAAGGAGATTCAATAATGATGGAAAGACATCAGTACCAACACCTGTTGTTAAGGAAGGAGAACGACTGCCAATCGTATGTTACAAATGCAGAGGGGAGGGACATATCAGTCCAAAGTGCGTGATGCAGTCCAAAGCGTGTTTCAATTGTGGAAAAGAAGGTAACCTAGCCCGATTTTGTCGTGCACCAAAGTCAAGTCCAGTTGGGATGGAGGCATCAAAGGGTGTCCCAGACAAGACAAAATTGGTAGTTCAAGGGAGAGCATTTGTCGTAACCTCCCAAAAAGCGAGGAATCCAAACGAGGTGATCACGGGTAAGCTAATCATAAACTCTAGCAAAGTTTATACTTTATTTGATATCGGTTCTACCCATTCTTTTATTTCTCCTACTTGGGCTCAACGTTTAAATTTGACTCCAGAGAAATTAGACTTTGACTTATCTGTTGAAACTTCGTTGGGAGAAACCTTCATTACATCTACAGTTTATAAGTCTTATTTGATTCAAATCGGTAACCACACGTTACCTGTCGATCTTATTTCTTTGAAAATACTTGCATTTGATGTGATTTTAGGGATTGATTGGTTAACTACTCATCATGCTAAAATCGATTGTTTTCGTAAGGTTTTTAGCTTTCATATTCCTGACCAACCTATTATACGAATTCAAGCAATCAATCCACTAAAATCAATCACAGTCATATCAAGCCATAAAGTTATTCGTTTATTGAAAAATGAATGTCAAGCTTTCTTAGCCCATGTCACGGATTTAAATAAAGATACGTCATATTTGAATTATATTTCTATTGTTAATAAATTTCCTGACGTATTCCCTGAAGAACTTCCTAGCCCACCCCCAGAGCGTGAAATTGAATTTTGTATCAACCTTGAATCCAGTATAAAACCCATTTCCAAAGCCCAATATCGAATGGCTCCTATTGAACTTCAGGAGTTAAAAACCCAACTACGGGAATTATTAGACATCTTCGTCCTAGTACGTCTCTTTAGGGTGCTCCTGTTCTATTCGTAAAGAAGAAAGATGGAAGTATGCGACTTTGTATTGATTATCGAGAGTTGAATCATGTCACCATCAAAAATAAGTACCCGTTGCCTCGCATTGATGACCTGTTTAACCAGTTGCAAGGAGCTAAATTCTTTTCAAAGATTGATCTTCGTTCTGGATATCATCAGTTGAAGATTAAAATTGATGACATTCAAAAGACTTCTTTCAGAACTCGGTACGAGCATTATGAATTTCTAGTCATGTCTTTTGGATTGACTAATGCTTCTACTGCCTTCATGGATATGATTAACTGAGTATTCAAGGAATATTTGGATCACTTTGTGGTCGTCTTTATTGCTGACATCCTCATATACTCCAAAACCCGTGAAAACCATGAACAACACTTGAGGCTGATACTCCAAAAGCTTCGTGAAAATAAGCTTTATGCCAAGTTGAAGAAATGCAAGTTCTGGCTTGAGGAAGTTGCATTCCTTGGGAACGTGATATCAAATCATGGAATATCTATTGACCCGGCAAAGATTGAAGCAATTCAAAGCTGGGTGCAACCTAAGTCAGTGATCGAAGTACGTAGCTTTCTCGGCTTAGCTGGTTATTATCAGAGATTCTTAGAAGGGTTTTGTCGAATCGCTACTCCATTAATTCAGCTGACTCGAAAAGATACAAAATTTGGTTGGAGCGAGGAATGTGAAAAGAGTTTTCAAGAACTCAAGAGGAGACTCATTTCAGCACCTGTTCTGACAATACCATCTGGCTCGGAGGGATTTGTCATCTACAGTGATGCTTCAGGCAAAGGGTTAGGATGTGTTCTCATGAAACATGGGAAAGTCATAGCCTATGCCTCTCGACAACTCAAAGAATATGAGAGGAATTATCCTACTCATGATCTAGAGTAGGCAGTAGTCGTTTTTGTGCTTAAGATTTGGAGGCATTACCTATATGGAGAGAAGGTGGAGATCTATACGGATCATAAAAGCCTTAAATATTTCTTCACTCGAAAGGAACTCAATATACGACGATGGCTTGATTTGTTGAAAGATTATGATCATACCATCCAATACCATCCTGGAAAAGTGAACGTAGTAGCTGACGCATTAAGTAGAAGATAATATGCGGGTACGAGTACGATATTGTCAATGCAATGACCCATTTTATATGACTTACAAAGGATGGAGATAGAGTTAAAGACTCCAGGGACCCATATGATGATGGCGAATATACAAGTAGAACCAACTTTAATTGATAAACTTAAAGCTGCTCAAGCTACAGACCTGGAGCTGATGCGTATGAAGAAGAAAGTGCAAGAAGAAGCTATTCCGAAAACAAGAATTGATGAAGAAGTAATACTTTGAGTCAACTCCAGACTTTGTGTTCCTAACGATTCTGACTTGAAGTATAAAATCATGATGGAGGCGCACAACATACCGTTTTTAATCCATATTAGGAGTACCGAAATGTATCGTGATCTTCGACATACATTTTGGTGGAGCAATATGAAGAGAGAGATAACGGGGTTTATCTCAAGGTGTCTAACTTGTCAACGAGTCAAGGCGGAGCATCAAGTGCCAAAAGGTCCATTGCAACCACTTGAAATTCCAGAATGGAAGTGGGAGCACATTGCCATGGATTTCGTTACTGGTCTTCCCAAGGTTTTTCAAGGCGTAGATGCGATTTGGGTTATTGTTGATAGATTGACCAAGTGTACTCATTTCTTACTGATACGAGAAACTTTTACACTTGAACGTCTTGCTAGTATATATATAAACAAGAACTTAAGATTGCATGGTATGCCAGTATCCATAGTTTCTGATCGAGACCCAAGATTCACACTTCAAGATTTTGGGTTAGTTTGCAAAAAGCTATGAGCACGTATTTACGATTTAGTTCGGCATATCATCCTCAAACGGATGGGCAGTCGGAAAGGACTATTAAAACTCTTGAAGATTTATTAAGACTCTGTGTCCTTGACTTCAAGGGAGGTTGGGACAAGTTCTTACCATTGGTGGAGTTTTCCTACAATAACAGTTATCAAACAAGTATTGACATGGCTCCATTTGAGGCGTTATATGGAAGAAAGTGTCGTTCTCCAGTATGATGGGATGAGGTGGGTGAAGCAACGTTGTTGGGACCGGATTTGGTATATATGACTACAGAAAAGATTCAAACGATCCAATAACATATAAAAACCTCACAAGATCGACAAAAGAGTTATGCTGATCTTCATTGAAAGGACGTGGAATTCAATATTGGAGATCATGTGTTGTTACATGTTGCTCCATGGAAAGGAGTTACAAGATTTGGAAAGAGAGGAAAGCTCAATCCTCGATTCATTGGCCCATTTTTAATCCTCGATTGAGTAGGAACTGTGGCCTATAGACTCGCCTTACCGCCAAGTATGTCTCGTGTTCATAACGTTTTTCACATATCTATGTTACATAAATATGTGAAAGACCTAAACCACATTATTGAATTAAAACTAGATGAGATAGTGGAAGATTTAACATATAAAGAGGTACCTGTTAAAATCTTGGATAAGAAGGATCATATTCTAGGCTCTAAAGTTATACATCAAGTCAAAGTTTTGTGGAGAAACCACGATGTTGAGAAAATGACCTGAGAGTTAGAATCTGAAATAAAATAAAGGTATCCTCACCTCTTCGACATACCAGGTACGCACCCTAATTTTGAGGACGAAATTTCATAAGAAGGGGAGGTTATAAGACCCCAACTTTTATAAATAAAGATTAATTTCTCTCGAAATATATTTTTGAATATTATGGTGTGGATATAATATAATTTTATAGTTGTGGGTAATATTTAAAAATTTTGGAAAGTAAGCAAGTGGTTATATAATATTCGATTGGTCGGGGAATATTTGTTTTAACATGGAATATTCGTACGACGACATAATCAATGGTGGACCCCACAACGGAAGTATTGTCGTAGTTAGAAAATGACATAATTATCTTTTTATAAAAATAACGGTGAAAGTTTTACTGTTAAACTGTTGAACTACCCGATAGTAAACGTACAGTAATATGTGTGGTTACATAGTAGTACACGGTATTGATTATTGATGCTTACGTGAGAAGTCACTCAGTTATACTCAATTATTGCTACAGTAATGGCTGCATCATATCCCTCATGTTATTGATTCGATTATTGTCACAGTATCATCTGCATAATATGATATACTATTAAATTAATAATTAAGACGACAAAGTTATTTATATTATTAAATTGCAATATTTATAATGTCTAGAAGTTCTGTCAAGGAGAGGTTTGGTCATCTAATTGCGCGCCAATAAGGAGAAATCCTTATCGTAAAGTCCCGTCTTTCCTGGGAACGACCTATTTGTTAAATATTATGAGTTATAATATTAATTATGAATAAATTCGTGTTGATTAAAGATGGAATTGATTGTTCCATTGTGTTGGAATTATTAGTGTTAGTGGAAATCGACATTTATTTCGATATTAATTGATGTCTGGAAGTAATACTCACCAGACGGGTAATTAATCGGATAAATGAGCAATTTGTTGCTATTAATTCACATGATTATAACTATTTATTCACATATGTTTACTATTGATTTACATTCTTGTACTAATAGGGGAGTTGGTGCAAGATTGATAATACTTGCATGACTAAGTAAAAAATGGAGGTATAGATGGAGGTACTATACTGTAATTCATATTTTTACATGATTATAACTATTGATTCACATGATTGAACTATTGATTCACATTATTTACTATTAGGGGAGGTGGTGCAAGTTTGATAATACTTGCAAGACTAAATTAAAAATGAAAGAAAAGTTGAAGGTATTGTTCTGTAATATTTCGAGTCCAAAAACGTGCAATTATCGAAACTATATTTTCCTATAAATAGAAGCTCAATCTTCCTTCATTTCTCACCAATTAACTAAAGCTTTAGAGCTATTATAATAGAGAGAAATTATAGAGAGAAAGAAGAAGAGACGTCTGCTACCTCTCTACTCTAATATCCAGTTTCTTTCTAAGATAAGGGGTAATATTCTTTTGTATTCATGAAGAGAGTTATTTTCTTTCAATACTCGTAAGGGTTGTTATTCCACTCTTTATTATTATGTTGGAATAAACTATCTATGCGAAATACCGCATACATGGTGAAATTCTTCTGTTATTCCATTCATTATTATTCTGTTGGAATAACCTGTCTGTGCGGTCTATCGAATGCCTGGTGAATTCTGTTGTTATTCAATTCTTTATTATTCTGTTGGAATATCCTGTCTGTGCGGATTACACATGACCTGGTTCCATTGTTTATTATTCTGTTGGAATATCCTGTCTGTGCGGATTACACATGACCTGGTTCCATTCTTTATTATTCTGTTGGAATAACCTGTCTATGTGGATTATCACATTCATGGTGAATGATCCTTCGTATTCATTCCTTATTAAATTGTGGAAATGATCTGTCTACATGGATTACCGCATGGTGGGTGAAAATCCATTTGTAGTTTTATATATTCTATAATACTCATTTGGTTAATGTTTTGGCTTCTATACTCCATAAAATTAGTAGAATATCCTGGATATTTGCGCTTCATCTGGTATCTTTTCATGGAAATATTCTTCTGAGCATTCTTGAATTTTACTCCACAAAGCAGTATCATGTTGACAATTTTGACGTAATTGATTTTAAGATAAATTAACTTATAAATCTTTAAAATTTATTCTTGAACTTGTTTTATTGAATTATTATGTCATTGTCATCATCCTCATGCTTATATTGTGATTAAAGTTATCTTAGGCTTACGTGCAAAGATGGACTTGGTATGATTATGACCAGGGATTATTCGGTATAATCATGATCTGTAATGTTATAAAAGATGTGGTAAAAGTCCTCAGTAGCCTGTAGTACATTGATGGATAGTTTTTGGTATGATTATGACCAGGGATTATTCGGTATAGTCATGACCATTGATGACTTAATGAATATCCTTTGCCCGTAGTGAAGGGATGACTCGATGATGTGGTTTATTTATTAAGCTGAGTCTCAGCGATAAAAATTGATGAAAACATTTTAAATCATTGAAGATTATAGATATCATGCTCTACTTGACTTTTCTAATGGATGGCTTATTCCACTGCTGATCTTCATCGAAAGGATGTGGAATTCAATATTGGAGATCATGTGTTGTTACGTGTTGGTCCATGGAAAGGAGTTAAGAGATTTGGAAAGAGAGGAAAGCTTAATCCTCGATTCATTGGCCCATTTATAATTCTCGAACGAGTAGGAACTGTGGCCTATAGACTCACCTTACCGCCAAGTATGTCTCGTGTTCATAACGTTTTTCACATATCTATGTTACGTAAATATGTGAAAGACTTGAACCATATTATTGAACTAGAACGAGATGAGATAGAGGAAGATTTAACATATGAGGAGTTACCTGTTAAAATCTTGGATAAGAAGGATCATATTCTACGCTTCAAGGTTATACCTCAAGTCAAAGTTTTGTGGAGAAACCACGATGTGAAGGAAATGACCCGGGAGTTCGAATCTGAGATGAAGTCAAGATATCCTCACCTCTTCTATATACCAGGTACGTACCCTAATTTCGAGGATGAAATTTCATAAGAAGGGGAGGTTGTAAGACCCCAACTTTTATGAATAAAGAATAATTTTCTCGAAATATATTTTTGAATATTATGGTGCGGAATTTATATAATGTTATAGTTGTGGGTAATATTTGTAAATTTTTCAAAGTAAGCAAGCAGTTATATAATATTCTATTGGTCGGGGAATATTCGTTTTAATAGGGATTATTCGTACGACGACACAATTATTGGTGGACCCCACAACAGAAGTATTGTCGTACTAAGAAAACGACATAATTATCTTTTTATAAAAATAACGGTGGAAGTGTTACCGTTAAAATTGTTGAACTACCCGGTAGTAAAAGTACAGTAATACGCGTTGTTGCATAGTAGCACATAGTATTGGTTATTGATGCTTACGTGAGAAATAACTCAATTATACTCAATTATTGCTACAGTAATTGCTGCATCATATCTATCATATTATTGATTCAATTATTGTCACAGTATCATCTGCATAATATGATATATTATTAAATCAATAATTGAGATGACAAAGTTATTCATATTATTAAATTGCAATATTGAAAATGTCTAGAAGTTCTGTCAAGGAGAGGTTTGGTCACCTAATTGGGCGCCAATAAGGAGAAATCCTAATCGAAAAGCCCCCTCTTTCCTGGGAACGACCTGGTTGTTACATATTGTGAGTTATAATATTAATGATGAATATGTTCATGTTGATTAAAGATGAAATTGATAGTTCCATTATGTTGGAATTATTAGTGTTAATGGATATTTCATTTCGATATTAATTGATGTTTGGAAGTTATACTCATCAGTCAGGTAATTAATCGGATAAATGAGCAATTAATTGCTATTAATTCACATGATTATAACTATTTGTTCACATGTGTGTACTATTGATTCACATTCTTGTATTATTAGGGGAGTTGGTGCAAGATTGATAATACTTGCATGACTAAGTAAAATATGGAGGTATAGATGGAGGTACTATACTGTAATTCATATTTTCACATGATTATAACTATTGATTCACATGATTGAACTATTGATTCACATTATTTACTATTAGGGGAGGTGGTGCAAGTTTGACAATACTTGCAGGACTAAAATAAAAATAAAGGAAAAGAGAAAGGTATTATCCTGTAATATTTTTAGCCCTAAATGTGCAATTATCGAAACTATATTTTCCTATAAATAGAAGCTCATTCTTCCTTCATTTCTTACCAATTCACTAAAGCTATAGAGCAATTATTATAAAGAGAAATTATAGAGAGAAAGAAGAAGAGAAGTCTGCTACCTCACTATTCCAGTATCCAATTTTTTCTAAGGTAAGGGGTATTATTCTTTCGTATTCATGAAGAGAGTTATTTTCTTTCAATACACGTAAGGGTTGTTATTCCATTTTTTATTATTATGTTCGAATAACCTGTCTATGCAAAGTACTGCATACATGATGAAATTCTTCTGTTATTCTATTCTTTACTATTCTGTTGGAATAACCTGTCTGTGCGGTCTATCGTATGCTTGGTGAATTCTGTTGTTATTCCATTCTTTATTATCTGTTGGAATATCTTGTCTGTGCGGATTATGCATGACCTGGTTCCATTCTTTATTATTTTGTTGGAATATCATGTTTGTGCGGATTACACATGACCTGGTTCAATTCTTTATTATTCTGTTAGAAATAACATGTTTGTGCGGTCTATCGCATACCAGGTGAATTCTTTTGTTATTGTATTCTTTATTATTCGGTTGGAATAACCTGCCTATGTGGATTACCGCATGCATGGTGAATGATCCTTCGTATTCATTTCTTATTAAATTGTGGAAATGATATGTCTATGTGGATTACCAAATGGCGGCATATATTCTATTATACTCAGTTGGTTAAAGTTTTGGCTTCTATACTCCATGAAATTAGTAGAATATCTTGGATATTTGCGCTTCCTCCAGTATCTTTTCATGGAAATATTCTTCTGAGCATTCTTGAATTTTACTCCACAAAGCAGTATCATGTTGACAATTTGGACGTTTTTGATTTCTGGATAAATTAAATTATAAATCTTTAAAATTTATCCTTGAACTTGTTTTATTGAATTATTATGTCATTGTCATCATCCTCATGTTTATATTATAATGAAAGTCATCTATGGCTTACGTGCATATATGGACTTGGTATGATTATGACCAGAGATTATTCGGTATAATCATGCATGACCGTAATGTGACGAATGATGTGGTGAAAGTCCTCAGTGGCCTGTAGTGCATTGATGGACAATTTTTGGTATGATTATAACCAGGGATTATTCGGTATATTTATGACCATTGATGATTTAATGAATATCCTTGGCCCGTAGTGCAGGGAAGATTCGATGATATGGTTTATTTATTAAGCTGAGTCTAAGTGATAAAAATTAATGAAAACATTTTAAATCATAGATGATAGTAGATATCATGCTCTACTTGATTCTTCTAAAGGATTGCTTATTCCGCTGCAGTTAAACCTGATGTCTATTGTATTTTATCAGTTTAACATTATTGAAGGCTAATGATAATTTATTCTGCATTATCTTAGTCATAATATTTCTTACTGGGCTAGTTGAGCTCACCCTTTCTTACACTATTCTCTTCAGGAAATGAGAATATAGCTGAGATGAGTCGGGGAACGGAGTTACGGTCTAGATGATAGCATTAGTAGTCCTCACTATTCTGTTAAATAGTGTGACAATAAATGTAATGAGGACTCCTTTTAGTGTAGATATTGTCTAGATGATAATATTCTTATTAAAACTCTCAGTTTATGTTTCGTCGTATTTTACACAACAGTTGTATTATTAAGTTGTATTTGAATTTTGTAGCATGTATTTGGCGACTCAAGATGGGTGATGTATACCTATTTCGGGGGCGTCACAACTGATGTAGTACTACAACCCTAAACAAGTTCCATGGCCAAATCATAACACACTAGCATGATCTAATCTACAGAAATCCTTTTCAGACGTGTTCTTGAGTTTCTGGGTTGCCCAGAAACTCAAGCAGTAGTAAGGGTCCTACTTTGCAGCCTAATATCTTTGATTCAAGGAATTGTTTATGTGATCTATGAATTTAAACTTGTAGTAGAGGTGTCAGATTATAATAACATAGCATTAGATCCATCTTACAACATCACATATAAAAGATTAAAGCTGGTCAAACTCTGACAGAATCATGTTGTTGAGAAATCTGGGTTTTCCAGATTTCTTTATAAGTTAGTCGGTCAACGCTACTTTGACCTTGATTATTTTTGTTCCTGTTTATGATTTTGGTAGTATAAAGGCTTTATTATGTAGTACTCATGTCATACTACAAGTTTAAAACAACAAAATGGAACAACTATCTAACACCTGCAAAATCTCAGCCCTCGAAAATGGCTGTAAGAAATTCTGGGTTTTTGGGTTACCTAGAAACCAGATTTCATGAACGGCCAACGGGTTTTGACCACTTATAAATTTTAATCTACACTTAATCTGGACTTGATTCAAGTTCGAGATCAAAGTCCTTACAACATACTACAAGTATAAAATCTTAAAACACAAGAATGATTAACATCCAATGATCTATGAGTCCTGACATTCGGCTGTCAGGCCATGTTTTAGGGTTCATAGATCAATTTCAAAAATTTGATTTTCGTGCAACAAGATGGTATGAATCTAAGATATTACAACCCAGATCACTCAATGACACCCCAATACACAACTTTAACCAATCATTAACAACATAAATCATCAGATCATAAGATTTCTAGGTTTAGGGTTTATACCACTTTGATGCTTTGATCTTGAATCTTATCAACATGATCTGATCATGGCTTGATAGGGATCATACTAATGACTGAATTATTTAATATTTTCGTGGGTCTAGAGAGAGAAAGTGTTGGTTGAATATTTGGTGAACAAATGCGGGTTTTTCTTGATTTTCTCTCTCCTTAATATATATATATATATATATATATATATATATATATATATTGAATGAAATGAAATGGGCTGATGTTTATAACTGATGGTTGTGGTTTTAGGTCATGCAAGTCAATTGAGTTCGTCACCAACTCTTGATTTGACAAGATTTGAAAGCTAAGTCCAAATAATGCAACAAGGGTAAAAATGTCATTTTTCTTTTAGTTTTAATGGCGTTCTTGTCTTTTGCCCTAACCCCCTTAGGGTTTAGGGTTTAACCCTTAGGGTTTAACACTAAAGATTTTGCAAATTAAATTTCTAAAATTTTCTAATTTGATTTTAAAATATAAAATAATGATTTCTAAATTATAATTAGGGCTTCCTAATTATATTATAATTTCCAAATCACACTAAGAAAAAAAATTTTAGGATTAATATTTCCTAATTACAATATGCTAATTTATCAATTTAGGTCATAATTGTACCGTAGGGTTTATAACCCAATACTTAGGGTTTTAAATAATCTTTCTCATTTAGAAATTAGGTTTCTTAATTAGATTAGGGTTTTCTAATTACTTATAACTTGATAATTAGGATTAATGTTTCATAATTAAAATTAAAATTATTAAAGTAACAATTATGTTTTCCCTAATTATAAATTAGGGTTTCAAATCCAGAAATTATGGTTTTAAATTCCTGGAAACTGAAATTAGGGTTTCCAGAACCGGTTTTAGGGTTTCTTATAAATCGTAAAAATTTTCCTACTGAACGTTGACGTTCTAAATATATACTTAGTGTAATAACCCAATATTTTTCATATAAATAAATAAAAAATTTTGCATATAAATTTTTATTTATTTTAATATTGAGAATATGTGTCAAATTAATAATGTGTATGATAAATACAAATATATTTAGTACTTGAAAAAAAATATAAATCATTTTAGAATTATTAATCATTACAAATTATATTCTTATTGTAATTAATTTTTGCAAGCAGAAATGTTTTTATTAATTATTTTCCATGAAAACATGATTTTATATTATTTAAATAATATATGAAATGATTTTTAGAATTAGAAGAATAAATATTTTATTATATGAATTTGTTCAGAATATTTAAGTTAATTATTTTAGCTTAATTATTGATGTTGTATAAGAAAGATAAACCAGATATGGAATCCAAACCCTAAATTGGGATTTTGATCAAGGGATGAGAATAATAATATAATATTAATTATATTTTGATTTTTTAGTGCTATAAATATGTACTGTAAATGTGTAGACTGTTAATGTTGGTCAATTGTGGTAAATTATGTCACAACCCTTATATCATGTTATTAAACCCTAATTTTTAAACTCAGTTATGAGTTCAAGACCGTGTAGTAATTTTGTTATATGAGTTTTACTGTGTATTATATAATTTCTGTAATTAGGAGAAACCCTAATTATTATTTGAAAACCCTAATTTTTTGAAATTAGAAACCGTAATTTAGTAAATTATAATGTTAATTAGGAAACCCTACTTGTTAATTTGGGAACCCTAATAATATTAAGGAACCCTAATTTAAAAATCCTAATTTTAAATTAGTGTGTTTAATTAAGATTTTATTACACTTTTATTTTAATTTGTCAAACTCTAGAAATTATTTGGGACACCTTAAGATTTAAAATCTAGTGATTAAACCCTAGATTTAAGCACCTTGGACAAAAATACCCTTGAAATTATAAGTGAAATTACTAAAATGCCTTTTTGTCCCATTTGTGCATTATTTGCTAGCTAAATCTTACAAAATCTGGCCAACCACCCTAGTCTACCAAGCTATTAGCTATAACATTCCAGCACATCAGCTATTAGCCTGCAGGTTCATGCATCAATGGATTGAACAGATTTAAAGAGAGAGAAAACCACAAAACAAAGCCATTTGATCACAAATACATAGCCATATTCTCTCAAGCTCAAACCCACGAAATTTTGGTGTTAGATCAGTCCCCAATCAAGCCCCAAAATTACCAATATCAGATCAGAAGAACAGAATCAAGATCAAAGCTTAGAAAAGGTATGAACCCTAAAATTTGAAAATCTTTTGATCTTATGTTAGATGTAATTTTTTTGTGATAAACATGTTGTATGGGGTCTTAATCAATGATCTGGGTAGCTAAATGTTAGATCCATAACATCTAGAGACTCAGATTTGATGATTTTCCAAATCTGGAAATTTTTGAAAATAAGGGTCTGACAGTGAATGTCAGGACCCATAGATCTCCATTTGTTTTGTGTTTTTGTGTTTTTAATGTTTGAACATGTAGTGTGCTATGAGTTCTGTAATCTAGAACTTAAATCAGGTCCAAATCTGTTGTATACTAAAAGATATTCGTGGTCAAAGTGAGTTGACCGATCAGAAATTCTGAGTTTCTGGGCAACCCAGAAACCTAGAATTTCTGACAGTCATTTTTGGAGCTTCTGTTCTTGCTCATCCATTATATTATGGCCATGTTCTTGTTATATTCTTGTAGACTGACATGAGTACAACATATATATATATAATACCCAAATACGAAAAAAAATCGAATTGAGAGTTGGTCAAACTTGGGTTGACGAAACTGCTCAAGAACATTTCTGGAAAACCCATAAATGTTCAAGAACAGTTTCTAGGCACTACATTGACCGACCCATAGATCTTGCTTGTTTTGATGTTATGATAATTTGATGATATTATATTATTCCTAGTCATGTCTACTATATATTTGAACCATTAAAAGATATAAATCATGGCCAGAACACAAATAAATTCGAGCATGAAAGTGATAGGTCGAACTGCTGGGTTTCTGGGAAAACCCCAGAAACTCTCTGACAGTGAGTTTGATGACTGATAACTTTCTTGTTGTTGATGTTTAGACTCGTATATTGCTTGAATAATGTTCTCTGTTAGTTACTTAACACATCCCGACGTGTAGACCACCCATAACATGAACTGATTGACTAGAATGAGGCCATCAATATCGTTGACCGGCCCTGACTAAAAATTTTGGGCAGCCCAGAATCTTGATGAACAAGTTTGACAACGTGTTCTGATGCTTAGATCTTCCTTATGTTTTATGATTTGGTCCAGATATTGTTGTGAACTTGTACACTTACATACATACTATAATAGTTAATCAATAGAATGTCCAGAAACAACTTGTACAGAGAATTAGATTCGGTCAAACAGGCTAACTCGAACACTGACTATGAATGCCTGGGTTTCTCAAGAACACCTAAGGAAACACTTACTGTCGCCAAAGGGCTTTAGCGTCAGACATGCTATAATTTAATCAATTTAATTTCTAAAAATCAATTAAAAATAGTAAATAAATTCTGAAAATTACAAAAATTATTTTAAAAATCATTTTAAGTTATAAAAATTAACTTTTAATAATTTGACATATTTTTCATTAATATTAGTATTTATTTGAATATTACAGTTATTTAATCTATTTAATAAATGCATTAAATAAATTAATTAAAAATAATTTTATTCTATTAAAAATCATTTTAAATGTTAATAAGGTATTTAATAATATTTTAAGTTATAAAATCTAACTTTCAATATTTAAAGTTAAATTTCATTAATTAATTATTATTATTGATATTAAAGTTATTTAATAATTATATTAAATAAATTAGTTTAAAAATGATTTTAATATTAGAAAAATTATTTTAAATAAAAATAAAGTGTTTAAAGATATTTTCAGTTATAAAAATATTAAGGATAATTTCATTAATAATTGAAGATTAATGATAATAATGTAATATCAAGGATATTTTATTTATTTAATAAATATATTAAATAAATAGTTTTAAAATGGTTTTAAATATTTAAAAATCATTTAAGAAGGATATAAATGAATTAAAAATATTTTAAGTTATAATTAATGACTTTTAATATTTGGATAAATAGTACATTAATATTTAAATATTAATGGTAATTATTTAAAAATGATTTTAAATGTTTTAAAAATCATTTAACTACCATCATTTAAAAATAACTTTAATATTTTGGCAATGATTTCATTAATAATTTAATATTGATTAAATATTAATGATAATGGAATAGTTTAATATTTAAATCATTTAATAATGATTCCGATATTTGAAAATTCATAATAAATTATTATAAGTGTTTAAAAATTATTTTAAGTCATTTAAAAATAATATGACTGATAATTACAGTTATTGAACTAACTGGATAGAGTCTTAGACTCGATTATTACCCAATAAGACTATCGGTACACCGACGTGTTTCAGAAATTGATCTGGACTTAGATATTTTGACTGTATTAATGATTGTTAGTGACTTAATGACTGAGGAATATCTGTGACAAGGTGATTAGGTTATGTGCTGACTGCAATAGGCAGTATTATGTGTTGTGATATTTTATTCTAATCAGTAAAATGATCTTATTATTGATAGGTGATTACATAAAAGATAAAACTAAGTTGCGAATTATAAGCAGCACATCAGGCAAGTATCCTACCTTTGCATTTTTTTATGCAATGGACATGAGTAAGAATGTTTTAAAATTATATTATTACTGTACATATTATTAAACCTATATTATATACGCTCATTTGATTATCAACATGTTAGTATATGGTAATTCAATTATATATTCTGTTCGTTAATTTCTGTAAATGGTTATACAAGTGTCCCCACTTGGATAATCATGGTATTTAATCACATGTTGATAAACCTTTGTCAATTACCTGTATATATATATATATGTTGAATTATAGATTATTGTTGAACAAGATAAAACCTTTGGTTTGGAACCCTGACAAGTATGAACATCCCTTACACGGGAAAACTTTTTATAGACCCAAGGTGGAAAGAGTGAACGATAATATCGTTCTTGCAATGTAGTATTGATCAATACATGGTACAACGAGCTGATCACCCTCTGTGCCCATAAGTTATGACGGTTTGCAGATGAAGTTCTGCTAAACCTATTCGAAAATTGAAAACAATGTTCATAGTATGTCACCTTAACCCTATATATAGTCAGTACGTAGTTTCAAAAATTTGAAAGAGAGTTGTTATGTTACTATTATCGGTTCAGATTACTTCACAACTATCGACTTGTTGTAGAAGGGTAGTATAAAGAAAACATTTAACCCTTTCAACTAATATTTATAATTGTTATTACTTGCTGGGCACTCAAATGCTCACTCTTGCTTAAATTAAATGTTTTCAATTAAGTATGATCAACCCGAAGGCTCAGGCAAGAACAAGGGGAAAGGAAAGTTGTTTGAATGAGATTTATAATATGTTGTGTAATAGTTATAGTTTATTAAGTCAATGATACTTATTATCTATGATGTAATGAATGTTTAAAGGTCTCGTACCTGGGAGTAAACTTTGATGCATATGTAAATTAAGTTTGAATTTTATATTATTGTTATTATTATTAGTATTATTCAGCTTATAAAAATGGTATCATGAAGCACCAAGTTCGGGTTTCAAGTACCCAGATTTGGGGACGTCACACTTAGGGTTTGTCGCAGATATAATTTATCTGGTCAAACCTTAAGTGCGAAGGTGAATTGATCAACATAACTATAATTATTGTTTATATAAATTCTGAAATGATTATATATTTCTTTGAGATATTAATATATTTGGCCTGTAGTGCAAAGATGACCTGTTGTTGAATATCTTTTGCCTGTAGTGCAAAGATGAACTGTTAATGAATACTTTGGCCCTTAGTGTAAAGATGAATGTATTAATATGATTATAAACAAGAACTGTGATTTAGTATAACAATGATCTTTAATGTTTCAGGTAAAGAGAGGTGATGAAAATTATCTTCGTCCTGGGTGCGAAGAGGAATTTAGAACATTGTTGGTGGACTTTTAACATGCAGAAGATAATAGACTCTATAGTCTATTTAACTCTTCTAATGGATTGTTCGTTCCCCTGCAACTATGGTTGAAAAGTTTTATCATATACCATATGTTCTAAATCTCTGATTTATTACTGACGAAGATTATTACTAATTTAATTTTCTTTAATCATGATATTCTTTATTGGGCTTGTTGTGCTCGTAATTTTGCTTCACAATTCCTTTCAGGTAATAAGAGTGTAGCTGGGTCGAGCGGGGGTAACATGGGAATAGAACGGTGGTCTATCGATGTTGAGGTTTCCCCTAAAATAGTATAGAAATAATTTTAACGAGAATTTTATGTAAGTGTGTCGTATTTTATACGTTATTTTAACCAGTTATTTTGGTGAACCGAATAGGGTGAGGTGAACCCAACTTTGGAAGGGTGTTTTGCCACTATCATACAAGATGTCTAATAACATATGACTTTGTGTTATCATAAGACAGGGTTGTGCACATCCAGTTGTTGATTATATCTTTGAGCACTACCTATATAATATTGGAGTTTGGTTGAAATATAATTCTCAATTGGAGACAATAGAGATAATTATATGACAAGAGGAGACTCACCATTGACAAGAACATGATAGTAATCTTCTCGATTTTCTTGTGGGTTTATTGGGTCAACCAAGGATGATTCTTAGGTCATATGATATCTATTATAACTTAGATGCATGGCCTCTCATGTATGAAGGTTTCTTTGAGCATTTTCCAAAGATTTTAATTTCTAAAACAGTTATTGACTATACCTTTATGTAAGGTACCATTGTAAGGTATCAATGTGAGGTGCTATTTAAGTAAAGGGATGAGAGTCATAGTTGGTGTTAAAACTCATAGCCTATGTGTTATCGTATTTTGCACAATAATTATAATAATGAAGTTTGTAGTTGTTTTATGTACTATGTATTTGGCGACTCAGAATGGGTTGGGTGGATTGGACCTATTTTGGGG
The DNA here is from genome assembly GCA_020205505.1 of Panax japonicus. Classification (NCBI taxonomy): domain Eukaryota; kingdom Viridiplantae; phylum Streptophyta; class Magnoliopsida; order Apiales; family Araliaceae; genus Panax; species Panax japonicus. Next base: position 48,217 of record JAINUV010001491.1, read on the forward strand.
GTGTCACATTTATATCATGTCTAGTTAACTTCGTTAGCATAGACTTAACATTAACAGTTCATGAATAAATATAACTCTGTCACATTGAACAGTTCAATCACTGAACAGTTCATCTCACAGAAACATATAAGTGGTGAAAATTTGGCATATGCCTCATACATACTATCACCTTGCACAAATATAACACATTTGCACATAGGTAAAACTTTCTCAAGTTCAATATCTGAATAAGTTTAAGAAACTAGAATTTATTTCAAATATGAATGAAGGTAGGAAACTTGCCTTAAGCGCTGCATACAATTATAATTTATGATGTACGGGTCTTTGAAATTCCTATTTACTACATAAGGATAACACATACCAATTAGTCATATATTTATCTACGCATTGGTTTACATTAACTTTACTTCGTATGGTTCGCGTTCTATAACTTAAGTTCATGCAACAAATTTTCTTGATCGTCTTTCAGCGTTATGACATACGAAGATGTCTTAATTCTTACAATTATTATCTATGATAGATTTACATTACCTTTCCTTCTTTCTAGCTCAACTTTTCCGAAGAATTATAACTGTAATGTTCATTACGTCAATTACCATTACTTATGGATTTCTAAAAAATAAATGTCATACCTCAGGATTATTCTTTATCCTCTAAGTCATACAATCTTTGGTATGATAAGAGTGATCATTTAATGTCAATATTATGCGTTCATAGCGTTCGAGCATTTTACATTACCTCATTTAATATTTTAAAATGTCTGGTTCAGTTACTCAGAACATTCTTCAAGTTAAATTTATTAACTCAGCTTCACTTCATTTACACATCATTCATAGCTCTTCATTACTACACGTACAAACCATACACGCATGTGTATGCTCAGTACATTTATCTTCACAATACACGAACTGCCTTCGTCGGTTTACGTGTTTTACGTTCACATTATTCATCTTTTAAACTTTCGTCCAACCTTTACTTAAGGCTTAAATCACTTATTTAAGTGTTACATTACGTAAACTTTACGTACACTTTCGCCAAGAGTTGAGTAGTTAAAAGCTCATTTATGGGCATCACCCTGCACCGGCACCGCGACGTCGGTTCCCGCTGTAACGCCAGGCCAAATTTTTAGTTTTTTCCAGCATTTTTACCGAGTGTTGGAACACTTACAAATCGCCTACTTTGCAATCTCGTAACTTCTTCATTATAACTCAGAATAGATTCGTTCCAAAACTATTTTCTTACTTTCATTACATACTCGAATTTCCTAAAGACAAAATTTTATTCCAAGTCCTTAACGAGAATTTCCATTAGCTCAAATTTTGTCGTTCGTTCGTTTTACGTTATTAACGTTCTTCGTTTGTTTATTCGTATTTCGATTATCCGAACTCAGAATTCGTTCATTCTTGAGTCTACGACTCATGTTTTCAATGTTTTCCAACATTCTTATGAAACCTTACTAATTAGGGTATATTAACTTACTTTCTAATTTCGTTTGTCTTTTGCGAAATTTCTCCACAACTTCGTTATAGCCTAATTTCAATTCGTTCCAAAGGAACATTTCTTTTAATTCTACATTTCCTAACCAAATATATATCAACAAATATATATAAGATGGTTTTAAACTTGTCCATCAACAACAAGCTCTAATCAGGATGGTTTTCAATTTTTCCATCAATAAAGTTCTTTGAATTCTTCATTCGTTCTTCATTTTTAATCAATATTTTGATTACAATTTCACCTTTTCATGGATTTTAGTGTTATAAAACACCAATCCTTCCTTAATACCCTAGATCATTCATATGATTCATCTGGACCGTCCAATAACGTCAAATAATTCATACTTCATATGAATGCTTTTAAAAGAAATTTATAAACTAAATTTAAATTCTCACTTCTTCATTTTCTTATGATTAAACCATTTGAAAATTGTTTCTTAACAACATTTACTTCCATTTTTTTAAGCTATGTATTTCGACATAGGAAACTTAAAGAAAATTATATTAAGGATAGGTTTTGATACCTTTCTTCTTATTTTTCTGCATTATTCTTCTTCTTCTAGACAAAGCTTGCGATTTGCTAGCTTTTCCTTCATTCCTCTTCTTCATCCAGATCTCTCTAACTATCTTTCTCGTAATATTGCTTTCTTTTCTCTTTGAAATGTGTCAGTTGATCAAAATTAACTAATCGACACAAATATCTAGCCTTACATATAAAACCAAGAGTGAGGGCACTTTGGTCATTATATAAATATTCACCAGTTAACATTTTGGTCACTTAACTTTTAGTCTTGTATAGTCCAAACCTTTAGGTTTGCGAATCTTACAAAACACCCCCAACTTTCACTATTCACACCCAACTTTCCTCTACAGATTAACTTTTATGCATTTGTCAGAAATTGAAAAAAATGCTTCCAAGTTTTCATAAGTTAACCACCCTTTAATAAACAGAAACCCAAGTGTGGTTATATGGTAGGAAAGTGCAAAAACTAGCCATTTTTGTTGACTTGACTTTTTGACTTTGCTTTTTGTATTCTTCCCGGATAATAATTCGTATTATACGTGTATTCTTCTCTAACTATATTTGTATAATAATTCATATTATACTCGCATTCTCATTAATTAAATCTCTTTAATTATTACATAGTTGAAAAACTGCGTTTCTCGGATTCTAAATCTTTTTTGACATTCCGTCATTCTTCGTCATTCTAATGTTAGCGCGTTCTTCATAATTCTGAAAAACTGAAAAATATTTTTTGATAAATAGCATTTTCCAAAAAATTTTCCTAAAACAAAACTAAACGTTTGAAAAGTATATAACAGTACTTTTTGTCATTTTTATTTCGTCCGCTTTCTGCACGTTTTTTGAGAATAGCTTTTACTGGCTAATATAACTTTTCACGACATATTACATTAAAATTTTTAAACAGAATGTCATTCCGACATACCTAACTCTCAAAACAACTTAGCTTATTCAAACCCAAAACCCTTAGGCTTCATCAGATGAATAATGACTATTTCGTCTTTTCATGGAAAAATTATTTCCTCGCAAAAATTTTATTTTCATCTTCAAAGTTCTATACATTTATTCAAGCTCACAGTTAGGATCCTCCCATTTTATAATCATCTTAGGTTATAGAACAACTAATAAACAATATTACATAATATTATTAATAAAAATTTATTTTATTAATTTATAATGCTTTAAACTTAACTTTTAGGATAATCCGATTTTTCAGGTTGTCACAGTTAACCTTTTGGTTCACTTGGTGGCTTTAGTGAACCAAACTAAAATAAAGTCCATAATCAATCCGGATACAATATAGTATTCTACATTTGCATGCTTATAATATATATATATATATATATATATATATATATATAGACACACACACACACATAGCAGATCAGGTCCGGACTCCCTGACCTGATTAAAATCCAGACTTTTTTTTTTGATTTTTTTAAAAAAGAAACTAAAAAAAGTTTAATATTTTATGGAACTAAAATTTTTACATAATACAGTGTTTTAGGTGTGATTTGGATACATATAACAAAAAAGGTATATACAGACTATACATACCTATTTTGTTATATGTATCCAAATCATACCCAAAATATCGTATTATGTAAAAATTCCAGTTCCATAAAATATTAAACTTTTTTTTAGTTGTTTTAAAAAAATAGTAAAAAAAAGGTCTGTATTTTAAGAAAGTCTGGGATCCCGGACTGGATCCGGACTATATATATATGTGTGTGTGTGTGTGCGCGCGCGCGCGCATGTGCACTAAACAATGAGACAATTAATAACAAACCCTTCAAATATTTTATATTAAGTTCTAAACGTTTAAAGATATTTGAAATATCGAACGTCGCCTTCTAGCATGATACAAATAATAGAGTATCAATTAATTATTATATGTTTGTTGTGTCACCATAAGGCTTATCTTATTTTTTTGAGATGTTATTTTATCACATTTGATGCTTATAAATAGATTGAACGATGTTGTTTTGTTGTGTCACTACAAGGACACTGTTTTTCTTTCGAATATATGAAGTGTTAGATTGGACTTAACTTGGATAATTTTGATTCGGATGTGCCACCACTTGATCAAAATAATCTAAGAGGCAAAATAAAAGGATCAACATAATTGATGTAATGGACAAGAGTTATTTACCTATTTGTTTATATATAGTTTATTATGTCACCAGAAGGCTATATACATTTGAAATTAGATCCTTATTCTCACTGACTAATCTTTAATTAGATTTGTCGAGCTATATATTGAGGGGAATATAGTTTGAAGAAAATAGTAGCAGATACCAATTTAAAATAAGATCTAATTTATTTTGGTATTTAATTAATAAAATGAATGAATGATATAATGTTGTTAAATTACAAATTCATTTAAAAATTTTTACAATGTCTAAATTACTATAACTGCAGAGCATATTAGTTGCTAATTAACCAGACCGTATAAAACAGATTGGTTAAGGAATTTGAGAATAGATCTCATGGCTAAAAAGTTATCTTATTTCCTTAATATGCATATCCCTATAATGGTTGTAGACAATGCCTCTGATGAAGATATTGCTACTTTTAAAAAGTGACAAGATGATGCACAGTTGGCTCAATGTATCATGCTCCCATCCATTAGTAACGAGCTTCAGCGTCAACGTGAAACTATGGATACTCCTACTATATTCCTGCACATTAAGTAATTGATGGTGAGAAAAGTAGGATGGCTAGATATTAGATATCTAAGGAGCTCTTCCAATCTAGAATGACTGATGACACTACAGTACAGAAACATGTCCTAAACATGATCAATTTGATTGATTAATTAGGACAATAAGGTTTTTGTCATGGATGGAGAGTTGAGCCAAGATTTGATCTTGCAGTCACTTCTAAACTCCTTCTCACAATTTGTTGTAAATTTTCACATGCACAAGCTAGATTTCAGCCTCGTTGATTTACTTAACATGTTGAAAACAGTTGAGAGTCACTTTCCAACCAAGAAAGACCAAATCTTACTGGCAGGGGCCAAAAGATTTTTTGAAAAGAAGAACAATTCAAAGAAGGTAAATGGTAAGGCAAAAATAAAGGATAATAAGAACAAAAACTGATACGGATAGAAAATGAGCTTGCTTCCACTGTAATAAGCCACTGGAAAAGAAATTGCGACAAACATCTTGCAGTGGCTAACAAGAAGAAGATTAGTAAAACTTCGATTACAGAAATAAATCTTTCTATAAGTTAAGGTTTTGCTTGGGTATTGGATACCGTCTTTGGTTATCATAAATATAGATTTATGGAGGGACCAAATAGAAGTAGAAAGTCAAACAAAGGATAAGTAATCCTATATATGGGATATGAAGCGAAGGTTGCTGTATTATCCATAGAAACTATGACGCCCCCAAATTCGGATCTCCACTTGGTCACTTGAATTTGGTTCATCACGTTCTCATGGTAATACCATAATAACTAAATAACACGTTTACAAAGGAAAATATAATTTAGAATAATATACAATGATTTATTATAATTATTCCCCCAAGTCTCGCAACCTACAGTACTTAATAGAATACATAATAATATCGAATAAAGACTTATTACATAATCATACTTAAGCTTAAACATAGTCTAAAAATAGTCTTAATACAACACAAAAATTTTAACATAATGGAACAGGCTAGTCGGTAGCCTTGCCCTTGCCCTTGTTTGTTCCAGAGACACCTCCTTGTTCCGCCTTAACTGAAAGGTTTTAAATAAGAAAGGATGAGCATAAATTGCCCAACAAGTAATATACAACAAGGGTAAAGAGTTTTATAACACGAGTTTGAAATATCGAAGTATCATCTCTGGTCATAATCATAACAAGTCCATCTATGCACGTAAGCCAAAGATGACTTTCATCACAATATAAGCATGAGGATGATGACAATGACATAATAATTCAATAAAACAAGTTCAAGAATAAATTTTAAAGATTTATAAGTTAATATATCCTGAAATCAATTACATCCAAATTGGCAACATGATACTGCTTTGTGGAGTAAAATTCAAGAATGCTCATAAGAATATTTCCATGAAAAGATACTGGATGAAGTGCAAATATCCAAGATATTCTACTAATTTCATGGAGTATAGAAGCCAAAACTTTAACCAACTGAGTATAATAGAATATATGAAACTGCAAATAGATTTTCGTCTGCCATGCGGTAATCCGTGTAGACAGATCATTTCCACAATTTAATAAGGAATGAATACGAAGGATCATTCACCACGCATACGGTAATCCACATAGAAAAGTTATCCCAACAGAATAATAAAGATAGGAATAACAGAAGAATTCACCAGACATGCGATAGACCGCATAGACAGGTTATTCCCAACATAATAATAAAGAATGGAACCAGGTAATGCGTAATCCGCACAGACAGGATATTCCAACAGAATAATAAAGAATGCAACCAGGTCATGCGTAATCCACACAGACAAGATGTTCCAACAGAATAATAAAGAATGAAACTAGGTCATGCGTAATACGCAGGATGTTACAGTAGAATAATAAAGAAAGTAACCAGGTCATGCGTAATCCACACAGACAGGATGTTCCAACAGAATAATAAAGAATGGAATAACAACATAATTCACCAGGCATGCGATAGACTGCATATACAGGTTATTCCAACAGAATAATAAAGAATGGAATAATAGAGGAATTTCACCATATATGTGGTACTTCGCATAGACAGGTTATTCCAACATAATAATAAAGAATGGAATAACAACTCTTACTAGTATTGAAAGAAAATAACTCTTTTCATGAATACGAAAGAATTATACCTCTTACCTCAAAAGAAGATTGGATACTAGAATAGTGAGGTAGCAGACTTCTCTTATTCTTTCTCTCTATAATTTCTCTATATAATAATTGCTCTATAGATTTAGTGAATTGGTGAGAAATGAAGGAAGAATGAGCTTCTATTTATAAGAAAATATAGTTTCGATAATTGCACGTTTTGGGGCTCAAAATATTACAGTATAATACCTTCTTCTTTTTTCTTTTTTTTAATTTAGTCCTGCAAGTATTATCAAACTTGCACCACCTCCCCTAATAGTAAATAATGTGAATCAATAGTTCAATCATATGAATCAATAGTTATAATAATGTGAAAATGTGAATTACAGTATAGTACATTCAACTATACCTTCATTTTTAACTTAGTCATGCAAGTATTATCAATCTTGCACCACCTCCCCTAATAGTACAAGAATGTGAATAAATAGTACACACATATGAATAAATAGTTATAATCATGTGAATTAATAGCAATTAATTGCTCATTTATCCAGTTAATTACCCAACTGGTCAGTATAACTTCCAGACATAAATTAATATCGAAATAAATGTCGATTTCCACTAACACTAATAATTCCAATACAATGAAACTATCAATTTTATATTTAATCAACACGAACTTATTCATCATTAATATTATAATTCATAATATTTAACAACCAGGTCGTTCCCAGGAAAGAGGGGGCTTTCTGATAAGGATTTCCCCTTATTGGCGCACAATTAGGTGACCAGACCTCTCCTTGATAGAACTTCTAGACATTGTCAATATTGAAAATAATAATAATATGAATAATTTTGACGTCTCAATAATTGATTTAATAATATATCATATTATGCAGATGATACTGTGGCAATAATTGAATCAATAATATGAGAGATATGATGCAGCAATTACTGTAGCAATAATTGAGTATAACTGAGTGACTTCTCACGTAAGCATCAATAACCAATACCGTGTGCTACTATGCAACCACACGTATTAATGTACTTTTACTACCGGGTAGTTCAACAGTTTTAACGGTAACACTTTCGTCGTTATTTTTAATAAAAGATAATTCTGTCGTTTTCTTACAACAATACTTCTGTTGTGGGGTCCACTATTGATTGTGCCATCATACGAATATTTCCTGTTAAAACGAATATTCCCCGACCAATCAAATATTATATAACCACTTGCTTACTTTGCAAAATTTGTAAATATTACCCACAACTATAACATTATATCAAATCCACACCATAATATTCTAAAATAATATTTCGAGAAATTTAAATCTTTATTCATAAAATATGGGGTCTCACACATATCACTTGGTACCCAGGCGAAGATATCAGCATAACATCGTAGTAATTCTATTAGGTTCATTCGGAAAGGTTCCAGCAGACCTAAACATATCTTCGCCATTTTGTCCTTCTTTCCTAGAATCAGTTCGAACTCTTCTGTCTCCCCAACTGGCAAAACTAACGGTTCTAAACTATTTTCCGTAAAAGGCTCAATCTCAATAGCCATGGCCTATTTCTGCTTACTGACGCCTACTCTCGAAGAAAACATTGCATTCCAGTAACATTGTCTAGCCAAATCTAAGTCCCCAGCTACTTCACCAATTTCATGTGTTGTTGGGAACTTAATTTTGAAATGAGGAATTGATGTTACCGCCTGGATAGCAATCAAAGTGGGAATTCCAAATATGGCGTTGTAAGCCGAGTCTACATGCAAAACATCTACATGTAATTTCTACCTTTTGTGGAGCTGTTTCGAAGATAACTGGTAGCTCAATAGTTCCCGCCACTTTGATTGGATCGTTGTTGAAGCCATATAAAGGTGCCTCCTGTCTGATCTCCATCTTTCGTCCATCCAAATGCATCCTCTAATATGCATGGGCATATAGAATGTCCACAAAAGACCCATTATTAATCATCATCCTCTTCATATCTATTGAACCAACATGTTTTGTAATTACCAAAGCTCCTTCATGGGGTTCTGAAAGTCCAATAATAATTTAGAAGGGGGGGTGGGTTGAATAGATTATTAGAGATTTAAAAATTATCTAAGGTGTTTTTTTTTTAATTTTTGAATAATTAATTTGCAGTGTTAGAAATTAATATGCAAGACAGTAAAAATTCAATCACACAATGCACAAAGATTTATTTGGTTCACAACATACATCACGGGTATGCTGCTACATCCAGTCTCAAGCTCCTCTCCAGGACTTGAGATCCTATTATTATCAGTAATAAATACTCCTTCAACAGACGGAGAATCCTTTGCAAAGTTTTATAGTCAAATTTCCAACTGTTCCCAACTAATCTATCTTGGACAGCAAGCTCCCAGCTCCCTCCTCAAGCTTAGTTGTACTTCTTTTGAGTTTAGTTCTATTCTATAATCTGGTCTTGAAACAACAGCCTCTTTCTCACCTCACAAGTACACTAGAGACCTAAGTTCCCGCTGACCTCTCTAAGACTCTTGTCTTGGTTGAAGAATTACTCGTCTTTCTCACAGGTACATAAAATAAACTAACTCTGACCTTTTCTCTTTTTATAAATAATTTTACAACAATGTGCTTCTCAAATAAGCAGATATAATTTAGTACAGATTAATGCTTCTCAAATAAGAAGATATCAATTAAAGAGCAAATGTATTTATAAAAGTTCAAAGACTTTTATACTTGAGAAAATATGCTTCTTTAGTAAGCAAATAGTAATTTGTGCTTAGATCAAATAATGTTTTTGTGTAAGCAAATATGTAAATTATGCACTTTTATAAAAGTTTAAATAAATTTTATTTTTTGTGTGAAAATATCCTTCTTGAATAAGCAAATAAGTCAATTTTGGCTTTTACTCAAAAATACTTTTGTTTAAGCAGATATATAATTTAATGCAAATTTATAAAGAATTATTTATTCTTTATGAGTAAAGAAAAAGTCACTTTAAGTTTAAATAACTTTTAGAGTGAAAATGCTTCTGATAAGCAAATAAGTTATTTTAAGCAGATATATTCACTTAAGTTTGTGAAATAAAAGTTTAAACAACTTTTATATTATGCAACAGGAATTTTATGAATAAATGAATTTATGATCAAATACCAGATATCAAGTATAATAAATAAATCAGTTAAGCAATACTTGATATAACAAATATATTTGTTTAACTCAGATAATATATAAGAATATTTTATCTATTATGTGAACTTTTATAAACAATGCCACTTAGTACTATAAGAAATCGTACGGTTCGAATGCCTCTTGGTAGAGGTGTATCTCCGTAACCTTGCGGCGTCTAAGTACGACAAAATTTATAATTTCATAATTGATATTTATATGAATATTTTCAATAGATCACTACGATTCTCAAATTCAGATCGGATGACTACTCTTTTAGGAGCAGTATCTCAATGTCATTTTGAGCTATCAAGTGTCGTATCTATTTTACTATATTTATATAAATAATATCAATAAAAGGTTATTGCAGACTATAAGGAATCGTAAGGTTCAAATTCCTCTCCGTAGAGGTGTATCTCTGTAGCCTTGCGGCGCCCAACTATCCTTTTATTTGATAAATAAATTAAATATAAATATATAGAATTGTGTATAATAATTTATATTCGTATATCTATAAATATAATTAAGCAAGAGATAATTCAAATAAAATAAATCAAATAACTTATCTCAATATGCTTAGACCAATTTCCTCTTCTCAAATAATCAGAACTTTTGTAAGAAGAGAGAGAGAAAGCTTTTTAGAGAGAGTATGTGGGATAAAAATAAGCTTTTCTTTTCAAGTGAATTGGCAAATTGGAATGAAGGAAAAACCTCCTATTTATAGATTTTTGAAGTCAGGGGTAAAATAGAAATTTTTAAATTTTAATTTTAAATGTACGGTTTAGATGAAAAGATTTTGAAATTAACGGACCAGATTGGAACAACTTTTACGCGTAAGTATTTCATATTCCGCCTAGGCAAAAATCCATCAACCTAGCATTTATTCTCTCTGACCTCATTCAATTTGCCAGCACATGTTTTAAATACAAACAGTCCTTCTACGCGGACAGGAAATTGGGACCGAAAAATTGGACCGGTTCAAAAAAAAAATTATTGTGACTCAAAAATTGTATGGTATTTATTCCAACAGGAATTTTTACAAAATATAGTGTTTTGGGTGTAATTTGGATATATATACAAATATATGGTTATACAGACTGTATAACCCTGTATTTGTATATGTATCCAAATTATACCTAAAACACTATATTTTATAAAAATTCCTGTTAAAATAAATACTATACATTTTTTTAGAGTCACAATAAAAAAAAAATTGAACCGGTCCAATTTTTCGATCCCAATTTTTCGGTCCCAATTTCATGTCTGCCAAGATTTTTCCAAATACAAAAGGTCATCACACGATTTTGAAAACTTTTTGCCAGTAATATATATATATATATATATATATATATATATATATATATATATATATATATACGGGAAGATTCAAGAGCATAATTCTTAAATAGCATAATGCCTTAAATAGCATAATTTTATCAAAACAACGTAGTTTTGTAAGGACGCGGTGGTATTTTTGTAAATACGCGGTGGCATGGTATTTACAAAAATGTCACCGCGTCCTTACAAAACTACGTCGTTTTGATAAAATTATGCTATTTAAGGTATTATGCTATTTAAGAATTATGCTCTTGAAGCTTTCTGTGTGTGTGTGTGTGTGTGTGTATATATATATATATATATATATATATATATTAGGCACATGCTTTTACATATTTAATGTATATATATTTATTATGCAGATGCATTAATTGTATATTTTGACCAAATGTGAAACCATGCCAATTCATGCATGCACATTCGGTCAAAGTAGAAAAAAGGAGCAGCTGGCCATGTATATACTATATATTTATATATTATATGGCATGCATGCATTAGTACAATATATATATATATACAAAAAGGATCAAGAGCATAATTCTTAAATAGCATAATGCCTTAAGTAGCATAATTTCATCAAAACGACGTCGTTTTCATGGGACGCGATGGCATTTTTGTAAATACGCGGTGGCATGGTATTTACAAAAATGCCACCGCGTCCCATGAAAACGACGTCGTTTTGATGAAATTATGCTACTTAAGGCATTATGCTATTTAAGAATTATGCTCTTGATCCTTCCCGTATATATATATATATACTACTTTACGTAGCACATTTAATATATAAATATATATATATATATATAATACTTATAACATATAATTTATATTATATTATAATACATATAATCTATATTTGACAATATATATATATATATATATATATATATACATAATATATATATATATATAAGTAATATAAGTAATAAAATAATTTTGCCCAATAAAATAATTTTTGAAATCTTTAAATAATAAAATTAATTTGAGAATAAATAGAAAATGTTCATATGAAAAAAATGATTTAATCAAAATCTCTAGCATATGCATTCTATTTTGGTCAATAAGCAATAATTCGTTTAATGCCCATTTTTAAGTTTCATTCGGTCAAAGCTTGTTCATGTAATGAATTCTCACATAATTATATCTCAGCACATACAGGAATTGATAAGGCTTTTGTCCCAAACAGATTGTAACCAAATTAAATTATCAAAGATTAAGAAAATCAATTAAATAAAATTTAGAAAATATTTTTGGTCAAAATAAACAAGATAATTAAAACAATTATGATATAAATCCTATGGAAAGGATTCTACCCTTTTAATTAATTTATTTACTAATTATTGTTATAATCAAAATAAAACTAAAAGTTAGAGACCCAACAATCTCCCCCTTTTTGATGATGACAATCAACTAAAAATAATTTCCATAAAAGCTCCCCCTCAAATTATGCAATCATCAAAAAAATTTAAATTTTTAAAAAACTAACATGCAACAATATATAAGAGTTATTTACATGAAAAAATATATAACAGTTATTTTTCTTCTCCCCAATAATATTTTTCTTCTCCCCCCTTTGTCATCATAAAAAATGGGGGGAAAGAGTAGCATAAATTACTTTTCAGAACCTGCAGAAGAAGAGATATAAAAAAATTCTTTTAAAAAATTAGTTGCCTCCACCATGATTTAAATTTGTGTGGTTGCCTTTGATTTACCAAAATTACTATACAAGAGTAGAGATTATATATCGTTAGATGTATAAAAATTTAAAAGAATGTTCTACATTAAATGTATTATATATATATATATATATATATATATATATATATATATGTGTGTGTGTTTTTAAAGAGAATAAATTTAAATATTAAATATATTCTTTAAAAAATATTCCTATATATATATTAAAAATATTTATATGGACATATATATATATATATATATATATATATGCATAAATAATTATGAGAAAAACTGACATGTGCCACTTGTGCTTGAAAAATTATGATGACATGCATAGTCAGAATCTTTTTCACCTGATTTCATTTGTACTCCTAGGAAGATGTTTAATTCTCCCTTCATGCTCATTTTTAAAATTCTTACTCATGCTTTCAGAGAAATCATTTCACAAATTAATATCAATAGACCCAACAATGATGTTATCAGTTATTTTTACTAGAGTCAGCTTCAAGACATGCTTGCAACATTTATCAATTTCAAGATCTGGTACCCTTTAATAAGAAGGGTCCTTTGGGTGAGTTGTCCATTTTGTATAAGGAAAATTTGTGTTTTCCTTTACAAAAATGGGTACATGATAATCAATCTTAGTAGACACGAGCATTTTATGAGTAGCAGGTCTACAAGATGCATGATTTACTTTATTATTATATCCTGAAAAACTTTGATGAAAAATTCTATGAGATTTTTGACTTTTATTATAAAACGCTTTCCTTGTATTAATAATTGGTACAATATACGTTACTTTAGGCACCCAAATCATTTTTCCTTTATAATTTCCCTTTCGAGCATTACACATGTGAAAAGAATGACCATTTCTGTTACAGAAAGAACATTTGGTAAATGGAGATGTATAATTTTCTTTTTTTTACTTTTAACATGATAAAGTCCTTTATTTTTACTAAATTCTCCAATGTATCCTAATCCTTCTTTGTTAAATCCACATCTTTGCTGATTAAGCATGACATCAAGGTTTTTTTTCCCTTTTGTGAACTTAAGAACTATAAATTTTAAATCATCACGTTTTTTAGTTAAAATATTAATTTGATTTATTAAAGAAGAATCTTCATTTTGTTTTTTTAATTCTATCTTTAGAGATGCATTTTCAACATTGAGATTTTTAATACCTTCACATAACACTTGATTTTTTTATTTGAGTTTTTTCATTAATTGCAGCAAGTGTTGAATTTTCTATTTCAAGATTTTTATTTATTCTTTTAAATTGTTCTAATTCTTCTTTTAAGGAATCATTTTCCAAGTTTACTTCATTTAAACTTTCATTAGTTATAATCAAGTTTGCATTTTCTATTTCCAGATTTTTGTTAATTTTAATTAATTTTTCTAATAAAACTTTTAATTCAATAAAATCTTCTTTAATAATTGTATTATCTTCATATAAACCATTATATGCTTCTTGTAGTTTATGGTGTTTTTTTATTTATATTATCTAAGGTATGCATGACAAATGAAGTACTAGATAATTGATGTTTAAAATGTACCTCAGATCTTGGTGATGACTTATTGTTTGCCATTAAGCACATATTTACAATTTCCTCTGTTTGTTCAGCAACTTCTTCTTGATTTATAAGTAAATCTTTGAAAACAATTCTTTTTTTTAATATCTGTATTCGATCCTGCTTTTTCGACTAATATGTCGACTTCGTGGGCACACAGATTTCTAATAAGGCTATCAAGAGGATAAGTAGTTAGGTCTTGCCTTTCCATAATAGCAATGACCTTCATTTTCCAGATGGATGGAAGGGCTTTGAGAATTCTTCTATTTTTCTCATTAGTTGTATATGCCTTCCCCAGATGTTCCAGTTCATCAATGATTCTGGAAAAATGTATTTCTATATCATTGATCTTTTCACCTTCTTCTAGCTTGAAATTTTCATACTCCTGGATTAGAGCATCTTTTCTGGTTTCTTTAATATGACTGGTTCCTTCATAGGTTAGAATCAATTTTTCCAAGATTTCTTTTGCATTCTTAAAATTGCTAACTCTTTTGTATTCTTTTTCAATAAGGGCACTAGTCAGCACTTGTTCAGCTATGGATGCAATGTTCATAGCCTTTTCATCATCAGTAGTGAATTCATCAACATCTTTCTCATCGATCTTTTCTTCCACAATTTTTGTTGGAACTTTTACACCTCATTCTATTGCCAGCTAAACTTTGATTCCTTGTGATTTGGCATAGATTTTGAATTTGCTCTTCCAGGTGGCAAAGTTTGTACCATCAAAGAGTGGATCACTTTATATTTTATTAAAGAATGATATTTATTTTTTATATATTAATAATCCTTTTATTGATATTATTACAAAAATAAGAAAAAATATTAAAGGGGATAATACTAAATATAAAAATTAACTTATTTCTATTTTAACAAACCCAATTAATAATATAGATTTATATAAAAATAAATCGTAATATAATAATAATATATAGATTTTGGGGGATGGTGAAGTTTTAATATAAAGATATATCCTTAGTTGAAATGGACAGCTAGGCCCGTGGTGCTCGGGTGCACGAGTTCGAATCTCTTTAGCAGCGAATAATTGGATATTGTTAAAAAAAAAATTATTTCCCAGCCGTGACAGCTTGGTCCGGCCGGGTTCAATTTATTATTTTATTTTATTTTAATTTGCTGAGTCATGTCATATAATGGAGAAAAGAAAAAAAAGGTAAGCCGGTACAAGCTGTACCGGCCGGAACATTTTAACATTAAATAATTGTTGAGTCATGACATATAATGGAGAAATAGAAAAAAAGGATAAGCCGGTACAAGCTCTTCCGGCCGGATTATTTTAATAATAAATATTCATATTGTATAACTATACTGACAAAAATATTTTACGTGGGCCTCTCTTAATAAAATAGAAACCGGTATAAGTAAATATTTGGGCACAACAACCTGTGCCGACTTATCATATTTAACTTCTAATCTCAGCCTTCAAATCAATTTATCAACGGTACAAAACGAGGTTGTTACACAGTTCCCATGACAACCGGTTGCCATGGATTGATTCCCTATATATATATATATATATATATATATATATATATATATATATATATATATATATATATATAGTTAGCACACATGCATAATATAAATATACTATACTTTACGTAGCACATTTAATATATAAATATATTATATATAATACTTATAACATATAATTTATATTATATTATAATACATATAATCTATATTTGACAACATATATATATATATATATATATATATATATACGGTTTTTGTATATATATATATAAAATTTATATATATATAAGTAATATAAGTAATAAAATAATTTTGCCCAATAAAATAATTTTTGAAATCTTTAAATAATAAAATTAATTTGAGAATAAATAGAAAATGTTCATATGAAAAAAAATGATTTAATCAAAATCTCTAGCATATGCATTCTATTTTGGTCAATAAGCAATAATTCGTTTAATACAATTTTCAAGTCGGTTAAAGCTTGTTCATGTAATGAATTCTCACATAATTATATCTCAGCACATACATGAATTGATAAGGCTTTTGTCCCAAAAAGAATGTCACCAAATTAAATTATTTAAAGATCAAGAAAATCAATTAAATAAGATTTAGAAAAAATTTTTGGTCAAAATAAATAAGATAATTAAATCAATTGTAATATAAATCCTATGGAGAGGATTCTACCCTTTTAATTAATTTATTTACTAATTACTGTTATCATCAAAATAAAACTAAAAGTTAGAGACCCAACAGGATCAACAGGCTCCAAAGGGTAATCTTCATCAGTTAAAGAAATTACCATCCCGGGATACAGTCTGTCAGTCTTCGGGAGCGTATGTGATAGCCCCGAATTCGGGTCCCAAATCACCGCAGATCCGGTATACTATTTTTATAACTAATTGCGGAAGATATAAACATAAATTGTTTATACATTAAACTTACACATAATCCCCAAGGTCGAGTAACCTTAACCTAATACACATTTCATAACTTTCTAACATATAACACCTTTATCAAACTATACTATTACTTAATAGCCGCATATTTTATCCCAAGCTGAACTTGGCCTTAACCTTTTCCTGTATCCGAACGCATTCGCCTTATCTGCAATGTTTTATCATGATATAGCAAGGGTGAGCATGAAAGTTGCCCGGCAAGTTTAAATACAATAATATAATGATATATCATGATTGAAGAGTATAAATAATAAGCTGGCTATAATTCATCAATATAATTGAGAACTAGTACGAATAAACTTTTGACTGACCAAGTTTTAAACATGAACAAACATTTTTGAACCAACTGGTAATGAAGGTGATCAGCCTTTCATACCTGACTTATACATGCAAGATGTACACAGTACAATTTTCGTGGCAATCAGCAATGATTAACCATAAGCTTGAATAAAACACTCTTATTAGAGTTTAGTAAAAAGAAACTTGCCTGAACCGTTGATTACCGCAACGCAATTTATAACGCTTTACCCAAAGACCTAATATTAGTAATATAGATCTCCAATATTATAATAATATTATCACAGTATAATACTATTATATTTATATCCACAGAATAACCTAAACACATAGCACCTAATCTTATCAGTCTATAATACACATAAGACTTAGCATCAAATTAAACTATTAAGTTTGAGTTGATACCGACACAATTTTATCATCCCGACGGTCTAGTCGGACAAATATCAAGTTTAAGTTCAATTAACCTCTTCCTAAGCGCTTAATCATGCCATAGAGTCACATTTATATGATTTAACACTCGCTTTTTCATTTCATAAGTATTCATTAACATCTAATAAGTCAAATACTAATCCAGCAACCTGGATTCTAAATCTAGCAACTAAATTACCAACTCAGCAACCTGGATTCCAAATCCAGCAACCTGAATTCCAAATCCAGCAATCTAAACTGCAATCCAGCAAACTGGATTTAACATATTTTCAATTTTAGTAAACTATTTCTCAATCCAGCAAACTGGAATCACAAATTATATAATCCAGCAAGCTGTATTCTAAATTCGTATCACGAAAATATTGTGTACAGGTAAATGTGCATATACACCTGAAGCTGCTCAGATTGGTCCATGTCTTTGATTATCATATCAACAAGACCAATCCTTGCTCGATGTCAATCTTATTATCTGAAGACCAGGATAGAAAGCTCAAGAGATATCAATAGAAAAGATTCAAACATCCACCAGCCTGAAAAGATGAAAAGTCCATACATGCTAAGTAATACTTATCCAGAGAAGAAAGAAGAACTTCTCAATCATATGTTTGGTCAAACTGTAGTTGGATGTAAATCTTGTGAACTCAAGGATGTCAAAGAATTAGAGATGCTGACACTCTCTTATCTTGTATCTTCAAGACCACGACTGATTGCCTGAAGATCAACTGGAGCAACTGGCTGTCAGAAAAAAATGAGAAAACATGCACATCAATGCCTAAACTCAGTATATCTAAGATAAATGACTGATAAGGAACTAACAGTAAAAAGGTACGGTTCCTCACTAATATAGATATGAACATCATATTTGCACCTTACCTATGAACTATAACAGTTTTCCTTCAAGTATTCATAATCTATCTAAAAAGGTGAAGAGAGAAAGTACACTGATAATGGAAACTCAAATATCTATAAACTTTCTCTCCATCCAAGTTTTAGGTTGAAGATGATAACTTGAAAGAGACCTGAAATGGTTTTAAGAGCCTCACAGGTCGATTGAAAGTGGAGTAATCTTTGCTGATGAGTTAATGTGCTTTGTTCATCCTATGGTCTAAGTGTTTAATGACACACAGAGTATGATCTGATCTACAAGAAAATCTTGAAGATTCATAGAAACTGATCACCTCCATGAATCAACCAGATACTAATAGATAGTAGAGTTGATTCTCACTGTGAACATTTAAACACTGTGATCATAACTCAGCAAAAGATGAAACCATCAAGGAAAAGAGTTTTTTTTATTAAAATGACACATTTCTCTCACACTCATCCCCATGCATCACAAAATGTATTATCTAAATAGAGTATATGCATGAATATGGCTGATGGTGATCAATATGATGATCATCCAAATATATGAGGAACAGGGGTTTAGTAAACTAACCTAGCAAGACCCATTTAACCATGGGTACCAAAAATAGAAATGTACAACATGCAGGTACTTGATCTATCTGATCACACTAAGGAATGCTAAAGAAAAAGACTTCAATCAAGAAGAGCCAACCAACAGAAGGCTTAGGACTGATCAGAAATAATTCTGACTAAACTCCAACATCTCAAAGCCTGTCCTTGAAGACCTGCTGAGCTAACCTAAATGAAGCTCAAATGGCTGCAAACCTTTATATGAAAGCAGGCTACTTGACCAGAGATGAAAAAGGGTTTGAGATGCTCAAGCATGCAAAACTTGTTCTAAAGGGAGCTCACATCAGAAGATTATCGAGCATCAAACTTTAGGAACCTATTACGGGAGCAGAACTCCACGAGCACAAGCGGATAAGGAAGACTACGATCGTAGTGCCAGCAAAGGATCTTAGAATGATTAACCTTGAAGATACTCATCTCTAAGATAAAAGAAGATTCAATGACCTCCGTTAGAAGGAGATATGCAGGGATGCTCCCTTACGTGCACGAAGAAAAGGAAAACACACCTCACTAAAAAGACAGCATCAATCATGGGGGAGCAGTGATTTGTCAAAGATCAACAACACTGAAATATTCTAAAGCAATGTACCAGCTACAGAGTCTCAAAACTTTGTGGCTGATGAACCAAATAAAGATCCATAGTCAGTAGGAACGTCTCAAAATGTACAACTGATAGCCTATCAGCCACCGAACTTAAAAATCTTGGAAGTGCCGACTATCAAACACCTGATTGTAGTGTAAGAGCAGGAGGACACCACGATTACAGCAAATGCAATTGTTCAAAGTTGGTAGAAAGCCTACCCACTGGAAAAGGTCAAATGAGATGACAGTGCAAACTACTCCTAAAGCACGTCATCTGAAAAGCGCCTCAGGGACAAACCTGACCCTTAGTTCACTATAAGAGGATGACCCTTCCTGAGCTACCTTAACCTAGAAGAATTGCTTAATCAAGTTCATCTCAAGGATCAAGACAGTCAATGATCGCAGAGTAGAATTTGAGAGAATTCAACAATCGTGATGTAACCTCAACGATCGTAGTGCAACCTCAGCGATCGTAGACTCGACGATCGCAGTCTTACAAGAGGCTACTCTTAACCTATGAGGAGCTGGAAGAACAGGACAATTTCTGAAGCATTCAGATTATGGGAGACTAGTTCAAATGATGGTTGGAAAGATGTATTGCTAAGGAGAAGTATTCAAGACTTCAAGAAGCAAATCAATGGCTGAATCATAAAAATTCAAAATGAGAAGAATTGCCAAAACCATTCACTATAACATCTCTTAAAGAGTTGATTGGTGAGTCAACAAAGAAAAATATAGAGTCAATAGTTGTTCTATCAAGCTACTCTACAAACTCAAAAAGTTTAAAGGTTAATCCACGTCAATCAAATGTCTACTCTTCTAAAAGAGACAGCTAACTGACAAGTTACTGGGGAGTTACAGCTTGTTACTGGGTATTGTGCAACTAATGACTGGGTGACACATCATAGCATATACAGAGTCAGAAGAAACTGCCATAAAGACAGATTCAAATCTGCAAATAGTTATCAGAACCTCTTGAACCTCTCTCCCTCCCATTTTCAAACCCTAGAATCTTCTTCGAAGCCAAATCAATCAAACTTCCAGAGCCCAAATCACATTCAGTTAAATCTCTCTGAACCACATACCATATACCTTGACCTCCTCAAATGACAGAATGGAAAGTTATAACGGGTATTCAACTCGGCTTTGCAAACTTTAAAGAATCAGAGACAAAGTTCAAGGACATACTTGAACTCGTAAAGGAAGTTGGGTTCTATGAGTGCCTAGAGGCCAACACTCTAGTTTATATAGAGCTAGTTAAGCAGTTCTATTTAAATGCTTCAACGAACTCTGGGCTTCTGATTACTATGGTAAAAGGATCTAGTTTGAAGATAATATCATCATACATTAATCAATGCCTAGGGTTTCCCAATCAAGGGCTGATAAACCTGGATGAAATCAACATTGAAGAGGGCAAAAGGCTAATGCGGTACCAAAGAAACCCTAACCTGAAGGATATGAAGAAGAAGGAATTTCCTGAGGAATTCAAGTTCCTTGCTGAGATTGTTAGGAAATGTATACTATACAAAAATACCGCACATGACACTGTGCTCGACCAGCAGTTGAAGATTATGTCTGCAATAGTTATGAAGAAGCCAATCAATTTTGGAACCATCTTGTTCGACCAAATCTCCAAATGGATAGAAAAGGCTGAGTTGAAGAAATCTACAGATAAACCACTTACAAAAGTTTTTCATGGAAGACTGCTAAGCATAATGATGAAAAAGAAGCTAGGAAGCAAAATCAAGGATAATGAGGGAGAGCCCTTACATGTTCACAAAGTAATGTCTCCACAACTATTCGTGAACTGGAAGAAGAATCCCAAAGAAAACAGGAGGCTGACTACTGGGAGCAACAACAAGGCCTCTGCAAAGAAGAGGAAGGCAAGAGAGTTAGAAAGTTCTAAGTCTGGTGACTCTGAATCAGCAGAAATCACACCAGTCAGAAAGAAATCTAGAGGTGTGAAGAAAACCAAGTCCCCACCAAGAAGTCTCTCCACCAAAGATAAGGATGAAGAAGAAAAAGTCTTGACTACTGAAACCACAAAGCGAAGAAGCAACAGGCTGCTTCAAGAGCCATTCAAAAAGAAAGCTAAAGTGGTAAACAGACAAGTTCCAGTTCCCCAAGGAAGCACATCTGAAAAAGAAGAGGATGTAGAGTCAAAGGAAGAGAATGGAACTGATAATCTCAAGACTGAGTCCCCTGAGAATGGATCCAATGATGATGGTGAAACTGGATCCACAAAAGAATATGTAAACTCAGCTGATAAAAAAAATATGTAGGCCCTATGGCCAACTCTCAGAGTACTCACTTTGAAATTGAAGAAAAGCTGCAAGATGACCCGTCTGAATGTTCAGATGCAAAGGCTCCAACAAGCTCTCATGATGAATCAAATAATGATGAGGTTGAAAAAGAAATATCTGCCCCGGCTAATGATGAACCTCAAGAAAGTTTGTATGTTGAGTCAAAGATCTCAGAGTATGAAGAAGAAGAAGAAGAAGTATCTGAAACTCCTATTGCTGAACTTCCAACAAGAAGAAAGAGCTACAGACTACTTGCTCAAATTACCTCCAAAAGGAAAAATGATTAAATTGAGTGATGATGAGTCGGTATCACGGGAAGTAAGTGCTAAGGATGGATCCAGTGATGAAGAAGATGAATCAAATGAAGATCTTGCTGAAGAAGATTCTGGAAATAAAATGCAGCAAGAAGAATTCATGGATGAATTTGATGAAATGAGTAAGAAAAATTCAAGCTCAAAAATGGAAGAGATGGAGAAAGATTTCAATTCTGCACATCAGGAATCTGACGAACTAGAATACTATTATGTTCTCTCCCCAGCCAGAATAAGTAGAAGAATTGTAGTGGAAGTCTTTGATAAGCCACCAGCAGAACCACCATCAAGATGGATAAGTCAAGGAAATGAACAACTTCGAGTTGTAAGAATGACCACAGATGAAGTACTTCACAACTGGAAAAACATGGAATTAAACTGCACAACAATACTGTATAACTCTGAAGACCTTCTGATAAGATGGTTCTTTCCATGGATGTCATGGTTGAAGGCACATACTGAGAGAGATGAGAGTTACTTCAGCTGGTGCTACTCTCATTTTCCAAGCATGGAACTGGTGGCACAAAACTTCCCAAGAGTGAAGAGTTTCGCTACAATGATGATCACAAACCAGCCTCACTACAAGGTATACAGACATGCTGGAAATCACTATATCCCCTACGATCGTAGAGTGGACTCAGAAGGAAGAAGGATCATGACCAAGGAAATAATCGAAGAGTCAGTTCACTCTACTACTGATGATTTCCAAGTACAAGATACGAAGCTTCCATCTGATCAAGCACTACTAATAGACATTCCTACATCCTCAACCAGTGATTGGAACTCAACGATTCTTTAGATTTTCAACACCTTCAAAAATCTATCCAAGGAAGCAGATCGTAGAGTCCAATCTGATACTCAACTAGGGGCTGCACAATTAAATGATCAAATATTTGTGGAGAAGGAACTAATGAAGAATTCTGATGAACTGATTGAGAAAATATCTCTATTCACTGAAGAATCAAAGAAGCTGACAACAACAGAATGTAACTTAGTTCAAGAGACACTCCAAGCAATGATGGCTGATGTATCCCTCAAAGTTAGAGAAAGAGATCACATCTATCTCAAAGCTCTACATGATCAAAAGGCTGAAGCTCTACTGGTACAAAAGGCAAATGAAGAGGAACTCAAAGTCCTCTCCGACAAGATTAACAACATGAATCATTCCTTCTCCATGCAACTTGAGTTAAGCCAACAAGAACTCAAGATTGAAGTTAGTAACTCCTCCTACGTGATGGAGCAGCTTATGTCAAACATGGAGCAGCTCTCTCAAATGATTAATGATAAAAAGGGGGAGAAAAAGAGGCATAGAAAGGGGAAGAAAAAGTGGCACTCTAAAAAGACCAAGGAGAGAAAGAGCAAACAAGTCAAGAAGACAAAGAAGGAGAAAGCAGGAGAAAGAGATGGTTCATCAGGTGAGGGGGAGCCTAAGGTTGAGGGGGAGCAAGAAGACTGAACCAGGAAAAGAAGAAAAAAATAGCTCCACATCCCAAGGGGAGAAAGGGAGTAGGAGCAAAGGAATCAAACAGATGAATAACTAATCAACAGACATCCTGGAAGCATACATGGAACCAAAGAGGTATATCTCTAACTAGTTAGGTATGTTTTGGATCCTGGATGTAAAATGTCAGTGTATTAAATTCTACATCATTTTAAATGACATTCATGATTATCTGTTTTAGAAATATAGCTGCTCACTATATATAAGATTCATTCATAACATGCATATGCACTTATTGTTTTTGTCATAATCAAATAGGGGGAGATTGTCAGGAATAATCATGTGAATGATATTCATATTTACATATGATTTGATTATGATAAATATACATATATGAATGAATATGCAAGTATGCTTGCATTAAGAAAAGCTGTAAAGTCCCTTGAAAGATAATAGAAACATATGTACAAGGACTTAGAATGAATTGATCAAATGTGTTAGGTTGATCCTACATAAGTAAAATAGCTTTGTAAAGTCCTTAAAAAGAAATGATGTACAAGGACTATAAATGTAGAAAGATCAAGCATGTTTGGTTGATCTTATGATGTAATAGATAGGCTTGTCTGATCCTCGAGCACTGTACCAAGAATCATAGTCTTCCAGGAGAGTTAAGAATAACTTGAGAGCTATTGAGGTAGAATCGTAGTCTGCAAGATAGTAGATCTTAGAGTTTGTAGACTGCCAAGAGAGACGAGGAAGGATCGTAGTGTGTCGAGTAGCACTTCCTTGGAGCCATAGTTTACTGAGGAAGTCATGTTCAGAATCGTAGAGACAGCCTATCTACGAGCCAACCGAGTATCTGCCAATGCCAAGTCAAGAATCGTAGACTACACTCAGAGTTGTAGAGTCCACTAATCATACCAAAGGCAGAGATCGTAGTTGAGCAAGATCGGATGAAGACAACAAGCACAACGACAGAAATAGTAGTGTGAAGATCTGATCTCAGAGTCGTAGTGTCTGCACAACCAAAACTGAATTATAGAGTGCAGAACTAAGACATCAATAGATGTGCTCACAATGCTAAAGCAGAATCGTAGAGAAAATACGATTCTCAACAAATGAGCACTCCCTGAATATCCAAAGGAATGAAACCTCTAGCTGACACTACATAGATACGTCCCACCTGAAGGAAACAAGAGAGCACTCAACGAATGGCATGCAAACTAACAAAAGACCTAAGCAACAACCCAATCAACATCCAGATTGAGTTATAAAGACATTTGAGATGAAGTCTTCCACAAAGAGATTAGAGGAAGACTTCGGTAACTGACTACGAGAAATTAGCATATACAGTAGCTGTCAAGTGGAAAGATGACAACGATCTTGGAAGTAACCAGGATCATAGTGTTTGCCAAACAAAGAAGGAACTGATGGAGTACACACTGAGATACTGGTCAGCCTTTGAATAACAAGGCTAAAGTGATTAAGCATTGGTTCAGTCCATTGATGATAAGTGAACGGGAGATCACAAGGAGAAAGCGAGCTGGACACGCCACAAATCTGAAGTGTCTTATTATTCAGAAGAGACCAAAGAATGGAATCAAGCCATCAGTACCTGAGAATAGTCGAGACAAACAGAAGTGATGAAGCACTGCACAAAAAGAGGAAGAGATGTTCTACACTGAAGATCAAGCGAACAATCCTCAAGATCGTAGTGTTGTCTCTATCAGTCAACAAGACACTACGATCAGGTCCATGAAGACATGCATCAGAATCATAGAGTTCGAATAGCTGAAGACTAAAGCATTAGCAATGGTTCAATCTGAAGGGTAATCTTCGGACAAGAGCTTATTGAGAGCATCGATGCAAGGACAACCTCTGATCGAGAAATCAGAATGGTAAAATAAAGTCGTCGACCTGCCTAAGATATCAAAGTGACATATCTGACAGGGTTGATGAAATAGCAGAATGCGGTGTCAGGAAATCAGAAAAAGATGTCATGTCACATCTGCAGTCTGCACCAAATAACTCGAGATCTGTGAGGCAATTTGAATAGCTTTCAACGGCTACTTTCCAACGGGAAGATTGGGAAGTAGTATAAATCAATAGAGCTTTAAAGATCTAAAATTGCTGATGATTGTGAAGTTGCAGAATTATTGAGTTGGTGAATGCTATTGTTGACTCTACGAGTTCCACCAAAGATCAATAGAACAAGGCTCAATGACAGTGAGACTACAAAGGTGGAAGTGAAGCAGCTTTAAAGAAGGAATCAAACATATCGAAGCTTCACTCAACAAAGATGAGAATACCACTGAAGATGGTAGCCAAGCTGAGAGCCGAGAAGGCCAAGAAGATAGCATTCAGGAAAGTGGCTAAGTACAAAGAAGATCAAGAGAGTCACTCTACGAATCACCATGAACCGAAAGCTGAAACTAAACAAGTGCAGAACCATGTCTGTAAAGTATTCAAGAAGGGTTCAGGAATTGCTAAGTGCCAGACAAAGTCTACCAAAAGCTCAGAGACTTAGAAAATACAAATGGTGATGGTGCAAAGCTGATACCAGATGAAGATGAGCAGAAAAGAGTGAAGATTAGCTGCACCAAAGAAGATGTAGTCCAGACCCTAAGTAGAATGCAAAGAGGACCACACCAAGCTGCTAAGTACAAAAGATGTTCAGAGCCTAATGACATCTTAGCAGCTCAGCACCAACAACACCAACAACTACAACAACAAGAAGTCAGGGCCTGAGGGGTCCTTGTCCGAAGGGACTAAATGAAGTTCCAAGCCTGCTGGGCTCGAAGAGTTCCTAGGGAAATAAAGAAGTTTCATGGATGCTGGTCTTGAAGTGTTCTTAGTGAACTGAAGTCCCAAGGTTGTTGGCCTTGAAGGAATCTTAGTGATTCAGGGTGCTGCCCTTCCTTAGTGGAAATCCTGCTAGTTGAAAGCAGAAGAGTGGAATAAGAGCTTGAGTCTCTGAACCACTTAAAACCCCTTGTGTCTTTCACTTTATGTCATTTATATTATGTATATTAACTGCTATAACTGCTATGTATGTTTTAACTGCTTACCACTTAACTAACTCTATGAACAATGTATATATGATTATGAATATATCAATGAAGGGGATCTTTTACTTATTTTGCTGTGCTTAAAAAGATTCTTATGTTTGTCACATGCTAAATTATTAGCAATACAAAATAAATCAAAAAAGTATTTGAAATTGAAAGGATCTATTCAACCCCCCCCCCCTTCTAGATCTATTGTGCCTACTGGGAACTAACACCATATTCAAAAGCTAATCGCTTTGAGTCTGATCCTAGGCACAAGTATTGATCTAAACTTGGTTTAGTAGTAAGTCACTTGTTATATGCAGATGAGCTCACACGTTGAAAATATTGTGTACAGGTAAATGTGTATATACCCCTAAAGCTGCTCAAATTGGTCCATGTTCTTGATTGCCATATCAACAAGACCAATCCTTGTCTGCAGTCAATCTTGTAGTCTGAAGACCAGGCTAGAAAGCTCAAGAGTCAAACATCCACCAGCCAGAAGGATGAAAAGGCCATACATGCTAAGAAATGCTTATCTAGAGAAGAAATAAGAACTTCTTAAACAAGTGTCTGGCCAACTAGCAGCTGGATGTAAACCTTGTGATTTTAAGGATGTCAAAGAACTAAAGATGCTGAGATTCTCTTAGTTTGCATCTTCAAGACCGCCACTGATTGATTGAAGGTCAACTGGAGCAACAAGCTATCAGGAGCAAATGAGAAACTATACACATCAATGTCTAACCTTAGTATATCTAAAGATAAAAAACTATTAAGAAATTGACAGTAAAAAGGTATGGTTCTTCACTAATATAAATATGTATATCATGATCACACCTCCTTATGAACTATAAAAGTATTCTTTTAAGGAATCATAATCTACCTAAAAAGGTGAAGAGGGAAAATACACTGAGGGTGAAAAATCAAATTCTTACAAACTTTCTCTCTATCCAAGTTTTAGGTTAAAGATGACATCTTGAAAGAAATTTGAAATGGGTCATAAGAGAATCACAGGTTAAATTAATTTTATGTGAAGTAATCTTTGCTGATGGGTTAGTATGTATGCACAAACCTATGTTCTAAGTGTCTAATTGTGACGCCCCCAAATTTAGGTACTTGAAACCCGAACTTGTTGCTTCACGATACAATTTCTATTAGTGGAATATTACTAATAATAATAACAATAATATGGATTATCAAATTTAATTTACATAGTATCAGAGTTTTTCAAATCCAAGGTACGAAACCTTTAAACATTTGTTACATGATCATTAATATATATCACCATTATCCTAATAAAGTCTAGATATTACATAGCATAAACATTCATTCAGCGACCTTCCCTTTTCCCTTGTTCTTGGCAGATCCTTCAGGTTGTTCACACTTAGCTGAAAACATTTAAAATTAAGCAAGGATGAGCATTTGAGTGCCCAGCAAGTAATAGCAATCAATAATAATTAGTTGAAAGGATTAAATATTTTCTTTGAACGATACTTCTATAACGAATCAATAGTCGTGAAGTAAACTGAACAAATAATAAACAACATATCATTTTGATTTCAAATTTTTAAAACTACGTACTGACTATAAATGAGGATCTATTGACAGACTATGAACATTGTTTTCTATTTTTGAAAAAGTTAAACAGAACTTCATCTGTCAACCGTCATAACTTACGGGCATGGGGGTGATCAGCCCGTTATGCCTTGTATTGATCAATACTACATTGCAAGAACGATATTATCGTTCATCCTTTGTCTGCCTTGGCGTATAAAAATTTCTCATATTTGGGATGTTCATAACAGTCTTGAATCCAAACCAAAACAATTCGGTTGGATAATAATAAAGTTTTATATTGTTCAAAAATAATTTTAAATTTATGTCTAGCAGGATCAAATAGCTTAGACGGCTTTTAATTCAATGTATACATACTGGACACCGATAAGTATGTATCAACATGTGATAAAATATAATGATTATCCAAGTGAGGGCACTTGTATAACCATATTTAGAAATTAAAGAACAGAATATATATCTTGATCTACAATAACAGAATAAAAGAACTTGTACAACAATTATAATTTAATAACTTACGTATATAGAATCATTGCATAAGTATATACAAAGGTTGAAATATTTGAACAATTAAAACGAATAGTTCAGATATTATCTTACGCATATCCGTTGCATAAAGTAAATACAAAGGGTTAGATACTTGCCTTGTCTCCTGCTTACACAACTTAATTTTATCTTTTATTTCAATCCCTATCATTAAATAGATCATTCGTTCGATTAGAATAACATACTATAACACATAGTACTGCTATTTGCAGTCAGCACATAACCTAATCACATTGTCATGTAAGTTTAACAACCATTGAATCACAAATAAACATTTATCAAGTCAATCTATCTAAGTCCAGATCAATTTCTGAAATATATTGGTGTACCGATAATTTTATCGGGTAATTATCGAGTCTAAGACTCTAAACAATAGTTCAATATCTATTTAGATAACTTATATATCAGTCGTATTATTTTTCATGGCCTT
This sequence comes from Panax japonicus, assembly GCA_020205505.1. NCBI lineage: Eukaryota > Viridiplantae > Streptophyta > Magnoliopsida > Apiales > Araliaceae > Panax > Panax japonicus. The sequence goes on from JAINUV010001491.1 coordinate 77,644, forward strand.
ATAATAATTTTTGAATAATTATTACAATTTATCATAATTTTTGAAATACCGAAATCATTATTAAATGATTTAAATATTAAAATAATTGCATTATCATTAATACTTAATTAATATTAAACTATTAATAAAACCATTGCCGAAATATAAAAGTTATTTATAATAACTCAAAATATTTTTAAAGCATTTATATTACCTTTAAATGATTTTTAAAACAATTAAAATCATTTTTAATTACTTACCATTAATATTTAAATATTAATTTACTATTTATCAAAATATTAAAAGTCATTAATTATAACTTAAAATATTTTTAATTCATTTATATCCCTTTTAAAAGATTTTTAAATCCATAAAATCATTTTTTTAAAATTATTTATTGAATATAATTATTAAATAAATTTAATATTAATAATATTAAATTATTAATAAAATCTAACTTTAAATATTAAAAATTATATTTTATAACTTAAAATATTTTTATAACACTTAAATAATTTTTATATTATTTTTAAATCATTAATTCTATTTTTCTATAATTTATTTAATAAATTTATTAAATAAAATAATTATCATTAATATTAATTTATTAATAAAATTCATCACATAATATTAAAAGTTATTAAAAATAACTTAAAATATTTTCATATATCATAATATATTTTTAAATGATTTTTCATGTATTAAAATCATTTTTAAATAATTTATTTAAAATAAAATTAAATACATATAATATTTTTAAAAATATTAAATATTTATGAAATATATTAAAAAATAATTAAAAACTAATTTTTGAACTTGAAAAAAAATTTAATAATTTATTATGTATTTTTCATCATTAAAAACTAATTTTCTATAATTATTTCATAAAAATATATAAGTTTTATAAATAAACTGTCGCTAAAGACCACCTATAGCGATAGAACCGTCGCTATAGGTGTTCTTCATGTTCTTCATGAACCCAGATATTCATGGGCAGTGACCGAGTGGGCATGTTTGACTATGATTAATTCTTCACACAAAGTGTTTCTGTAATAACCCGATATTTTCTATATAAATAAATCAAAAATTTTGTGTATAATTTTTTTTATTTATTAAAAATAAATATGAATGATATGTGCCAAGGTAATGTGTAATTATAATTATATGTGTGATAAATAAAATTTATTTATTACATTAATAATTGTAAATAAATTTATTTTAGAAATATTGGTTATTATAAATGATATTCTTATAGTAATTAATTATATATTAGAAATGTTTTATTAATTATTTTTCCATGAAATTATATGTTTATATTATTCAAATAATACATGAAATGATTTTTGAATAATTATAATAATTATTTTATTATATGAATTTTGTTCAAGTTATTAAGTAAATTATTTTAACTTAATTATAAGGTTAATTATGGCAGATAAAATCAGATATGGAATCCAAACCCTAATTCTGGGTTTTGATCAAGGAATGATAAAAATATTATAATATTTTAATTTTTCAGTGCTATAAATATGTACTGTATATTTACGAACTGTTGTTGGTTGATCATTATGGTATATTGACCAAACCCTAGAATTAATTGATTTAACCCTATTTATCAATTTAAATGGAAAATTTAAGATTATTAAATATTTGTGTTATATGCTATATGTTATGTATTATTTCATGGTATACTAATTAGGAAACCCTAATTATTAAATTAAAATCCTAATTTGAAATTGAAACCCTAATTGCGAAATTAAAACCCTAACTGATATTTGGGAACCCTAATTGATAATTGTAAACCTTAATTGCTTAGGTGGCAAGGTTAATTATGTTATTTAAACTCTAATGATCATGATTAATTCAATTAGAAACCCTAACTACAAGTTGTTAACCCTAATTATTAAATTGTTAATCCTAATTAGTAAATTGTTAACCCTAATTACCAAATTGGTGCCTTAATTGCTAATTAGTTATCTTAATTATAATTAGTAAATTCTTAAACCTAATTGTTAAGTATATGTGATTAGGAAATCTAAACTAATTTAGAAATCCTAATTTGTGAATTTTAGAAACTAAAATTTTAGTTTATAATTTTACAAACCCTAGTTGTTAAATTTTATTTTTGCTATATGTTAAACCTTAGGGTTAAACCCTAAAGGTCAAACCCTAAGGGTTTGACAAGTTACTAAAATGCCATTAAATTGAATTATTAAATGACCTTTTTCCCCTAATTGAATTATTAAGTACTAGACTAGGTTTTGACAATTGTAGTGAGTTGTTGGCTAAGCCTAACAACTCTACCTGCCCAAAATTGACAGCCATAACACTAGATCATCAACCATTCATGCATCTTGTATTTTATAAATATATAGAGAGAGAAAAAGTGTACTTTATTGCTCATTTTTTTCTTTATACTCAACCAATCCTCTCTCTCTCTCTCTAAACCAACGAAAATCTCTAGCATTTCAGTCCCCAATCCAAGCCCCACCATTACACATAACAAAACAGCAACACAAAATCAGAATTTGGACATCAAAGGTATAAACCCTAGCCTTAAATTTTTTTATTGATTTGTTGTTAGATCTTGTAATTTGTTGTTAAAACATGTTGTTTATAAGTTATTAAGACGATCTGGGTTGGTTTTAGATAAATCCATAACATCAAAATCTTCGGATTTGAGTTTTAGAAAAATCTGGAAAAAAAAATTCTTGTTGACTGACAAGCAAATGTCAGGCTTCTTTAATCTCTGTATGTTAGCTGTTTTTGTTGTTTAAAGCTTTGATCTTGTAGCCTGTTATTTTCTCTGTGATATGTAACTTTCATCTAGCTCAGATCGTGCTCAGAATGAAAGTTATGGGCGGTCAAACCTCATTGACCGACCATGACTTTCAAATTCTGGAAAAACCCAGAACGTGCCCAGAAGCCTCTGACAGGATTTTTATGGGCTTAAATCTAACTGTGTTATGATGTTATGTAATGAACTTTGTATCTAGGTTATAGCTTGTTGTTTGGACTACAATCTTATAGCACTACATCACTAAAATATGGATCAAGTAGATCTCAGTGGGCGGTCAAACTAGGCCGGACGTTCATGAAGTGTATTTTCTGGGTAACCCAGAAAACGCACGCTCATGACGTCTGACAAGGTTTGACCGGTCTGGATCTGTTTCTTATGTTGTAATTTTGTTGATTTTTTGGGATATAAATACTCTCTTACATGCTTGCTACAAACTGCATCAATTACATCACAAAAACAGTGCACGGATTGCAAGTTGTGGAAGCCAAAAAGTGGATGGACGAACTGTTCTTCATTTCTGGGTAACCCAGAAAATGAAGAACAGCTCTGACAGCCACTTTGAAGGCTTAGATCTTGTTGTGTTTTTGCTATTGGATCATGATGGTTGTTGAAGATTGTATTATTGCACTATTTCTACAAGATCTGACCATTATCTTTCCAAGAAACATAATACACAATTCACGATTGCCGGTCAAAGTAGCCCCCTCGAATCTGTGTATGAAGATCTGGGTTTGCTTCAAGAACATGAAGTACACCTATAGCGACGGTTCTGTCGCTATAGGTGGTCTTTAATGACAGATAATATTTTATTTTCCATAAATTAATTAATAAATAGAAAAAAAATAGTTTTTAATTATTAAAAATACAAAATAAATTATAAAAAATTATTTTAAATTCTGAAAATTAGTTTTTAATTATTTTAAATATATTTTATAAATATTTAATATTTTTGGAATATTAAAAGTATTTAATTTATTTAATTATAATATTAAAAAAAATTATTTAAAAATGATTTTAATACTTGAAAAATCATTTAAAATTATATTATGATATAATAAAATATTTTAAGTTATTTTTAATGACTTTTAGTATTTTATGATAAATTTCATTAATAAGTTAATATTAATGATAATTAAATTATGTACTAAATGAATTAAATAAATTAATTAAAAATGATTTTATTATATTAAAAATCATTTTAAATAATAATAAAGTATTTTAAAATATTTTAAGTTATAAAATATAACTTTTAATATTTAAAGGTAAATTTCATTAATTAATTATTATTAATGATATTAAAGTTATTTAATAATTATATTAAATAATTTAGTTTAAAAATGATTTTAATATTATAATAATCATTTTAAATGAAAATAAAGTGTTTACAGATATTTTAAGTTATAAAACATAACTTTTAATATTTAAAGGATAATTTTATTAATAATTTAATATTAATCATTATTAATTTATTATTAATGATATTAAATTTATTTAATAATTATACTAAATAAATAGTTTAAAAATGGTTTTATTAATTTAAAAATCATTTAAAAGAGATATAAATGAATTAAAAATATTTTAAGTTACACTACAAGAAATCACACATTTTATGACGAAAATTTTTGCCACGCACAAAATTTTGTCACAATTTGTTAATTAATAATTACGAAATTCATAATCGTCACTAAAACTTTTGCTTTAATGACGACTTTTACTTTTGTTACTATTAATCATTTATATCGTCACTAATTTACACATTTGATGACGATTAAGAAAATTTCGTCACAAGTTATTTTGGAGGTAGAATTTCTCACCAAAATTTTGGAGGGAAACTTTTTAGTTACATTTTGTAATAATTGATGACAGTATTTATTGTCACAAAATATTTCTTTCGATGACAACATAATAATTTGTCATTAATTATTTGTAAAATTTAGTGACACTGTGCTTTCGTCACTAATTTTCACATTTAGTGACGCCAAATACAAATTCGTCACAATTTTATTTGGAGGCAAAATTATTTTTGGAGGGAAATTTTTTAAAGACGAAAAATTAATAATTTATGACAATTTGTATTGTCATAAATACCAATTTTATATGACGAGATAATAGTGCGTCATTAATTAGCTGCGTGGATAAGTGACAAAAATGGCTCGTCATAAATTGTTATATTTAGTGACAAAGTACGTAATATCGTCACAATTTGATTTAGAGGCAAAAAAAAATTTAAGAATTTTTAGAGGTAAATTTTGTAAAGACGAAAAATTAATAATTTATGACCATTTTTATTGGTTTAAATTTTGATAATCTAAATCACTATTTGGTTTAAATTTTTGACGAAGCAACTTCTTAGCTTTGATTAGTAATTGTAGTACTAAATCGACATTATAAAATGGTTATGCTTTCTTGAAAATAAAATGAGATCGAGTAGTGATTTTGCTTATCATGAGACTTAAATTCATAAGGCTGCTCTGTTAGTTATGTATGCATATATAGTGTTGACAAAAGACAATGTAATAGTCCAAATTTTCAGTATATATTAAAATAGGATTTTAGTAAAATATATTTTTTTAATATATACTGTATTGAATATGTAATACATAATAAATGACTATGTGCGGTATAATGCGTATGTGTAATAAATATATGAATATATTTTTATTGCATGATTTGTTACGGACTAAATATTTCGCAAAAGAGATGATCAATTAAGAATAATTTTTAATATTAAATTCTAATGTTAAATTTCAAGAAATTTTTATTTAAGTAAGGGGGATTAAAATAATTTTAATATAGAATTATTTTAATACAAAGCATACTATGGGTAATATAATTTTCATACAAAGCTGTGAGTAATACCTTTGTTTTGAATATTATGTAAAATAAGCATAATAAAATAAACAATATATATTATATGTTAATATTATGGAAGATAATAATTCTTATAATGTGATATAAGTTGTTAAGTTAAAATAAAACTAATCATGAAAGCTAATTGGAATATTTTTTAGAAATAAAAAAAAAACGTTAGTACAAGTTAAGGAAATGAATGAAAATAGAATCAAATAAAGCATTAGTTTTTTTAGTGACGACAAACATGGCCTAAGACTCGCCCAGCCTAACCCTGCAGATCCTGCTATCTCTCGCCAGATCCCGCTATCTCTCGCCTAGCCCCGGCTCCACTGTCCCCCCACCTGCCGAAATCTCTCTCTGCCTTCCCAATTGAATTCCAATTTTGCTTGGTTACGGAAGGAAATTAAAGTTAAGGAGGGATTATAAAGATTATAATCAAGCACAAGAGGTATATGTAATTTTGTTATGTTTTTTATGATTGAAAACTACAAGTATGACTGTGCTGAGTTTTGTCTTGTGTTCTTTTATTCTGTTTTTGTAGTTTTGAGGTTATAGCTGTTTGTTGATGAGTGCTCATGTATAGCAGTTTTTATTGCAAAAAAATCTTATTACTTTTGGTGTTATTTTTCTCTCCCCTGTCAGATTCACTTGTGCAGATCAAAGAAGTAATGAAGTTTACAAATCCAAATCCCTGGAAGCTATGCCTGCAAACCATCAGAAAGAGAAACGTCGGTTGTCAGGATTTAAAATCAAACTTTATCTGCAATCACCAAGCAAGGCAAGTTCAAGAATACAGTGCTGCTATCTTCGCCCTTTTTTAGCAATATTAGTTTTTTGCTATTGTTTTCGTTCTATTGTATCAACTAGCTTCTGTGGGGTATAAAATGGACAAGAGCTGGTTGCGTGCAATTAAATGGTCTAAGGCTTATATTGATGGGGTAAACGCTTTTATGAAATTTGTTGAAACCCATGTAGGTACAAAGTGCGACATTCGATGCCCATGTATAGATTGTTTGAACTTAATAATTCAAGATCAGAAATCAGTTAAAGATCATATTTTGGAGCGAGGGATAGATCCAGGGTACACAACATGGTTTTATCATGGTGAACCATCAAGTTCGAATAATTTAAGGAATCCACATATCAATGAGAGTGATAGGATTGATAATGATTTGTTTGAAGAAGATGATGAAGAAGATGATGGTGTTAATGACATGTTATCTGACCTTGGTCAACAACACTATCAAGCTTGATGCTGAAAATATCTCAGATGACAATAACACCAAAATTGGTTGTGTTCCAGCATATCTCGAGGCACTCATGATGGGTGCTCAAACAGAATTATACCCTGGATGTAAGAAGATTTCAAGGATTTCTTTTATCATACAATTACTTCACCTCAAAGTGTATAATAAGGTGAGTAATAAAACTATAGATATGATGTTGAGGCTGATGAAATTATCTCTTCCTGATGGTGAGACACTTCCAAGTTCTTACTACGAAGCTAAAAAATCGTTGCGAGATTTGGGATTGGGATATGAATGTATCCATGCTTGTAAGTACGACTGTATTTTATTTTGGAAGGAGAATGGAAACATGGAAACTTGCCCTACTTGTGGAACTTCTCGATGGAAAGTCAATGATGGTATAGGGAAGAAGATACAACAAAAGATTTTAAGGTATTTTCCACTGATACCTAGGCTTCAACGCTTGTTCATGTCCCAAAAAACATCTAAAAAGATGATGTGGCATAAAGAAAAACGAATTGATGATGATTATATGAGACATCCGGCTGATTCAATAGCTTGGAAAGACTTTGATAGTAAGTTTCCTTGGTTTGCAAATGATCCTAGAAATGTTAGAATAGCTCTAGCTGCAGATGGTTTTAATCCATTTGGAAACTTAAGCACCACTTATAGCATGTGGCCTGTTATTGTAGCTCCATTGAATCTTCCCCCTTGGGATTGCATGAAACAACCATTCTTTATGTTATCTTTACTAATTCCAGGGAAGAAATCACCTGGAAAGGACATTGATGTCTACTTACAGTCGTTAATTGAAGAGTTAAAAAATTATGGGTTGGAGGGATAGAAACCTTTGATGTTTCTTATAAAAAAAAATTTCAAATGCATGCTGCTGTTTTATGGACAATAAACGATTTTCCTTCATATGGTGATTTGTCTGGATGGAGTACTAAAGGGTACATGGCTTGTCCAATTTGTAATGACCAAATATGTTCTCAGGGGTTGCGAAACAAAGTGTGTTACATGGGACACCGTCGCTATTTACCAAAAGATCATGCTTGGAGAAAAAGCAGAAAGTTCAATGGTAAAAGAGAAGATAGCGAGGCACCTAGAGAATTAACTGGGGAGGATGTGTTAGTGCAGTTGGGGAGACTAGAAGATTTGACACCAGGGAAACATGGTGATAGAAAGAGAAAGCGCAAGCCTGAGGAATTGAATTGGACTAAATTTAGCATTTTTTTTTATTTGCCTTACTGGAGTAAGTTGAAGTTAAGGCACAATTTAGATGTAAGCGAGTAAATGCACCGGATGTAAAATCCAGGCTCATCGAACAGAGTCCGACACGCAGTTCATATATATATATATATATATATATATATATATATATATATATATATATATATATATATATATAAGCAAGTAAACGCTCCAGATGTAAAATCCAGGCTCATATAAGCAAGTAAACGCTCCAGATGTAAAATCCAGGCTCATCGAACAGAGTCTAACATATAGTTCATATATAAGTTTATATATATATATATATATATATAAAGCAGTAAACGCTCCAGGCCGAAGTCTAGGCTCAATCGAGGCATAACTCGATAATGTTAGTTCATATATATAAATATGTATGTATATACAAACTGAAAATAAAACCACAGACCGAAGTCCGGGCAAACGCATACAACACGACTCTCAACGTGAAGAAGGGTATGTGTAAGGCCCCCAAATCCGGGTACTTGAAACCCGAACTCGGTGCTTTATGATACAATTTCTATGAGCGGAATAATACTAATAATAATAACAATAATATAAAATTCAAACTTAATTTACATAATTATCAGAGTCTAGCTCCCAAGTACGTAACCTTTAAACATTCATTACAAAACGTGATAGATAATTTAATATCATTGTCTTACTAAAGTTAACTATTACATGAGATAACAGTCATTAATTCATTCAGCAACCTTTCCCTTTCCCTTATTCTTAGCAGAGCTCTCTGGTCGTTCACACTTAGCTGAAAACATTTAAATTAAACAAGGATGAGCATTTGAGTGCCCAGCAAGTAATAACAATTATATATATAAGCTGAAAGAATTTAAATATTTTCTTTATACTACCCTTCTACAACGATTTCAATAGTTGTGAAGTAATCTGTACCAATGATAATAATATATCAATTCTATACCAAATCTTTGAAACTACGTACTGACTATAAATAGGGTTTAGGTGACATGCTATGAACATTGTTTTCAATTTTCAAATAGGTTAAACAGAAATTCATCTGCCAACCGTCATAACTTACGGGCACGGGGGGTGATCAGCCTGTTATGCCCTGCATTGATCAATACTACGTGCAAGAACGAGGGTATCGTTCACTCTGTCCGCCTTGGGCACATAAAAGTTTTCTCGTGTAGGGATGTTCATAATTGTCTGGGTTCCAAATCAAAGGTTTTATCTTGTTCAACAATAATCTATAATTCAACATATATGTATACGGGTAATTGACAAAGGTATATCAACATGTGATTAAATACAATGATTATCCAAGTGGGGACACTTGTATAATTATTTATAGAAATTAACGAACAAAATATATATCTGAATTATCATATACTAACATGTTGATATTCAATGAGCGTATATAATATTAGGTTAATAATTTGTACAGTAATAATATAGTTTAGAAACATTCTTACTCACGTCCATTGCATAAAGAAAATGCAAAGGTTAGATACTTGCCTGATGCGCTGCTTACAATTTATAATTTAGATTTATCGCTTATCTCACGACCTATCATTAATAAGATCGTTCGTTCGATTAGAATAACATACTATAACACATAACACTGCTTAATGCAGTCAGCACATACCCTAATCACATTGGCACATATGTTTAATAACCATTGAATCACAAATAATCACTTATATCTAATCCATTTATCTAAGTCCAGATCAATTTTTGAAATATGTCGGTGTACCGACAGTTTTATCGGGTAATTATCGAGTCTAAGACTCTATTCTGTAACTTAATATCAGTCACACTATTTTTAAATGACTTATAATAATTTTAAAATATTTATTATAATTTATCATGAATTTTCAAACATCGGAATCATTATTAAATGATTTAAATATTACATAAATCAATTATCATTAATATTTAATTAATATTAAACTATTAATAAAATCATTTCCAAAATGTTTAAAGTTATTTATAATAACTTAAAATACTTTTAATGTATTAATATTACCCTTAAATGATTTTTAAAACATTTAAAATCATTTTTAAATAATTATCATTAATATTAAAGTATTAATGTACTATTTATCAAAATATTTAAAAGTCATTAAGTATAACTTAAAATATTTTTAATTCATTTTTATCCCTTTTTCATAATTTTTAAATTAATAAAATTATTTATAAACTATTTATTTAATATAATTATTAAATAAATTTAATATCATTAATAATAAATTAGGAATTATTAATATTAAATTATTAATGAAATTATCCTTTAAATATTAAAATTTATGTTTTATAACTTAAAATATCTTTAAACACTTTATTTTCATTTAAAATGATTATTATAATATTAAAATCATTTTTAAACTTAATTATTTAATATAATTATTAAATAACTTTAATATCATTAATAATAATTAATTAATGAAATTTACCTTTAAATATTAAAAGTTATATTTATAACCTAAAATATTTTTAAATACCTTATTATTATTAAAATGATTTTTAATATAATAAAATCATTTTTAATTAATTTATTTAATTCATTAAGTAAATAACTTAATTATCATTAATATTAATTTATTAATGAAATTTATCACAAAATATTAAAAGTCATTAAAAATAACTTAATATATTTTCTTATATCCTAATATAATTTTAAATGATTTTTCATGTATTAAAATCATTTTTAAATAATTTATTTAGAATTATAATTAAATAAATTAAATACTTTTAATATTCTAAAATATTAAATATTTATGAAATATATCCAAAATAATTAAAATATAATTTTCGGACATTAAAATAATTTTTAATAATTTATTTTGTATTTTATTAATTAAAAACTTTTTTTTTCTATTTATTAAATAATTTCCGGAAAATAATATAATGTCTGTCGCTAAAGGCCACCTATAGTGACAAAACTGTCGCTATAGGTGTTCTTCATGTTCTTGAGCATTCATAAGGCAGTTTCGAGGGGCTCTATTTGACCATCAATAGTTTAGTGTGTGTTGTGTTTCTAGGTCTGTTGTTTATCAAATAATATAATACTAATGCACGACTACAAGATTGAACAACAAACAAGTTCATACAACATATAACCAACGAGATATGGGCCTTCAAAATGTTGTCAGGTCTGTTCTTCATTTTCTGGGTTACCCAGAAATGAAGAACAGTTCGACCTGTCTCCTTTGGGCTTCCACAACTTGCTAATATTGTGTTATTTTTGTGATCTAAGAGTTTCAGTGTCTAGACAACATGTAAAAGAGTAGATATATCACAAAAAATAACTAAAACAAAAACATAATACCAAGATCTTGTCCGGTCAAACATTGTCAGAAACCACGCTCATGAACTTTCCGGGTTACCCAGAAAGTTCATCCGTGGACTTTCTGCCTAGTTTGACCATCCTTCAATTCCCATACGTTTGTGATAAAAGCTATCTAAGAGTATTAACCTGTAGAATAACTACTATACTATAACTTTAATGCAACAAAAGAATCAAAACATACACACACTGACAGATCTGGTCTAATCAAAACGTTGTCAGGCCGATGCTGGGCTGTTTCTGGGTTACCCAGAAACACCCAGTCATGGCCGGTCAACGTGGTTTGACCACGATTAATTTACAATCGGTTCATGTTCTGACTTTGATTCCACTTGCAGACTAAAGAACACATACACTACTACAAGTATAAACCTTCAAAACACAAAAATCATAATCAGGCTGAGATTTGTAGCCTCTGACATTTGATGTCAGACCACAAAATAAATTTTTCCAGTTTCGACAAATCTTCAAATCCGAGCCTCTAGATGTTATGGATCTAACATCTAGCAACCTAGATCATCATTATATACCCTATACAACATATTTTAACAATCAAACATAACATCTAACAACCGAAATTTGGACAGATTTTGAATTAGGGTTTAATACCTTTTATGAACAATATTGATGATTATGTGCTTATGATATGTTATTGTTGATCGTGGGGCTGTTCTTAGAGACTGAGGAACTTATGAAATTCGTGGCTTTAGGTGAGAGAGACTTGGATGTGGAAGGTGATCAAATGAGCAATAAATGGCATTTTCTCTCTCTTGGATCTATATATATATATATATATATGTGTGTGTGTGTGTGTGTGTGTGTGTGTGTGTGTGTGTGCTAGATGCAATGTATGGCTGGTGTATTGGCTGATATGAAAAGATTTTGGCACATGGGATATCTAAGGTTGGTAAACAACCCAAATTATGGCAAGATTTGCAAGCAAGCTCAATTAAATAAATCCAAAAATGCTATTTTTGTAATTTAACAATGTAATTAAGGGTATTCTTGTCCATGGTACTTGAATCTAGGTTTTAATCACTAGATTTTAAACCTTAAGGTTTCCCAAATAATTTCTAGGGTTTGAACAATTAAAACTAAAGTTCAATAAAATTTTAATTATAACTTACTAATTAAAAATTAGGATTTTGATAGAAAATTAGGGTTTTTTAAATATCTTAGGGTTTTCAAAAAAATAAATTAATTAGGGTTTCTAGATCATAATTAGGGTTTACCTAAATAATCAAATCATTATATAATACACATCATAAAATATATAACACAGTTAAATAAACGTCTTAAACCCACAATTGATTTTAAAATTAGGGTTTAGCCAAATAATATTAGGGTTTTAAAATTAAACACCATAATTGACCAATCATCATTAATACGTACAAACAGTACATATTTATAGCACTGAAAATTCAAAATATAATTAATATTATATTATTATTCCCATACCTTGACAAAATCCAAAATTAGGGTTTGGATTCCATATCTGATTATTCTTTCATATTTAACCTTAATAATTAAGGTAAAATAATTAACTTAATAATCTGTACTAAAATTCATATAATAAAATAATTATTATATTTATTCTAAAAATCACTCCATATATTATTTAAATAATATATGATTATATTTTCATGGAAAATAATTAATAAAAACATTTCTACCATAAAAGTAATTATTATAAGAATATACTTTTATAATAATCAATAATTCTAAAATAAAATTATTTGTAAATATTCATGTAATAAATATATTTTTATTTACCACATAAATACATATACACAATATCTTGTACAAATCCTCATCTTTAAAATAAAAAAAAAATTATACGCAAAATTTCTTATTTATTTATATAGAAAATATCGGGTTGTTACAGTGTGTGCAAAGATGAAGAGAAAGGCTTTAAAGTGTTTGAGAAGGCTTATAGTGGACTGCCAAAGAAGGCTTCTATATCTTTAAAGTAGATAAAACTCGGCTCCCGCCGGTACAAAAGTAGCTATATGTGAGCTCACAAGTGTATAAAATGGGAAAGCACTCAGTATATTGCAAGTACGGAGCAAATTTGACAGGGCTTCCTCGCTCTTTCTCTTCTTAAAATGGCCACCCTATGCCCTCTATTTATAGAGGGGGGAGCCGCAGGTGTACCTGCGGCCAGCCATAGGTGTACGTGAGGCTGCCCAGGTTGCCCCGAGTTTCTCGGGTTGGGTCGTCTCGCAGTACGTGCACGTAGGCACTACAATGTCTGATCGAACTTTCAGAATTGTAATCCGGGCATCTGACTGAGGTATGTAGGACCTATTTCGGACCGCCATTGTCGAGAGTTGTACAATGGCATGGGATTAGAGGTTGTACGAAGTCATGAAGATGGGACGGTGCCCTCTGGTCTTTAAGCTTCAAATTCTATCCGTTACCCCGCACAATAGTCACTCGGGATTGGTTTTCCTTGATTCTTGTGGGACATCATTGTGTAGAAATGTGTATATGAAATGTTGAGACGGCGTGATGTGGCTTTAGAGTGGCGAGATAATGCCTTTATCCCTCACTAGAGTTATCGCCGATTTGGGCTGATAAAGCAGACGTTGCTCAGGTTTATTGTTGAGATTGGACCGCTGCAAGTGTTGAAGGTCCTCAGTGTCAACTCTGAGGTGTGCTTCTCCTCCCAGTGTTATCTCCGAGTTAATACTGGGTATCTCGTTGTGAGCACCGAGATTGAAGCTGATTGCATTTGAAACAAGCATTTTCGGGGTTATCGCAGGAACTGCATTCCTTGGGGTCATCACCAAGGTTGGTAGCTATTCCCATGATTGGGACTGAGACTGGATACCTCGGGGTTATCTCTGAGATTAATCAGTCTTCTTCGGTGTGTATTCTGGTGTTGGATCTGCACGCCTCGGGGTTATCTTCGAGGTTTGAATTGTTACTCCCAGTGTGTCCTGGGGTTGATGCTGAACTTCCGGTAGTATCCAGAATGGATATGAACTGTCTTCCAGGGTTCCCTCTTGAAAGACAAATTTGTCTTCCTGCAATATCAGTGACAGATGTGCAGAAATATTCGAGTGTCTACAGATGCCCCTCTTTATCATACTCATACAGTGCAATGTATGGGTAGGATAAAGAATCCTAGACACTTGAAATGCCATAAGATAAACATAATACTATATGATGCAAATGTATGATACATGTGTGCGGGGTGGTTGCCCAACATGCTGGGGATGATTGTTGAATCCTTGTAATGTTTACCGAGGATTGGCCAATATGACCTGATCAGATGTGTGATCTGAATATGTTTGGATGTTGATGTTAGAGTTATCACCAAAGTCCTGGAGCCTTAATACAGACTTAATTCCAAAGAGGTACCTCTTATGTGTAAGAGATCTGTGGGGATACAGCTTAGTCTATTTTGAGGATGTGTATAACATATTCCATCATCGATCCTCCTTGATGATGTTAACCTTTCCTAGTTTGTAATGCCAAGATATGTCAAGATTCTGTTGGATTTACTGCCAACAACAGATGATGTCAAGATTGCCTGACCTTCGATGATTTGTACTTCACCGACGTGTGAATCAACGGATGAAAACCCTTTAGGATAGATTGTCAGGGTTGCTTGACCTTCGTTGACATGTGAATCAACGACTGATACTCTGTGGATAGATTGTCTAGGTTGTTTAACCTTCGCTAACGTGTGAATTAACGGAACATTACGTTGTGGCCCCTGTCGGTGATCCATTGAGGACTAACGTACACAATTATTGAACAGTTTTCGATACCTTCATTGATGTGTATGTCAACGGATGAGCATGCATTGTAACCCCCGCCGGGCATCCACGTTGTAACCCCCACCGGGTAATCACGGTGTAACCCCTGCCGGGGAATCACATTGTAACCCCCACCGGGGAATCACGTTGTAACCCCCGCCAGGGAATCACATTATAACTCCCGCCAGGGAATCACGTTGTAACCCCCACCAGGGAATCACGTTGTAACCCCCGCCGGGGAACATTTGGCCATCGGTTTTGAGGATGAGTACCTGACTGGCGTCGAGTATGTGATTTCCACCCGGAGAGTTCTTCTCTTTACAGATGAAGGATGGGAGCTCTATTTAGGAGAGCGTGCTATTAGGAGCACCATAGGGGAGATTCGTATGCCGATCTTGCCTTCTACCAGGCGTTATTGGCCTGTATCGTAGTCACCCATCACTGATATCCCATTGTTGGGGGTTGACGACTTTGCATTATCAGAGGGTCCTTGCACTCAGGAGATATTTCAGCGTTGGTGGTTCCCTCATACTATTGGAGCCCAGTCCCGCGCCACTCAATTCATGCGGGATATGGTTCCAGGATCCGTGATGATGATGAATTGGATAGCCTGTGTCTGATATCTGACTCATGTGACACAGATTGATAGTTTGACCTGGTGACTAAACCAGACACATTTCTTTATCCGGCATTTGGGCAGAGATCTGACAGAGGCAGATTCGTTTGATCCTTCATGCTCAGGCGCTGGCCCCTCAGACGACCCATTTGGTTTTGCCGGTGCAGATCCTCTTCTATATAGGCTTGACATCCCTGTTGATAGAGATCCAGTGACTCAGGAGGAGTTACATCAGGTGGACATGATTGGTGATATAGACATTGACACCATTATCTTCTTTTGATGTGTATTCTCGTTATATCTTTTGATAGACCTCTGTTAGCTATTGGGTGGTTGTGCCCCATTCTCGTTATATCTTTTGATATGCCTCTGTTAGTAGTAGGGCGTCTGTGCCCCATTTTCCTGTATTTTTAGTTGTATAGAGATGATGTATATAGATGTTGGTATACTTAGGAATGTATGCACAATTTTTCATTTCATATATCATATTGCCATCTATTATCTGCAGTGCATGTATCATGTTATTCATATGTATGTATTTCCAAAGATATTCAGCATTGACCCCTGGATGGTCTTATGACATGGCCCGTACAGATGTGTACTTCGACAGTTAGCCGTATTGATCATACCCCACCATCATTGGTGGCATTCGGTATGCGATCGTGGTATAATAGCATGTCACCATTAGACAGGGTGATCGTAGATCATTTGTTACAGCATACTATGACCCTGTTGATATTTCAGGTTCCTACAGGATTTGGGGATGGCATGCTGGAGCACTAGGTATCGAAGAGGTAAGTTTTCTAATTTGGGACCCAGGAGTTGACTCCCACTCTAGAGTTGACCCTGTTGCACGGTTGATGATGCTACCACTAGATAGACCTTGCGTACATATGGCTTTGGGGGACATGAGTCGACGGTTCATGATCCTCACTAGATTAAAGCGTAGGGTGGTATAGGATGAGCTTACATCTGGCCACGTCATATCCCATCATTTTGTGTTCGACAGATTTGGCTCTGAGGATAGTTATACACGACATTACGGGGATTCCACCGCACCAGAGGATCATTGGCATCTAGCCAGGGTGGATGTACTACTATTGTGCGTACTGTCGTATGTCTATATGCCACGTTACATGGATGAGATAGACATTGGAGTCATCATGGCAGTGAGAGCTCTCAGGGAGGGTCGTACCATTATACCGATGATTATAGCAGAGACTCTGAGGTCAGCTACATACTGCTGCGCTTATCCGACAAGAGTGTTCACGGGTAGCTCGGTCATGCTATACGTGTGGTTTATGTCACACCTGAGACCGATTGGCACCTTCAAATGACATGGGTATTGTTTCACCCATTATATAGCCATGTCATACTCCTTTCACCCATCGGAGTGTACAGCCGCTTTGGCTTGGTTTATGTTCTTGGCGGATATTAGTGATCCATTTAGCATATTGTCGTGCTCGGGGCTTAGCTCACCTTACAACTTTATTAATCATGCTCCGGGCATGGACTATCTCCCTCTGGCTGGCTTAAGGGGCTTGATTACCTACCACCCGCTGGCTATGATGTCGTAGTTTGACCAGTTTCAGGATTTTCATCCTTTTGAGGGGGCGTTTGGTCAGCGTTCCTCTTCTCGGTACCTTTTAGCAAAGGACCGATCCCGTGTGTATGCTTGTTGGGATCATCATGAGATAGCTGCTTTTTCTGTGAGCCATCCGGGTTGTTCTGCAAAGTATTCCGCATGGATGGATACAGAGGTTGCACCGACTGCGGTAGTATCCACATTGCCGAGTAGTGATTCAGACGATTTAGAGCCTATGGAGGACATTGATTCATACATCGAGGAGGAGCCAGTTGATGGGTCGCCAACATTTCCTTTAGATTCTCCCGGTACTAGCACCGTTGTGATTAAGTATTCAACACAATACTTTGAGCAGAGTCTTCATCTGATGACCTTCGAGAGAGACCAGGCTAGAGCGTTGATGTTGACTGCCCTTGATGGGAGAGACACAACTCTATTAGAGAGAGATGAGGCATTAGCTCGTAGAGATGTCAATGTTGTTGAGCGGGATGAGGCTAGATCAGCCAGAGATGCAGTGATAGTTGAGCGGGATAGTGCCATATTTGCTCGAGATGTTTCCGTTACAAATAGTACTGCAATGAGGTCCCTTACCACTGACATGAATGCAGAGATGAGCACTTACATTGATGAGCATATGGTCACCATGCAGATGGCTGCAGATCTGTTGGTTCGTGTGGATACTCTCGTATATGAGACCATAGCTTCGCCTCCTTCTTCTGAGAGGGATGCCATGTTGGGCTTGTTAGCTCACATATATCCTGAGTTGTAGCTGGGCTTTGACATTTTCCTGCACAGACTAGCATAGCTATTTTGTCCTGTACAATTTACATTGTGTATATCAAATAACATTATATATAGCAGGGAAATATATTTTTGATCACTTCCCTTTTAGATATGCTCTGATACTTGCTTGATATTTTGCCTGCTTCTTCAAGACTGGTGATCTTGATGTATTCTGAATTCCTCCTTGTGGGATGGACATTGAGTTGTCTCTGGACATTTCAGAATGGATCATTGATCTGTGTGTATCCCTACCATCTTTGGTGTCTTGGGACTGGTTTTTTTATGGAAATGTGGAGAGAAGTGTGGCTTTCCTCTCTGAGATTGACCGCACCATAGATGGTTGCCAATACTTCTATTTAGGAGAAGCCTAGTTAATTCCATCTCTTATGGATTGGTGTTGCTCTTTGAGGCACAACCGCAGCTTAGATGGTCGCCGAATATCGTATTTAGGAGGAGTTCAGGTAATTCCATTCATTTGGTCTGAAGCCGAATGAACTGTAGTGGATTGAAGGATGATCCCAGTAACAGTTGACAAGTTTTTGTGTTTTGGTAGGGGGTGAGACCACACCATGAATGGCTACCTACGTACTCCTATTGAAGAGGAGATCAGGTCTGCGTAATTCGAACTTGGTGTAAGAGGTTCAACGTTGTATGTGGAAGGAATGGTGTAGGAATTTATTTTTATTTTTGTAAGGAGAAAATGGTAGAAATGTTTTTGTTGTTTTTGTTTTATTGCGACCGGGCCATGTAACATGGTTTCCTACGTACTCCTATTGAAGAGGAGTCGGCGTAGTTCACCCCTTAAGGCGAGGTGAAAAGCGTGATCCTATGTACAGGTCAGATTACAGGGAGGAGAAAGTTTAATCCTAGTTTGAGGATAAACTGGAGGCATGAGAAGTTTAATCCCATGTATGGGTAGCCAAACTGAAAATGCGAGCGGTTCAATTAGAAGTTGGATGACCTAATTTGTAGGAACGCAGAGAAGCCAGGCTGCTGGCTTGAAAAAGTATGTTTCCCTGAGGAGCAGAGTTTGGAAGAGTTGTATGTGATAAAGGGTTAAAGAACCGAAATGACTGGCGATCTGATGATCCAACACCAGGATGTTTGCTTGATGGTCACTTCAGACATAATACCGTTTCACGGCGTCCGAGTTGATGATTTGTGGAAATTCATCGTCGTCCATTTCTGGCAATCTGAGAGCACTTCCTTTCAATACTTCCCTGACAACGAATGGGCCTTCCCAATTAGGAGCGAATTTCCCCTTAGATTGATCTTGGTTGTCAAGGATCTTCTTTAAAACCAAGTCATGTTGTTTAAACTGCAGTAGCCAGACTTTTCTGTTGTAGGATCTGGCGATCCTATGTTGATATAACTGACCATGGAAAATAGCCGCAGTTCGCCTTTCGTCTATTAGAGACAATTGGTGATACATGTCTTGTACCCATTGGTCTTCATCCAGCTGAGTGTCCATCAACACTCTGAGGGATTCCATTTCAACTTCTATGGGGATCACTGCTTCCATCCCATAGGTTAATGCGTAGGGGGTTGCCCCAATGGAAGTGTGCATTGACGTTCTGTAGGCTAACAGAGTAAGAGGCAATAGTTCAGGCCAATCTTTGTGGTTGGCGGACATCTTTTTCATAATCTTCTTGATATTTTTATTAGTCGCTTCAACAGCACCATTCATCTTTGGACGATAGATGACAGAGTTAAGATGTTTGATGTGGAATTTACTGCATAATTCCTCCATCATTTTGTTGTTGAGGTTCTTAGCATTGTCTGACACAATCACCTCTGGTAGTCCATATCGACAAATGACATTGTGTCTGATGAAAGCAATGAAGACTTCTTTGGTAACAACGGGGAAGGAGGCTGCTTCTACCCACTTGGTGAAGTAGTCGATCATGGTGAAAATAAATCGATGTCCATTACTGGCTTTAGGCTCAATAGGCCCGATAACGTCCATTCCCCACATTGAGAAGGGCCAAGGTGAACTCATACTGTGGAGTTCCTGTGGAGGTGCGTGTATAGAATTCCCATGACTTTGGCACTGATACCATCTCTTGATGTGGTCATTGCAATCAGCTTTGAGAGATAGCCAGTAATGTCCTGTCCTGAGGATTTTCTTGACAAGGAGGGGGCCATTCATGTGGGGCCACAGACTCTGCCATGGATTTCATCCATAAGCTTTTGGGCTTGATCTTTGTCTAAACATCTTAGGAGACCTAGTCCTGCATCTCTTTTATAGAGCGCATCTCCACTCAGGTAGAATTTCATAGCAAGCCGATGGATCCGCGTTTTCTCAGTCGGGTTCACCTCAGCGGGTGTAGATCCATCTCGTAGGTATTCTTTGATATGTTGATACCAAGGATGTTGGATGGGAGGTAGCTCATCCGATACTTCTCCAACGTAATTCCCATAGGCTGGGGCCTTGTGCAGGGAAATTATGACGCTTGGCAAGTGTCCTTTGTCTGATATGTGAATTAAGGAGGCCAAAGTTACTAATGCGTCTGCAAAGTCATTCCTATTACGAGGAACGTGTAGAAAGGAGATTTCTTCGAACTCCAAAACAATCTGTAAAACTTGTCGATGGTAAGGCAGCAAATGTAGTTCCATGGTTTAATAGATTCCGGTGGATTGTCTGATTACCAACTCTGAATCTCCAAAGACAGTTAACCGCTTGATGCCCATTGAACGGGCAAGTTTTAGCCCAATGAGACAGCCTTCATACTGAGTTGTGTTGTTGGTGCTGACAAACTACAATTTGACGGTGACTGGATACTGTTCCCTCGTTTCGGATACCAGAACTTCTCCAACTCCAAAACCTTCCATATTAACAGCTTCATCAAAATACATCTTCCATGCTTGGCGTGTATCGTACTGATGGTGTTGCTGAACTGTCATTACTCCTTCATCGGGGAAGTATGTCTCCAAGGGTTTGAAATCCTCTGAAGGTACGATGGCTAGTTGATCCGTAATTCCTTTACCTTTGATGGACTTTTGAGTCACATATACGATGTCAAGTTGTTGTAGGATCAACTGCCATATGAACAGTCGGCAATTTAACATGGGTTTATTGAACACGTACTTGAGAGGATCCACGCGGGATATGAGATGGGTTGTGTGAACATTGAGGTAATGTTGTAACCTCATGGAAGCCCATGCTAAAGCACAACACATCTTCTCAATCAGAGTGTACTTGTGTTCACTGCTGCTGAATCTTTTGCTGAGGTAATAGATAGCTCGTTCTTGGCCTCAATCGTCCTTCTGTCCTAGTATGCAGCCCATTGCATTGTAACTTATGGACAGGTACATGAACAGAGGAACATCATCCCTAGGTGGTACCAACACGAGAGCTTAGACTAGCTGTTCTTTAATTGTAAGGAAGGCATTCTAGCACTTATCATTCCATTTCATGGAGGAGTTCTTCCTTGTTAGCTTGAAGATTGGCTCACAAGTTGCTGTGAGTTGAGAGATAAACCTGCTAATGAAGTTGATTCTCCCAAAAATTCCCCGTATTTCCTTCTCTGTCTGAGGAATGGGCATTTCCGTGATGGCCTGGATTTTGGTAGGATCTAGCTCAATCCCTTTGTGGCTGACTAGAAATCCTACCAACTTGCCTGATTTAACGCCAAAGGCGCATTTGGTTGGATTCAACTTTAAGTTGTACTTACGCAACCTGTTGAATAGCTTTCTGAGATGGTCTAAGTGGTCTTCCTCCTTCCGGGATTTGACAATGATGTCATCCATGTAGATCTCGATCTCTTTGTGCATTAAGTCATGGAAGAGAGCCATCATAGCTCGCTGATAGGTGGCTCCGGAATTAATGAGGCCGAATGACAACCGTCTATAACAAAAGGTTCCCCAAGGAGTGATGAAAGCAGTTTTCTCAAGATCTTCCTCAGCAACCATGATTTGGTGGCACCCCGCAAAGCAATCATCAAAGGAGTACATGCAGTATTGAGCATTATTGTAACGACCGAGAAATTCGGATCCTATTGTAAAATGATTTTATTAAATTAAATAATAATAAAATCATATTTCATGTGTTATCAAGATGGTTGTCATTATATAACCTATTGATGTTATAATGTCGTAGTATTTGAGCTACGTGTATGAATTAAAGTGTTTGAATTTCCAAAACGAAAATAAAAAATTTCCGAGAAATTTTTTGAAAAACACTATTCATCGGTAGTTGCTCGGGAAATAATTTTGAGTTTTCAAGAAATATGTAATGATAGAATAACAAGGTAAGATGGATTATGTAATAAAAATCTAGTTATGGAAAATGTAATAATTCGCTTGTGGACTTAATTTATAAACGTTAAGTAAAGCGAAGTGGTAAGGAATAAGTAATAATTGTATGATACTCGGTATTGTACGAAGTAATGAAAACGAGTATAATATGAAGTATTATACGAGTTTGTATGAAGGATAAAATATCGTATATAAATTCTATATAAATTAGAATACGAAAATAATACATCAACAATATGTATTAAGAAATGTTAATGGACTTGTATGATTGGTTAACAATTATATACAAGTCCGAGTGAATTAAAGAGAGAAGCCCAACTATTAATTAATGAACCAACTAGTGGTTATTAATGCAAAGCCCAAAGAGTGAATTAATGCAAGCCCAAGCTAGAATCCATGGGTTGTATGACCCATGGGGCAAACCATATTGATATGGTTATTGTGGTGACCAAGTAATGTGGTGATCAAGTAAGTGTGATGACCAAGACTTAGGAGTAATGACCAAGACTTTGAAGTTATGGCCAAGTATGAGATAAGAGAGTGGTTAGCAAGTA
Source organism: Panax japonicus (assembly GCA_020205505.1). Lineage (NCBI taxonomy): Eukaryota > Viridiplantae > Streptophyta > Magnoliopsida > Apiales > Araliaceae > Panax > Panax japonicus. The sequence continues at coordinate 100,655 of JAINUV010001491.1, forward strand.
ATGAATAGTAAGGAAGTGGCTTAAGGAGGTGGGATGATTTAATGACCAATCTACCCTAACCTTGCAAATTCTATAAATAGAGAAGGCTTACAAGCCATTTGTTACTTGTTCAATTAATCCAACACTTCTAAAGTGCTTAAGTGTTAGAGAGAATAAGCTACCAATAAGTCACTTCCATAAGTAAGAAGAAGAAGCAAGCTACTTACCAAGACAACAAAAGTAAGACTTCTTCTCTAAATTATCTTCTATCTCTACCATGATAGGTTGATAAGAAAAGTTGGAATTAAGAAACATGAATGAAAAGAAGCAAGAAGAATGAATAAGTCATGAACTTAAGCCACATAAGTTGCCAATAAATCAATTGAACTTATAAAAGTTATAAACTTATTATAAGTTAACCTTGAATGATAAGTATGAACATATAAACTTGTGATGAGTTTAGTAAAGAAATGTGAATTAAGAACTTATGTGTCATATATACCTAAGTAAAGTTATATGTGAAGAACATGTAAAGTATGATGATTAAGAAACCTTAATTATCATAAGTCATGAAAAATCAAATCATAAGTAACTTATAAATTGACAAGTTATAAGCTCTTGAAGAATAAGTCCAAAATCCAACAATGAATATAAGTGTTGTATTAAGTATGTTGAGATGTTCACATGATGAATGAAGCTCATTTGTAATGTTTAACAAATCATAAGAATGAAGAATTGCCGGAATTTGCACGATTGGACGATAAACGTCGAATTCATAAAATTCTCGAAATGGAAGTCAAATTTTGTGTTGGATCATGAAACCATTGTTTTCCAATAGAGACAAGTCATATTTGGCATTTAAGAGTTACAGACTCGAAAATGACCGGATTCTGACTTAGGACAAAGAAACGAGCGTTGAACGTTCACGAACGTTTATCGTTTTCATTAAAAATGAACCAATAGGTGAATTTTTAGCAAACAAAGTCAAATAGATAAAATTTTAGAATGATCATGTAGATTACATAATTTATGAACCGTAGGATTTTGAACGAGCTAATTCGGACTTATAACGAAGAAGTTATGCATCCGGGAAGTTCACAAAATGAATTTAGTATCTGGTGCATAGAGTTGGCGCCGCAGCGCCAACCCTAGGCAAAAAGACCTGTGCCGCGGCGTGGAACAGTAACCGAGCACACTGTAAGAGTTAGCCGCAGCACGAACTATAGTACATATTGTGGCGCCGCAGCGCCATGAACAGTACCAAAAACCTCTGGAGAGTGGCGCCGCAGCGCGGCCCATTAAGTAAGGACTCGCGCCGCAGCGCCAAGTCTGGGACAATGACATTAAGAGCTCGCGCTGCAGCGCCAATCTCAGAACAAAGATAGTAATGAAGGTTTATAAGTACAAAGAAAAGAAAACTTAATTGATTAAAAGTAAACATAACTTACGGAAGATAAGTTAACATTGTTTAAACTTTGATAAACCTTAAGGAATGTAATGTAAAGGTTGAGATAACCTAGTCGAATATAAATGCAAGGGTAATGATAAACCGAAACTAATAGTAAATGAATCTAATACACAATTAGATTGAAATAAAGGGTATGATATAGTCATATACATACTTGATTATATGTGACCTAATGTAAGGCATTATGTGATCATGTATTGTAGAGACTCGAACGACTTGAACATAAAGTTAATATACCGTAGTAGACGCTAAAGGCAAGTATTCTAACTCTTGTCTCAGTCCAATCTGAACAAGTTTTTGAGATTCATGTATTCTTTCGCATGAATTGGAGTATGTTGAAGTTGAAGCCAATTCCTTTGGCTAGACTTGATGTATTGATAATCTATTCATGTATTATCAAATGTTGCTATCTTTTGTCAACTACTTGTTATGGTTTTCAAAAGAAGACTAAAATGTTAAACAAATGTTTTGTCTGTAAAATGACAGGCACGAGATTGCCAAATGCTTAAACGTGCATACTTTTAATGGATGTAGTGTTGATCAACATAGAGTACAATAGGCTGATCACCTAGAAGTGCTCGTAAGTAATATCGAACTTACAGACTTGCTTCCGGGTTTTCATTTTCCAATAAATAATCAATACTCGAGGTCTCTGACCGGAGTGAATGTTTTACTAAATACTGTTGTTATTGTAAAACATTTTGAAGGAAAAGATGAAGTTCTATTTAGAGTTATCCATAGTACTTCATAACTATTGTTTAGTTATCGAAGATATACGATTTGTATGTATCAAGCATGTTGTTATTAAATTGGTATACTTGCTGAGCTAGTTATTCTCACTCTTGCTTGAACCATATGAATGCAGCTAAGACTGAACGTCCCGAAGGATCGAAAAAGGATAAGGGAAAAGCTAAGGCAGATTACTAAGCTGTCTTGTAATAGTATAGGTCTATTGTTGTAATTTAATTGATATTATGACAAAGAACCTTTGTAACGGGTATAGAACTTGGGAAATGTAAATATTACTTTAAATATATAGAAGTTATGTTCGTTCTTTGAGACTTTTCAATTGAATGAATGTATGAATACTGTACAGTATAGCACCATCTGTCGGGTTGGAAGATACCCAGATTTGGGGGCGCTACAATTATTGTCAATGAGAATGTGGATACAGGGTACGGGAAAGTTATATTTAAGGAAAGCTTTGTTCAAGTCTCGATAATCCACACAGACTCGCACCTTTCCTTCGGGTTTAGATACGAGAACAATGTTGGATATCCACTCAGGATATGTGGACACCATGATGATGCCAGCTTGAAACTATTTCACAATTTCTTCTTTCACCTTCAACCTCCACTCAGGTTTCAATCGCTTGAGCTTCTGCTTGACTGGCTTAAATCCTTCTTTAATGGGAAGGCAATGAAGGACACTGTCAGTGGACAAAGCCACCATGTCTTCGTGAGACCATGCAAACACATCCTAGAATTGGTTTAATAGCGTAACCATGTCATTCCGCTAGTTTGGGGTAAGGTCTGAACCAATATGGATTAACTTAGGGCTTTCTAAGGTTCCGAGATTGAAGGAAGTGGTTTAGTCAAGGTTGGGTTTAGGTTTGTCTTTGACCCATTCTTGAATTTTTGGAGGCACCTCAATGTCCTCATGTACTTCCATCAAGGCTGAATTCATCTCTACATCAAAGGTACAATCCTTGTGGAGAAGAGGCACCGTATCAGTAAGTACAAGCACATCTAAATTCAGGGTCCAGAAATAAAATATTCTTTCACTTAGTATATATAAAAAGGTTTGATCATACAAAGTGTTAGCATGTACTGGCAAAACGACTGCTAATATTGTACAGAAAAGTAAGCAGTTATGATATCTACAGGGCAGAAATAGTTTCTTACCCTTGTCGACCAATGCAAGGAGTGCTGCTCTAATTGGCAAGGGTAAAATCTGGGTGGACTGCAGTGATGGAGGGATTGTCATCATCCTCCCTATCCCAAATGATGGCCATTATGTCCGAGCAATCATCGTCTGGAGTGTATCTATTTGTATGTTCATCATGAACGATGATGCGTATGCCTGACATCATTCGGATGTCGACTTGTTTAATTCTTTATTTCTGTTCATCCAGTTGGGGATCTGGAACAAAGAGTTCTTTCTCCTTCACCGGTACCGTCTTGGGAAATAACATAGCCATTAAGCTGGCTAGCACCTTTACATTAGGTTGTGCTGACTCAAAGTTTGAATGCGAAGATAAACGCCGCGTGCTTGAAGTTGAAGGAATCTGCTGATGCTTATGAGGATTCCTAGGACTAGAACTGGCAAAAAAACCTAGTCCAGCTGTTCCAGTTTGCTTGGTTAATTGAATTGGGTGCTTGATACCCTGGCGATCTTTACCCACCCCTTGTCCCGGCTGATGACCCAATGACATCATTTCTTGAGTAGCCGACATTACTTCGGCAGAAATCTTGGGTTCGGGAAATGGTGTTCCAATAGCATGGTATTGGGTATTGCTTACTTCCAAGGCATGAAAACTGACTGGTTCAACATCTGCATTGGCATTGATGAATGGCATGTCCCCGTGTTGAGGACACCCTAGTTCAGTGTTGACCGTGACTTGGCTATTGTTGATAATGTATTTTAACTGTTGATGAAGGGTGGAGGGGACTGCCCCTGCCATATGAATCCATGGTCATCCCAAGGGCAGGTTGTATTCTGAATCAATCTTGAGTACGTGGAAAGATACGTAAAATATATGGGGACCAATTTCGATTGGTAGTTCAATTACTCTGACCGAATTCCGGTGGTCTCCATCAAAAGCTTTGATGACTATATGGCTACTCCGAATTCGGTTGAGATTGATATTCATCTTCACCAAGGTAGCGTATGGACAAATATTTAGAGACGAGCCTCTATCTATCAAGACTCTAGCTAGCATGTATTCGAAGGACAAGACCGCAATGTGCAACGGCTTGCAATGACCGGTCCCTTTGGGCGGTATGTCATCATCAGTGAAGGATATCACATTGTTGTTGAAAATGTGATCAACCAAGTGTTGAAATTTTTCCGTATCAACTGATGTTGGTAGATAGGCTTCTTCTAAAACCTTTAACAAGATCTTCCGGTAATCCTTGGAAGTTAGGACCAAGTCCAAAATTGACATTTGGTGTGGAGCTTCTTTTAAGCTTAAAGCCACCTTGGCTTCGTTATGACCCATAGTGCGGAGGAATTTTTCAATCTTCTCCATGAGTATTTTCCCTTTTGATTTGACGGTAGACTTCATCACCCGTTGGGGAAGATACATTGGATTTACCTTTGACACTGTAGCAGTGGTATCTGATGTGGATCCTTCACCTTCTCCATAATTCCATGGCACTTTATGTAAGCTAACTGTAAGACCCCAAATTATTAATAAATGAAATTTAATTTCCTCTATTTATTATTTTGAAATAGTAATGGTTGATTTGATTAATGTGGTTAGTTATGGGTAAAATGCGCAAATATTTTAAATAAGCAAGTGGTTATAAAATATTCATTTTTATTGGAGAATATTCGTTTGGTCATGGAATATTCTTACTGTCGAGGAATATTCGTACGACGGCGCAACCTTGTGTGGGCCCCATAAAGGAAAGTGATTGGATAAAGAAAATGACAAGTATAAGTTATTTATAAATAACGGCGTACTTATTACTATTAATACTGTTGGAATACTCGGTGGTTAAAACACAGTAATACGCGTTGTTGCACGGTAGCACACGGTATTGCACCAATTATTGATTCTTACGTAAGAAGGCAGTACTCAATAACTGTTACAGTAATTATTGTTCAGTATTTTATTTTATTGATTCAATCATTGTTGCGTTGATATTTTATATTACTGTTGTTTCAATAATTGTCACTACACAGTATTTTCCATTATCGAAGCAATAATTCATATTATCTGAATAATATTATTAGATAACATTATTGGCAATGCCTAGAAAGTTTTGTCTAATGAGAGGTTTGGTCACCTAATTGCGCGCCAGTAAGGAAAAATCCTTATTGGAAAGCCCCCTCTTTCCTGGGAACGGCCTGGTTGTCAATATTGTGATTTTGTAATATTTTTTGTGAATAATTAATTATTGATTTATATGATGAGAAAAATAAAGATTTTATATGGATATAGATGGAGAAAATTTTTAATGTGATAATTGTTGAAAAATTAATATTTTATCTTTTTCTGATAAAATAATTCATTTAAATATATTATTATATTTTAATAATATAATAATGGTGATATTTTTACAATGAATGTGGGATATATGAGTACATGAGAAGAAAGAGTATTTTTGTTGCAATAAATATTTAAAACATGTTTTTCATGTTGGTGGACCCCATTTCTTGACTGAAATTTGATTATAGCCTGTAAAATCGTCTGTTTGTGGATTTTGGTCAATTTCTGTTTGGAATTTGGAAAAACTTTCTTCTGGAAAGTTGTAGAGAATGGAATGTCCTATGGAAAGGACACGAGGTTCGAATTTTTCTGATAAAGGGGCTATTTATTATGAATTATTGAAGTTCCAAAATAATTGATTTTTGAAGTTTTAAATAATTTTTAAAAGAAAAACTTTTTTTTCGTTTATGGGCATTTGTTAAATGGTTGAAATCAGCTGATAAGGTGTGCGTAGGAATTTAATTTATAGATATTATTATTTTATGAAATTTTCTACTTTGGTGTTCTAAGTATTTTCCTACAAATAGGGTGCTTAGTTTAGAATTGAAAATCACACCAGAAACTGAAGTTTTCTCTCTCTTTCTCTCTCTATATTATCGAGTGTATTCTTGTGAGTATTTTGATACTTTGAGGGTTGCTATACGGTGCGAGTTCCCTTCAACACTATATTCAGTATTCCAGTCAGAAGTATTGTCTTTTCGAGGTAAGGGATGTTATTTTCTTCTTAAATAATATTATTTTCTTCAATATTATTGTGCCAAAATATTGGTTTGAAATTTTTATCAAATTTAGAACTTTTTATGTCGGGGTTACTATTCACGTATACGGCACTATTCACGTATACGGCACTATTCACCGAAAAATAAAATTATCTTTTTTTGTCCAAAATATCTATTATGGATACTAGCTTTGATTGTATCTATGTTTTGATCATTCTTGAATTTTACTCCACTATGATTATTTATGAGGTATTTTTGAACATGGATAAACCGAAATACAAATCCTTAATATTTGTTATTTTGTTTCACTGGATTCGTTTCCTTTAAAATATTTTTCATCATCCTCAGTCCTAAATGATGATATTACTGAATATCTTTGGCCTGTAGTGCAAATATGAATGATTTCTGATGAATATCTTTGGCCCGTAGTGCAAAGATGAACATATGTTTAGATGAACATGACCAACTGATGAATATCTTTGGCCTGTAGTACAAAGATGAATATTTGATTCCAGATATATATTGATTGATGTTACAGGGATAAAATATCGATGATAAACTTCTAAATTCATATATAGAAGATAATAGATTTCATTCTCTACTTAACTCTTCTAATGAATTATTATTTCCACTGTGAATATTGATTTAAAACTGGTTGTCTATTGTATTCTATTATATTTTTCCCTGTTGAGGACTAATGATAATTTGTTCTATGTTATCTTAGTCATAATGTTCTTTACTGGGCTAGTTGAGCTCACCCTTTTCTTTTTTGTTCCATTTTTCTTCTCAGGAGGCGAGAATGTAGCGAGTACTAGTCGGAGTGTGGAATGATGGTTCTAGAAGTTGTTTTAGTAGTCCTCACTATTTTGTAAAATAGTGTATCAATAATTGTAATGAGGGCTTATTTGAGTGTGGATATTGTCTAGATGACAATATTTGTATTTAAACTCACAGTTTTTATGTTGTATTAATAAAGTTGTAGTTGTTTTTATACCATGTATTCTGACTACTCGGAATGGATGTTGTATACCTATTTTGGGGGCATCACAGTTAGTATCAGAGCTTAGGGATATGATCTCTGGCAGAGATCGAGGAATAGAACTAGGAGGGGAGAGACGAGTAAATCATTCGCTAGTGTGTCCTACCTAAGCTTATTTATTCGTCGGTCATAATATAGGGGTATTTTGTGATTTGTTAATTTGTTTAATTAACCCTTGTTTTATGGCAGTATTTAAGAATGACAACTGAGAATATTAACAGTGGAGTAAATGAAACCGTGGAGACGCATGTACTCACCAACGAGGAGAACGTGCAACAGGCTGGCAATGTTCCTCTTGTAAACAACACCACTGAGCAGGCGATGAACGATGAGATGTTTAGAAGCTTTTTGCGATTCATGAAAAACTAGACGAAGGAGATTCCTGTTCAAAATATAAGAAGAAACAATGGCAACGGACCGCTGGTCACAGCCAAGCAGTTCAAAGAGTTGGGACCACCAGAATTCTGGGGAAAGCCGGATCTGATTAAGGCAGAGACGTGGGTTAAACAAATTACTAAGATATTCGATGTCTTGGGATGCACAGAGGAACATAAGGTTCCATTTGCCACCTTTATGTTCCGTAATGAGGCAGATTACTGATAGAAATCTGTGAAGCGTACCCATCCAGCTGCGCTCAACATGTCTTGGGAGACATTTCAGAAACTTTTCAATGACAAATACTTTCCTGAAAGTGTTTGTCATATGAATGAGGTAGAGTTTATTAGATTGGAACAAAACAACATGACGGTGTCCCAGTACGAGGCGAAGTTCGCGGAGTTATCCAGGTTTGCACCTCACTTGGTGGAGAATGAGGAACGTATGACGTGAATGTTTCTCAGAGGTTTGAAACCCGGCATATGTCAATATCTCATTTCTCGTAAATTTTCTCTCTATTCAGATGTTGTCAACAGGGATCAATTATTAGAGCGAGATAACGAGTACGGTCAACCAAGGGACCACAACTAGGACCATACCGGTGACAGCAGTCATCAGAACAACGACAACCAGCGGAGAAAGAAAAATACGGACAAGAGCGGCAACCACTCTGGTGGTAATCATGGCCATTAGAATAGAAGAAGCGAGTTGGGAGGAGATTTGAAAAAGAGGAGATTCAGTAATGATAATACGAAGACGTCAGCACCAGCAGCAACTGGTTCCATGGGAGGAGAAAGACCATCGGTCATATACTATAAGTGCGAAAAAGAAGGACATATCAGCCCAAACTACCCACAACAGTTTAAGGTATGTTATAATTGTGGAAAGGAAGGACATATCGCTCGAGATTTCACTGTAGCGAAACCAAGTCCAGCGGGGATGGTGACTCAAAAGGCTGTCCCGGAAAAGTCAAAGTCAACGGTTCCTAGAAGAGCGTTTATCGCGACTGGTTAACATTCGAGGAACCCAAACGAGGTGATCACGGGTAAGCTGATCATAAATTCATACGAAGTTTATACCTTACTAGATACCGATGCTACCCATTCATTTATTTCTCCTGCTTGTGCTCAACGTTTAAACTTGACTCCGGAGAAATTAGACTTTGATTTATCTGTGGAGACTCTGTTAGGAGAAACTTTCATCACATCCACTGTTTATAAATCTTGTTTGATCCAAGTTGGCACCATCACCTTACCTGTTGACCTTATCTCTTTAAAGATACTTGCATTTGATGTGATTTTAGGAATTGATTGGTTAACTACTCATCATGCCAAAATTGATTGTTTTCTTAAGGTTGTTAGTTTTCATATTCCTAAACAACCTGTTATTCGAATTCAAGCAACTAAACCATTAAAATCAATCACTGTTATATCAAGCCATAAAGCCATTCGTTTATTAAAAAATGGATGTCATGCTTTCTTAGCCCATGTTATGGATTTGAATAAAGACACGTCAGATTTGAATAATATTCCTGTTGTTAGTAATTTTCTGACGTATTTCTTGAAGAACTTCCCGGTCTACCCCCGGAACGTGAAGTTGAATTCTTTATTGATCTTGAACCTGGTACAAAGCCCATTTCTAAAACCCCATATCGAATGGCTCATATTGAACTTCAGGAGTTAAAGGTTTAACTACAGGAGTTGTTGGACATCGGTTTCATTCGTCCTAGTACATCTCCTTGGGGTGCTCTTGTTTTATTTGTAAAGAAAAAAGACGAGAGTATGCGACTTTGTATTGACTATCGAGAATTGAACCATGTCACCATCAAGAATAGGTATCTGCTAACTCGTATTGATGACCTGTTTGACCAGTTACAAGGAGCACAATTCTTTTCAAAAATCGATCTTCGTTCTAGATATCATCAGCTGAAGGTTAAAACTGAGGATATTCCGAAGACTGCCTTCAGAACTCGGTACGGGCATTATGAATTCCTAGTTATGTCTTTTGGATTGACTAATTCTCCTGCGGCTTTCATGGATATGATGAACCGAGTATTCAAGGAATATTTGGATCAGTTCGTTGTTGTCTTTATTGATGACATCCTCATATATTCCAAAAGTCGTGAAGATCATGAGCACCATTTGAAGCTGGTACTCCAAAGGCTTCGTGAAAACAAGTTATATGCCAAGTTGAAGAAATGAGAGTTCTGGCTTGAGGAAGTAGCATTCATTGGGCACGTGGTGTCAAAACATGGATTATCTGTTGACCCGGCAAAGATTAAAGCAATACAAAGTTGGGAGCAACCGAAATTGGTGTCCAAAGTACGTAGCTTTTTGGGCTTATCTGGTTATTATCGGAGATTTGTGGAAGGATTTTATTGAATCTCTACTCCGTTAACTCAGCTGACTCCTAAAGATACAAAATTCGTATGGAGCGAGGAATGCGAGAAGAGTTTCCAAGATCTCAAGAGGAGACTCATTTCGGCACTTGTTTTGACAATACCATCTGGTTCGGATGGATTTGTTATCTACAGCGATGCTTCAGGTAAAGGGTTAGGATGTGTTCTCATGCATTGTGGGAAAGTCATAGCCTATGCCTCGTGACAACTTAAAGAATATGAGAGGAATTATCCTACTCATGATCTAGAGTTGGCAGCAGTCGTTTTTGCGCTAAAGATCTCGAGGCACTATCTATATAGGGAGAAAGTGGAGATATATTCAGACCATAAAAGCCTCAAATATTTCTTCACTCAAAAAGAACTCAACATGCGGCAACGACGTTGGCTCGAGTTGTTGAAAGATTACGACCATACCATTCAATTCCATCCTGGAAAAGCAAACGTGGTAGCTGACTCGTTGAGTAGAAGATCATATGCAAGAGCGAGTGCGATGTTGTTAACACAAAGGCCTATTTTGTGTGATTTACAAAAGATGAAGATATAATTCAAGACTCCGGGGACCCATGCAATGATGTCAAGTATACGTATAGAATCAACTTTAATCGAAAAAGTTAAAGTTGCTCAAGCCACAGACCCGGAGCTGATGCATATGAAGAAGAAAGTACAAGAAGGTGTTATTCCAGAGGCAAGAATCGATAAAGAAGGAATACTTCGAGTCCACTCCAGACTTTGTGTTCCTAACTATTCTGATTTGAAGTACAAGATCATGATGGAGTCATACAATACACCATTTGCAATCCATCCTGAAAGTACCAAAATGTATCGTGATCTTCGACATACATTTTGGTGGAACAATATGAATAGAGAGATTGCAAAGTTTATCTCGAGGTGTTTAACTTGTCAACGGGTAAAGGCGGAGCATCAAGTGCCAAAGGGTCCATTACAACCACTTGAGATTACAAAATGGAAGTGGGAACACATTACCATGGACTTCATTACGGGTCTTCCCACGGTTTCTCAAGGCATAAATGCTATTTGGGTTATTGTTGATAGAATAACCAAGTCTACTCATTTCTTGCCGATACGGGGGACTTATGTGAGACCCCAGATTTTATGAATAAAGATTTTATTTTCTCGAAATATTTTTAAATATTATGGTGTGGATTTGATATAATGTTATAGTTGTGGGTAGTATTTAAAAATTTTGCAAAGTATACAAGTTGTTATATAATATTCGATTGGTCGTGGAATATTCGTTTTAACAGGGAATATTCGTACAACGGCACAATCATTGGTGGACCCCACAACGGAATTATTGTCGGATTGAGAAAACGACAAAAATGTTTTATTGAAAATAACGACGGAAGTTTTACCGCTGATACTGTTGAACTACTCGGTAGTAAAAGTACAGTAATACGCGTTGTTGCATAGTAGCACACGGTATTGATTATTGATATTTATGTGAGAAGTCACCCAGTTTTGTTCAATTATTGCTACAATAGTTGCTGCATAGTATCTCACATTATTTGATTCAATTATTGTTGATTTAGAAGTTTTGTTTTATTCGTATTATTAACGTAATAAAATAGAAACATCTTTTTATATAAAACAGAATACTTTATTAAAGTTATTCTATAAATAGAATATATTATATTGTATTATGCATAGTAAAATCTTTTTATATAAAACAGAATACTTTATTAAAGTTATTCTATAAATAGAATATATAATATTTTATTATGCATAGTGTTTGGACAGTGCCCGCATAGTATTTGCATAGTAAAAATATTTTTATATAAATAGAATATATTATATTTTATTTAAAAGATTTTTCTTTAAATATGGACCGTCAGATTAAAGTAAATCAATCTGGACCGTTCATGGATTAGTTACTATGTATTTCATTTTCCTATAAATAGAAGCTCATTCCTTTATTATTTTCTTACGAATTCACTGAACTCTAGAGAGGGAGACTATAGACAGATAGAAGAAAAGTTTTCTGCTACTTCACTACTCTTATATCAAGTATTATTCTATGGTAAGGGATATTATTCTTTTGTATTCAAGAAGAGAACTTCTGTTATTCCATTTCTTTATTGTTCTGTTGGAATAACCTGTATACGCGGGCTACCCTATACTTAGTAACATTCTTCAATTATTCTGTCTTTATTATACTGTCGAAATATCATGTTTGTACGTTTACGCCGTGTGAAACCCCAGATTTTATGAATAAATAATTAATTTTCTCGAAATAATTTTTTAATATTATGGTGTGAATTTGAGATAATATTATAGTTGTGGGTAGTATTTATAAATTTTGCAAAGTATGCAAGTTGTTATATTATATTTGATTGGTCAAGGAATATTCTTTGTGTTGGAAAATATTCGTACGACGGTACAATTATTGGTGGACCCCACAACGGAATTATTGTCGGATTAAGAAAACGACAAAAATATTTTATTGAAAATAACGGCGGAAGTTTTACCGTTGATACTGTTGAACTACTGGGTAGTAAAAGTATAGTAATACGCGTTGTTGCATAGTAGCACACGGTATTGATTATTGATATTTATGTGAGAAGTCGCTCAGTTTGATTCAATTATTGTCGATTAATAATATGAATTATTATAGCGATGATGACGTTTTGTTTTATTCGTATTATTAACGTAATAAAACAGAAACATCTTTTTATATAAAATAGAATACTTTATTAAAATTATTCTATAAATAGAATATATTATATTTTATTATGTATAGTGTTGCATAGTATTTTGCATAGTATTGCATAGTGTTTGCATAGTAAAAATCTTTTTATATAAATAGAATATATTATATTTTATTTAAAAGATTTTTCTTTAAATATGGACCGTCAGATTAAAGTAAATCAATCTGGACCGTTCATGGATTAGTTACTATGCATTCCATTTTCCTATAAATAGAAGCTCATTCCTTCATTATTTTCTTACGAATTCACTGAACTCTAGAGAGAGAAACTATAGAGAGATAGAAGAAAAGTTTTTTGCTACTTAACTTTTCTTTTCCTATATCCAGTTTCTGTTACGGTAAGGGGTGTTATTCTTTCTTATTCATGAAGAGAACTGTTGTTATTCCATTTCTTATTATTCTGTTGGAATAACCTGTATACGCGGTCTACTCTATACTTGGTGACATTCTTCTATTATTCTGTTGGAACATCCTGTCTGTGTGTTTTACACCGAACCTGGTTCCGTCTTTATTATTATTCCGTTGGAACATCTTGTCTGTGTGTTTTACACCAGACCTTGTTCTGTCTTTATTATTATTCCGTTGGAACATCCTGTCTGTGTGTTTTACACTGGACCTGGTTCCGTCTTTATTATAATGTTGGAACATCCTGTCGGTACAAATTTTGCCTGACCTGGTTCCGTTATTATTATTCTGTTGGAATAATCTGTCTATGCGAAGTAACTCATGCATGGTGATTTCTGTTGTTATTACATTCTTTATTATACTCAGTTGGTTAAAGTTTTGACTTCTATACTCCATGAAATTAGTAGAATATCCTTGATATTTGCGCTTCATCCAGTATCTTTTCATGGAAATATTCTTCTGATTATTCTTAAATTTTACTCTACAAAGCAGTATCATGTGGACAATTTGGACATTAGTAGTTCTTGGATAAATTAATTCTTGAACTTGTTTTATTGAATTCTTATATCATTGTCATCATCCTCATGTTTATGTTATTTGAAAGTCATCTGTGGCTTGTAGTGCATAGATGGACTTGGTATGATTATGACCAGGGATTATTCGGTATAATCATGACCGTAATGTTACAAATGATGTGAAAATTAAAAGTCCTCATTGGCCCGTAGTGCATTGATGGACAGTTTTTGGTATGATTATGGCTATGGATTCTCTTCGGCCAAGGGAGCAAAGATAAAATATTTTATGGCATGATCAGGACCGTTGACGAAAACACGATTATCTTTGGCCCGTAGTGCATGGATAATTCGTGGTCGTGATACTAAAGAATATCCTTGGCCTGTAGTGCAGGGATGATTTAATGATGTGGATTATTTATTGAGCTGAGTCTCAGCGATAAAAGTGATGAAAAACTTTTTAAATCATAAAAGATAGTAGATTATATTCTCTACTTGACTCTTTTAATGGATTGCTTGTTCCGCTGCAGTTAAACTTGATGTCTGTTGTATTTTATCAGTTTAACATTATTGGAGGCTAATGATAATTTATTCTGCATTATCTTAGTCATAATATTTCTTACTGGGCTAGTTGAGCTCACCCTTTCTTTCACTGTTCTCTTCAGGAAATGAGAACATAGCAGAGACTAGTCAGGGAACGGAGTGACGGTCCAGAGGATAGCATTAGTAGTCCTTACTATTCTGTGAAATAGTGTATTAATAATTGTAATGAGGACTCTTTTTGAGTTTGTATAATCTCTAGTAGACAATAATTGTATTCAAACTCACAGTTATGTTTTGTCGTATTGTACACGACAGTTGTATTAGTAAGTTGTATTTGAATTATGTACCATGTATCTGACGACCCAAGATGGGTGATGTATACCTAATTTTGGGGGCGTCACAGTTGGTATCAAAGCTTAGGGATATGATCCCTGGCTAAGATGTGAGACTAGAACTATGAGGGGAGAGACGGGGAATTCCTTCGCTAATATGACCTACTCAAATTTATTTTGTATTTAATTGGTCGGTCAAAGTATAGGGATAATATGTGATATGTTTATTAACCCTTGTTTTGTGGCAGTATTTGAAAATGGCATCCGAGAATGTTGAGATTATCAATGGAGCACAAGAGACCGTTGAGTCTCCACAGATCAATAATCAGGATAATGTGCAACTAGAGGACAATACTCCTCATGAAAACAATAACACCGATGAAATGGTTAATGATGGAATGGTCAGAGACTTTATGCAATTCATGCAACAACAGGTGACGGCAGCTCATGTCCAAAATGCAGGTAGAAATATTGATAACTCTCGGACGGTCACCACTAAGCAATTCAAGGAGCTGGGACCACCGGAGTTTTTGGGAAAGCCAGAACCACTTAAGGCGGAGACATGGATAAAGCAGATTACCAAGATATTTGATGTCTTGGAATGCTCAGAAGAGCAAAAGGTTCCATTCGCCACCTTTATGTTGCGTGAAGAAGGAGATCATTGGTGGGAATCTGTAAAACGTACCCAGCCTGACGCACTTAAGATGTCTTGGGAGAAGTTCCAAGAATTATTCAATGACAAGTACTTTCCTGAAAGTATTCGTCACATGAAGGAGGTAGAATTCATCAAGCTGGAGCAAAACAATATGACCGTGTTGCAGTACGAGGCTAAGTTTGCGGAGTTATCCCGGTTTGCATCCCATTTGGTCGATAATGAGGAGCGAATGACGCGAATGTTTTTGCGAGGTTTGAAACCCGATATACGTCAATACCTCATTTCTCACAAACTTTGTTTATATTCAGATATTGTGAATAGGGCTCAGTTAGTGGAGCACGATAATGAGTCATCACAACCAAAAGGTAATGACCAGCAACACGATAATAATCATACCGGTGGCAATGGCCATCGGAACAATGATAACTATCGCGGGGGAAATTATCATGCCAAGAATGGTAACCACTTCGGTGGTAATCATGGCCAAGATAATAGAAATGGACATTTCAAGAAGAGGAGATTCAACAATGATGGAAAGACGTCAGCACCAGCAACCGTTGTTAAGGAAGGAAAAAGACCACCTATCATATGCTTCAAATGCGGAGGGGAGGGACACATCAGTCCAAATTGCGCGATGCCATCCAAAGCATGTTATAATTGTGGAAGATAAGGCCACTTATCCCGATTTTGTCGTTCACCGAAGACAAATTCAACTAGGATGGAGGCACCAAAGGCTGTCCCAAAAAAGCCAAAGCCGGTAGTTTAAGAGAGAGCGTTTTTTTTCTCTCGTGACGAGGAACCTGAATAAAATTATCACGGGTAAGTTAATCATAAGCTCTTACAAAGTCTATACCGTGTTAGATACCGGTTCTACTCACTCTTTTATTTCACCTAGTTGTGTTCAATGTTTGTACTTAACTCCGGAGAAGTTAAACTTTGATTTATCTATTGAAACTCCATTGGGAGAAACCTTCGTTACCTCCACTGTTTATAAATCTTATTTGATTTAAATCGACACTTTCACGTTACGTGTTGATCTTATCTCTTTGAAAATACTTGCCTTTGATGCGATTTTAGGAAACGATTGGTTAGCTACTCATCATGTTTTTCGTAAGGTTGTTAGCTTTCATATTCCTAACCAACCTATTATGTGAATTCAAGCAACCAAACCACTAAATTCAATCATTGTCATATCAAGCCATAAGTAAAGAGCCCCGATCCTTTTGTTGATGACTTCCTTGTGTGGAATGCACCGAAGCCAAACTTTCTGTAGGCGACATCGTGAATGACGATAACAAGTTGATAGGTATTATTGTGAGGTGCTATTTAGGTTAAGGGATAGAAGTCACAGTTGGTATCAATGTGACGTACTATCCAAGTCTTGGATGTGAGTAACAGTTTTGAATGATATTTTTATCATTAATAAATCTCTTGACGTATTCCTGAAGACTTCTTAGCCTACCCCAGAGCGTGAAATCGAATTTTGTATTGACACCAGTATAAAACCCATTTCTTAAACCCTCAAAATAATTTTTTCAACTAAAACGAAAGTAACATGCACCAAAGACGTTGACTCGAGCTGTTGAAGATTACGATTGTACTATTCAATATCATCATGGAAGAGCGAAAGTGGTAGCTGACGTGTTGAGTAGAAGATCGTATGCGTTTACAAGTGCGATGTTGTTAACACAAAGACTCATTTTGTATAACTTGCAAATGATGAAGATAGAGTTAAAGACTCTAGGGACCCACGTGAAGATAATGAATATACGAGTAAAATTAACTTTAATCGATAAAGTTAAAGACGCTCAAGTTACATACCCGAATCTGATGAATGTGAAGAAGAAGGTTCAAGAGGGTGTTATTTTAGAAGCAAGAGTTGCTGAAGAGAGGAAATCTCAACCCTCGATTTAATTGGCCCATTTGAAATCCTCAATTGAGTAGGAACTGTGGCTTATAGACTAGTTTTACCGCCAAATATATTGCGTGTTCATAACGGGTTTTTTTCGTATAGATGTTACGTAAATATGTGGACGACCCGAACCACATTATTAATTTAGAACCGGACGAGATAGCGGATGATTTAACGTTTGAAGAGATACGTGTTACAATCTTGGATAAGAAGAATCGTATTCAACACTCAAAGGTTATATCTCAAGAGTTAGAATTTGAAGTGAAGTTAAGGTATCCTCACCTGTTCGGCATACCAGGTACGTACGTAAATTTCGAGGGCGAAATTCCATAAGGAGGGGAGATTGTGAAACCCCGGATTTTATGAATAAAGAATTAATTTTCTCGAAATAATTTTTTAATATTATGGTGTGAATTTGAGATAATATTATAGTTGTGGGTAGTATTTATAAATTTTGCAAAGTATGCAAGTTGTTATATAATATTCAATTGGTCAGGGAATATTCTTTGTGTCGGAAAATATGCGTACGACGGTACAATTATTGGTGGACCCTACAATGGAATTATTGTCGAATTGAGAAAACGACAAAAATATTTTATTGAAAATAACGGCGGAAGTTTTACCGTTGATACTGTTGAACTACTAGGTAGTAAAAGTATAGTAATACGCGTTGTTGCATAGTAGCACACAGTATTGATTATTGATATTTATGTGAGAAGTCGCTCAGTTTGATTCAATTATTGTCGATTAATAATATGAATTATTATAGCGATGATGACGTTTTGTTTTATTCGTATTATTAACGTAATAAAACAGAAACATCTATAATATAAAAGAGAGCGGAGAGAGAAAATAGACAAATGTCACATCAAAAATTAAATAATAAAAAATGACAAATATCTGCATGTGTTGCTGTACGGCTGGGGCCACCTGACGTGGACATAGACAAATAATAAATATTTTTAATAAAAATAAAACAAAATGCAGTTTTTTTTAATAAATTTATTTTTTTATATAAAATACAGTTTTTTTTAATAAAAATAAAAAAAATGCATTTTTTTAATAAAAAAATGTTGTTTTAATAAAAAAATGTTGTTTTTTATTAAAAAAAAATGCTGTTATTAAAAATAACAGCATTATTACTAAAAACAGTGTTATTAAATAACAGCATTTTTATTTTAAAAAAACATTTTAAAAAACAGTGTTTTTTTAATAAAAGAACAACAGTTTATAAAAAATAGTTTATTTTTTTTTAATAAAAAATAACAGCATTTTTATTTTAATAAAAAACCGCATTATTTTAAAAAAACAGTTTAAAAAAGAGTATTTTTTTTTATTTTTATAAAAAAACTGCATTTTATAAAAAAAATAATTTTATTAAAAAAATTGTGTTTTACTTTTTTTTTAAAAAAAACAATTATTTTTATTAAAAAATGCTTTTTAATTTTTTTTAATAAAAATTGAAAAAAACTACTTTTTTTAATTTTTATGAAATATAATTATTTTTATTTATTTATTTTCTTATTTTTTTGCTGATTTTTATAATTTTTATTATATTTTAAAATATTTTTTTTCATTTTTTCATCAAAATTTTCATCTATATCCACATCATCACTGCCACGTCGCATGCTAACTGCCACATAGATTTTTTTTAAGACAAGTCAGCTGCCACATCATCATTTCCATTAAGTCAACTTTGACTTAACGATTTTTGTAACGGAGTGTTAGTAAATTAAAGTTCAGTGAGTTGACTGTAAGAAAAAAAAATTTAGTGACCCATTTGTAAGTCAACCTATAGTACAGTGACTTAGGAAGCATTTAACCCTAAAGTTAACTAATTATTCATGGTTATGATGATTTTGGATGTGGATTGATGGTTTTTTTGGTGGTTTGAATATGTATCGATGATTGTAAGTTTTATAGACAGGTTTAGAATTTTCTGGATATCTATTTTTAAAGGAAATTTTGCCGAAATTTTTTGAAATTAGTACCGACTAGCTCGATGTTTTGGTGGTTGGATATGTATTGATGATTGAGTAATATTTTTCGATTTTTAATTTAATTTTTCGTTACACCGTGCCTTCAGGCACGGGTTATAGCTAGTCTTTTTATATAAAACAGAATACTTTATTAAAGTTATTCTATAAATAGAATATATTATATTTTATTATGCATAGTGTTGCATAGTATTTTGCATAGTGTTGCATAGTGTTTGCATAGTAAAAATCTTTTTATATAAATAGAATATATTATATTTTATTTAAAAGATTTTTCTTTAAATATGGACCGTCAGATTAAAGTAAATCAATCTGGACCGTTCATGGATTAGTTACTATGCATTCCATTTTCCTATAAATAGAAGCTCATTCCTTCATTATTTTATTACAAATTCACTGAACTCTAGAGAGAGAAACTATAGAGAGATAGAAGAAAAGTTTTTTGCTACTTAACTTTTCTTTTCCTATATCCAGTTTCTGTTACGGTAAGGGGTGTTATTCTTTCTTATTCATGAAGAGAACTGTTGTTATTCCATTTCTTATTATTCTGTTGGAATAACCTGTATACGCGGTCTACCCTATACTTGGTGACATTCTTCTATTATTCTGTTTGAACATCCTGTCTGTGTGTTTTACACCGGACCTGGTTCCGTCTTTATTATTATTCCGTTGGAACATCCTGTCTGTGTGTTTTACACCAAACCTGGTTCTGTCTTTATTATTATTCCGTTGGAACATCCTGTCTGTGTGTTTTACACCGGACCTTGTTCCGTCTTTATTATTCTGTTGGAACATCCTGTCGGTGCAAATTTTGCCTGACCTGGTTCCGTTATTAATATTCTGTTGGAATAGCCTGTATATGCGAAGTACCGCATGCATGGTGATTTCTGTTGTTATTACATTCTTTATTATACTCAGTTGGTTAAAGTTTTGACTTCTATACTCCATGAAATTAGTAGAATATCCTTGATATTTGCGCTTCATCCAGTATCTTTTCATGGAAATATTCTTCTGATTATTCTTGAATTTTACTCTACAAAGCAGTATCATGTGGACAATTTGGACATTAGTAGTTCTTGGACAAATTAATTCTTGAACTTGTTTTATTGAATTCTTATATCATTGTCATCGTCCTCATGTTAATGTTATGTTGAAAGTCATCTGTGGCCTGTAGTGCATAGATGGACTTGGTATGATTATGACCAGGGATTATTCGGTATAATCATGACCATAATGTTACAAATGATGTGAAAATTAAAAGTCCTCATTGGCCCGTAGTGCATTGATGGATAGTTTTTGGTATGATTATGGCTATAGATTCTCTTCGGCCAAGGGAGCAAAGATGAAATATTTTATGGCATGATCAGGACCGTTGATGAAAACACGATTATCTTTGGCCCGTAGTGCATGGATAATTCGTGGTCGTGATACTAAAGAATATCCTTGGCCTGTAGTGCAGGGATGATTTAATGATGTGGATTATTTATTGAGCTGAGTCTCAACGATAAAAGTGATGAAAAACTTTTTAAATCATAAAAGATAGTAGATTCTATTCTCTAATTGACTCTTTTAATGGATTGCTTGTTCCGCTGCAGTTAAACTTGATGTCTATTGTATTTTATCAGTTTAACATTGTTGGAGGCTAATGATAATTTATTCTGCATTATCTTAGTCATAATATTTCTTACTGGGCTAGTTTAGCTCACCCTTTCTTTCACTGTTCTCTTCAGGAAATGAGAACATAGCAGGGACTAGTCGGGGAACGGAGTGACGGTCCAGAGGATAGCATTAGTAGTCCTCACTATTCTGTGAAATAGTGTATTAATAATTGTAATGAGGACTCTTTTTGAGTTTGTATAATTTCTAGTAGACAATAATTGTATTCAAACTCACAGTTATGTTTTGTCGTATTGTACACGACAGTTGTATTAGTAAGTTGTATTTGAATTATGTACCATGTACTTAACGACCCAAGATGGGTGATGTATACCTAATTTTGGGGGCGTCACACGCCGGATCTGGTTCCATTATTTATTATTCTGTCGGAATATCATGTCTGTGCATTTACCTCGGACCTGGTTCCATTATTTATTATTCTGTCAGAATATCTTGTCTGTGCGTTTACGCCGGACCTGGTTCCATCCTTTATTATTCTGTTGGAATATCCTGTCTGTGCGTTTTACGCCGGACCTTGTTCCATCCTTTATTATTCTGTTGGAATAACCTGCATGTACGGTCTATCGCATGCATGGTGATTTTTTTTGTTATTCCATTCTTTATTATACTCAGTTGGTAAAAACTTTGACTTATATACTCCATGAAATTAGTGGAATATCCTTGATATTTGCGCTTCATCCAGTATCTTTTCATGGAAATATTCTTCTGAGCATTCTTGAATTTTACTCTACAAAGCAGTATCATGTTGACAATTTGGACGTTATCATTTCCTAGATAAATTAATTCTTGAACTTGTTTTATTAAATTTTTATATCATTGTCATCATCCTCATGTTTATATTTTGTTGAAAGTCATATGTGGCCTGTAGTCCATAGATGGACTTGGTATGATTATGACCAGGGATTATTCAGTGTAATCATTACCGTAATGTTACAAGTGATGTGGTAAAAGTCCTCATTGGCCCATAGTGTATTGATGGACAGTTGTTGGCATGATCATGACCATTAATGAATACACAAATATTCTTGGCCCGTAGTGCATTGATGGACAGTTTTTGGTATGATTATGACTACGAATTCTCTTCGGCCAAGGGTGCAAAGATGAATTATTTTATGGCATGATCAGGACCGTTGATGAAAACACGATTATCTTTGGCCTGTAGTGCATGGATAATTCGTGGTCGTGATACTAAAGAATATCCTTGGCCTGTAGTGCAGGGATGATTTAATGATATGGATTATTTATTGAGCTGAGTCTCAGCGATAAAAGTGATGAAAAACTTTTTAAATCATAAAAGATAGTAGATTTTATTCTCTACTTGACTCTTTTAATGGATTGCTTGTTCTGCTGCACTTAAAGTTGATGTCTATTGTATTTTATCAGTTTAACATTGTTGGAGGCTAATGATAATTTATTCTGCATTATCTTAGTCATAATATTTCTTACTGGGCTAGTTGAGCTCACCCTTTCTTCACTGTTCTCTTCAGGAAATGAGAATATAGCTGGGACGAGCCGGGGAACGGATTGATGGTCCAGAGGATAGCATTAGTAGTCCTTACTATTTTGTGAAATAGTGTGATAATAATTGTAATGAGGACTCCTTTTGAGTTTGTGTAATCTCTAGTAGATAATATTTGTATTCAAACTCACAGTTTATGTTTTGTCGTATTTTACATGACAGTTATATTAGTAAGTTGTATTTGAATTCTGTACCATGTATCTGGCGACCCAAGATGGGTGATGTATACCTAATTTTGGGGGCATCACAACTTATTCCCTTGAACGTCTTGCTCTAATGCACGTAGATGAGATTGTGAGATTGCATGGCATGCCAGTATCCACAGTTTCAGATCGTGACCCAAGATTCACTTCAAGATTTTGGGTTAGCCTGCAAAAAGCTATGGGTACGGATTTATGATTCAGTTCGGCATACCATCCTCAAACTTACGGACAATCAGAGAGGACTATTCAAACTCTTGAAGATCTATTAAGACTCTGTGTCCTATACTTCAAAGGGAGTTGGGATAAGTATTTATCGTTAGTGGAATTCTCCTACAACAACAGTTATCAGGCAAGTATAGGTGTGGCTCCATTCGAAGCATTGTATGGACGAAAGTGTCGCTCTCCAATATGTTGGGATGAGGTGGGTAAAGCAACATTGTTGGGACCCGAGTTGGTATGTATGACTACGAAAAAGATCTAAATGATTCGACAACGTATACAAACGGCACAGGATCGACAAAAGAGTTATGTGGATCTTCATCGAAAGGACGTGGAATTTAGTATTGGGGATCATGTATTGTTGTGCGTGGCTCCATGTGAGGGAGTTACAAGATTTGGAAAGAGAGGAAAGCTCAATCCACGATTTATTGGTCCATTTCAGATTCTTGATCGAGTAAGAAAAGTGGCCTATAGACTCGCGTTACCTCCAAGTATGTCTCGTGTTCATAATTTTTTTCATATATATGTGCTACGTAAATATGTGAAAGACCCAAATCACGTTATTGAGTTAGAACCGAACGAGATAGCCGAAGACTTAACGTACGAAGAGGTATCTGTCAAGATCTTGGATAAAAAGGAGCATGTCCTACGTACAAAGGTCATACCACAAGTTACAGTTTTGTGGAGGAACCATGCTATTGAGGAAATGACCTAGGAGTTGGAAACAGAAATGAAAGCGATGTATCCTCATCTTTTCGAAACACCAGGTACGTACGTCAATTTTGAGGATGAAATTTCATAAGGAGGGGAGGTTGTAAGACCCCAAATTATTAATAAATGAAATTTAATTTCCTCTATTTATTATTTTGAAATAGTAAGGGTTGATTTGATTAATGTGGTTAGTTATGGGTAAAATGCGCAAATATTTTAAATAAGCAAGTGGTTATAAAATATTCATTTTTATCAGAGAATATTCGTTTGGTCGTGGAATATTCTTACTGTCGGAGAATATTCGTACGACGGCGCAGCCATGTGTGGGCCCCATAACGGAAAGTGATTGGATACAGAAAACAATAAGTATAAGTTGTTTATAAATAACGGTGTAGTTGTCACCGTTAATACTGTTGGAATACCTGGTGGTTAAAACACAGTAATACGCGTTGTTGCACAGTAGCACACGGTATTGCACCAATTATTGATTCTTACGTAAGAAGGCACTACTCAATAATTATTACAGTAATTATTATTCAGTATTTTATTTTATTGATTCAATAATTGTTGCGTTGATATTTTATATTACTGTTGTTTCAATAATTGTCACTACACAGTATTTTTCATTATCTGTGATGCCCCCAAAATAGGTCCAATCCAACCAACCTATTCTGAGTCGCCAAATATATGGTACAGAAATAACTACAACTTCATTAATACAATTGTCGTACAAAATACGACAACACATAAACTGTGAGTTTAAATACAAATATTGTCTTCTAGACAATATCCACACTCAAATAAGTCCTCATTACAATTATTGATACACTATTTTACAAAATAGTGAGGACTACTAAAACAATTGTCTTGAACCATTACTCCACACCCCGACTAGTTCCCGCTATATTCTCGTCTCCTGAGAAGAAAAATGAAACAAAAAGGAAAAGGTTGAGCTCAACTAGCCGAGTAAAGAATATTATGACTAAGATAATGTACAACAAATTATCCTTAGTTTTCAACAGGGAAAAATCTTATAGAATACAATAGATAACAAGTTTTAGATCAACAACTGCAGCGAAAATAACAATTCATTAAAAGAGTTAAGTAGAGAATGAAATCTACTATCATCTATGAATTTAAAAGTCCATCATCGATATTTTATCCCTGTAACATCAATCAATATACATCATAAATCAAATATTCATCTTTGCACTACAGACCAAAGATATTCACCAGTTGGTCATGTTCTTCTCAACACCTGTTCACCTTTGCACTACAGGCCAAAGATATTCATTAGTTGGTCATATTCATCTAAACACCTGTTTATCTTTGCACTACGGGCCAAAGATATTCATCAGAAAATCATTCATCTTTACACTACATGCCAAAGATATTCAGTAATATCATCATTTCGGACTGAGGATGATGAAAAATATTTTAAAGGAAACGAATCCAGTGAAACAAAAGAACAAAAATTAAGGATTCGTACTTTACACAATCCAAGTTCAAAAATACTTCATAAATAATCAGACTGGAGTAAAATTCAAGAATGATCAAAACATAGATTCAATCAAAGATATGAATCATAACAGACAATCTTGGACACAGAAAAGAAAATTAAATTTTTCTGTGAATAGTGTCGTATTCGTGAATAGTGTTGTATATGTGAATAGTACCGTATACGTGAATAGTAACTCCGACACTAAAAGATAGAAATTTCAAAAAAAATATCATCATGCTTCGTGAATAGTACTCATGAATAGTAACTCATGAATAGTAATTCGTGAATAGTAACTCATAAATAGTAACTCATGAATAGTAACTCCGACATGAAAAAGTTCTAAATTTGATAAAAATTTCCAACCAATATTTTGGCATAATGATATTGAAGAAATAATATCATTTTTGAATAAAATAACATCCTTTACCTCAGAAAGAATAGTATTTTTGCTTGGAATACTGGATATAGTACTGAAAGAACTTGCACTGTATAACAATACTCAAAGTACTAAAATACTCACAAAATACGCTCGATATTATAGAGAGAGAAAGAGATAGAAATCTTTAGTTTTTGGTGTGATTTTCAATTCTAACCTAAGCACCCTATTTATAGGAAAATTCTTAGAACGCCAAAGCAGAAAATTTAATAAAATAATAATATTTATTATAATTTTCTACGCAAACCTTAGACAACAGATCTCAGCTCATTATGCACATGTTATAGCCCACAAAACAAACAAAAAATGTTTTTCTTAATAAACATAATTAAAACTTCCAAAAATCAATTATTTCAGAACTTCGGAACTTCAATAATTCATAATAAATAGCCCTTTTATCCGAAAATTCGAATCTCGCAACTTTTAATAGGAAATTCAATTCTCTACAACTTTGCAGAAGAAAGTTTTTCTAAATTCCAAACAGAAATTGACCGAAATTCATATACGGACGATTTTACAGGCTATAATCAAATTTCAATCAAGAAATGGGGTCCACCGACATACAAAACATGTGTTAATCATTTAATGCAACAAAAATAATGTTCCTCCTCATATACCCATATATCCCACATTCATTGTAAAAATATCACCATTATTATATTATAATAATATAATAAAATAGTATTTTATCAGAAAAGATAACATATCAATTTTTAACAATTGTCACTTTAAAAAAAATTTCTCCATCTATATCCACATAAAATCAATATTTTACTCATCATATAAATCAATAATTAATTATTCATAAATAATATTACAGAATCACAGTACTGGCAACCAGGCCGTTCCCAGGAAAGAGAGGGCTTTCCAATAAGAATTTCTCCTTACTGGCGCGCAATTAGGTGACCAAACCTCTCCTTAGACAAAACTTTCTAGACATTGCCAATAATGATGTCTAATAATATTATTCAAATAATATGAATTATTGATTTTATAATGGAAAATACTGTGCAGTGATAATTATTGAAACAACAGTAATATAAAAAAATCAACGCTGCAATTATTGAATCAATAAAATAAAATACTGAACAATAATTATTTTAACAATTATTGAGTAGTACCTTCTTACGTAAGAATCAATAATTGGTGCAATACCGTGTGCTACTGTGCAATAACGCGTATTATTGTGTTTTAACCACCGGGTATTCCAACAGTATCAACGGTAACAACTACGACGTTATTTGTAAACAACTTATACTTGTCATTTTCTTCATCCAATCGCTTTCTGTTATGGACCCACACAAGGCTGCGCCGTCGTACGAATATTCCTCGACAGCAAGAATATTCCACGACCAAACGAATATTCTCTGACAACAATGAGTATTTTATAACCACTTGCTTATTTAAAATATTTGCGCATTTTACCCATAACTAACCACATTAATCAAATCAACCCCTTACTATTTCAAAATAATAATTAGAGAAATTAAATCTTTATTTATAAAAAGTTGGGGTCTTACAACCTCCCCTCCTTATGAAATTTCATCCTCGAAATTGACGTACGTAGGACATGCTCCTTCCTATCTAAGATCTTGACTGGTACCACCTCGTACGTTAAATCTTCTGCTATCTCATCTGGTTTTAACTCAATAATGTGGTTCAGGTCGTCCATATATTTACGTAACATCGATACGTGAAAAATATTATGAACACGCGTCATACTTGATGGTAAAATGTGCCTATAGGCCACAGTTCCTATTCGATCGAGAATTTCAAATAAACTAATAAATCGAAGGTTTGAGCTTTCCTCACATCGTCGATTCTCGCTTTTAGAATAACGACTTCTTGCATCTTTCTCTTCATATTTATCAACTCTATGTCTGTAGCTTGAGCAGCTTTAAATTTATCGATTAAAGTCAATTCTAATCGTATATTTGTTATCTTCACGCAGAT
Source organism: Panax japonicus (assembly GCA_020205505.1). Lineage (NCBI taxonomy): Eukaryota > Viridiplantae > Streptophyta > Magnoliopsida > Apiales > Araliaceae > Panax > Panax japonicus. The sequence goes on from JAINUV010001491.1 coordinate 128,149, forward strand.
TCTTGGAATCTGTAACTCTATCTCCATCTTTTGTAAGTCATACGAAATGGGTCTTTGTGTTAACAATATCGCACTCGTAAACGCATACGATCTTCTACTCAACACGTCAGCTACCACGTTCATTTTTTTAGATGGTATTGAATGGTATGGTCATAATCTATCAATAGCTTGAGCCAACGTCGTTTCCACATATTGAGTTCTTAGAAGCTCTTCTCACATTCCTCGCTCCATTCAAATTTTGTATCTTTTCGAGTCAGCTGAGTTAATAGAGTATCGATTCGATAAAATCCTTCCACGAATCTCCGATAGTAACCAGGTAAGCCTAGAAAGCTACTTATTTCGATTACTGACTTAGGTTGCTCTCAACTGTGACTCATATCCCAATCTTGGATAGCACGTCACAATGCACCTATCAGTTTACCACCGCACGAATATGACGTCTCCTACAGAGAGTTTGGTTTCAGTGCATTCCACAAAGGAAGTCACCAGATAGAGGCTAAGGTACCAACTACTGTAGTTAGGTTTTTAACTCCTAAAGTTCAATATGAGTCATTCTATATGAGATTTTAGAAATGGGTTTTGTATCGGGTTCAAAGTCGATACAAAATTCAATATCACACTCTGGGGTAGGCCAGGATATTCTTCAGGAAATACATCAGGAAATTTACTAACAATAAAAATATCATTCAAATCTGACGTATTTTTGTTCAAGTCCATAACATGGCTAAGAAAGCTTGACATCCATTTTTCAATAAACGAATGACTTTACGGCTTGATATAAAAGAGTTTGACTTCAATGGTTTGGTTGCTTAAATTCAAATAACTGGTTGCTTAGGAATATGAAAACTAACAAACTTACAAAAGCAATCAATTTTAGCATGATGAGTGGTTGACCAATCAATCCCTAAGGTCACATCAAATGCAAGAATTTTTAAAGAAATAAGGTCAACAGATAATGTGATGGTGCCAACTTGGATCAAACAAGATTTATAAACAGTGGATGTAATGAAATTTTCTCTTAACGGAGTTTCAACAAATAAGTCAAAGTCTAATTTTCTCCAGAGTCAAGTTTAAACATTGAGTATAAGCAGGAGAGATAAATGAATGGGTAGAATCGGTATCTAATAAGGTATAAACTTCGTAAAAATTTATAATTAACTAACCCATGCTAACTTCATTCGGGTTACTCGCTTTTTGAGAAGTCGCGAAAAATGCTCTTCCAAGAACTGATGACTTTGACTTGTCCGGGATAGCCTTTGGAGTCACCATCCCCGCTGGACTTGGTTTCGCTATAGGACAATCTCGAGCTATATGACCGTCCTTTCCACAACTAAAACATACCCTGGAAGTTTGTGAACAGTTTGGACTTATGTGTCCCACTTCTCCGCATCTGTAGCATCTAACTGGCGGTCTTTCTCCTCCTCTAAAATTCGTTGCTGGTGCTAGTGCTGCTGCCGACATCTTCTCGTCATCGTTAAATCGTCTCTTCTTGAAATTTCCACTTGAGTTATTTCTTCTATTATCTTGGCAACGATTACCACCAAAGTGGTTACCATTTCTGGCATGATAATTTCCTCCACGATTGTTATCATTGTTCCGATGACCGTTACCACCAGTACGATTATCATCGAGTTATTGGTCATTATTCTTCAGTTGAGCCGACTCATTATCGCGCTCCAATAAATGAGCCCTATTCACAACATCTGAATATAAACAAAGTTTGTGAGAAATGAGGTATTGACATATTTTCGGTTTCAAACCTCGCAGAAACATTCGCGTCATTCTCTCCTCATTATCAACTAAATGGGATGTAAATCGGGACAACTCGGCAAACTTAGCTTCGTACTGCGACACGTTCATATTATTTTGCTCCAGCTTGATGAACTCTACCTCCTTCATGTGACGAATACTTTTGGGAAAGTACTTGTCGTTGAACAATTCTTGGAACTTCTCCCAAGACATCTTCAGTGCGGTAGGCTGGGTACGCTTTATGGATTCCCACCAATAATCTTCCTCTCCTCGTAACATGAAAGTGGCAAAAGGAACCTTTTGCTCCTCTGAGCATCCCAAGACACCAAATATCTTAGTGATCTGCTTTATCCACGTCTCTGCCGTAAGTGGTTCTGGCTTTTCCTAAAACTCCGGCGGTCCTAACTCCTTGAACTGCTTAGCGGTGACCATCCGTGAGTTGCCAGTGTTTCCACCTGCATTTTAAACAGTAGTCTTTCTCATTTGGTTTTGCATGAATTCTAGAAAGTTCCTAAACATACCATCGTTCGTTATCTGCTCAGTGGTGTTGTTCACAAGAGGAACATTGTCAGCCGGTTGCACATTCTCCTCGTTAGTGAGCAAAGGTGTCTCCACGGTCTCATTTACTCCACTGTTAACATTCTCAGTCGACATTCTCAAATACTGCCATAAAACAAGGGTTAATTCAATAAATTAACAAATCACATAATACCCCTATATTATGACCGATCAACAAATAAGCTTAGGTAGGACACACTAGCGAAGGATTTACTCGTCTCTCCCCTCCTAGTTCTATTCCCCGATCTCCGCCAAAGATCATATCCCTAAGCTCTGATAACAACTGTGACGCCCCCAAAATAGGTCCAATCCAACCAACCTATTCTGAGTCACCAAATACATGGTACAAAAACAACTACAACTTCATTAATACAATTGTCATGCAAAATACGACAACACATAAACTGTGAGTTTAAATTCAAATATTGTCTTCTAAACAATATCCACACTCAAATAAGTCCTCATTACAATTATTGATACACTATTTTACAAAATAGTGAGGACTACTAAAACAACTGTCTGGAACCATTACTCCACACCCCGAGTAGTTCCCGCTATATTCTCTTCTCCTGAGAAGAAAAATGGAATAAAAAGGAAAAGGGTGAGCTCAACTAGCACAGTAAAGAATATTATGACTAAGATAATGTACAACAAATTGTCCTTAGTCTTCAACAGGGAAAAATCTGATAGAATACAATAGACAACAAGTTTTAGATCAACAACTGCAGCGGAAATAACAACTCATTAGAAGAGTTAAGTAGAAAATGAAATCTACTATCATCTATGAATTTAAAAGTCCATCGTCGATATTTTATCAATGTAACATCAATCAATATACATCATAAATCAAATATTCATCTTTGCACTACAGGCCAAAGATATTCACCAGTTGGTCATGTTTATCTCAACACCTGTTCATCTTTACACTACGGGCCAAAGATATTCATCAGTTGGTCATGTTCATCTAAACACATGTTTATCTTTGCCCTACGGGCCAAAGATATTCATCAGAAAATCATTCATCTTTGCACTACAAGCCAAAGATATTCAGTAATATCATCATTAAGGACTGAGGGTGATGAAAAATATTTTAAAGGAAACGAATCCAGTGAAACAAAAGAACAAATATTAAGGATTCGTACTTTACAGAATCCAAGTTCAAAAATACTTCATAAATAATCAGAGTGGAGTAAAATTCAAGAATGATCAAAACATAGATCCAATCAAAGATAGGAATCATAACAGACAATCTTGAACACGTAAAAGAAAATTAAATTTTTTTATAAATAGTGTCGTATTCGTGAATAGTGTCGTATACGTGAATAGTAACTCCGACACTAAAAGATAGAAATTTTACAAAAAATATCATCATGCTTCGTGAATAGTACTCATGAATAGTAACCCCCGACATGAAAAAGTTCCAAATTTGATAAAAAAAATCCAACCAATATTTCGGCATAATGATATTGAAGAAATAATATCATTTTCGAATAAAATAACATAATTTACCTCAGAAAGAATAGTACTTCTGACTGAAATACTAGATATAGTGCTGAAAGAACTTGCACCGTATAGCAATACTCAAAGTACTAAAATACTCACAAAATACGCTCGATATTATAGAGAGAGAAAGAGAGAGAAATCTTTAGTTTCTGATGTGATTTTCAATTCTAACCTAAGCACCCTATTTATAGAAAAATGCTTAGAATACCAAAGCAGAAAATTTAATAAAATAATAATATTTATTATAATTTTCTACGCCAACCTTAGACAACTGATCTTAGCTCATTATGCACATGTTGTAGCCCACAAAACAAACAAAAAATGTTTTTCTTAATAAACATAATTAAAACTTCCAAAAATCAATTTTCTCAGAACTTCGGAACTTCAATAATTCATAATAAATAGCTCTTTTATCAGAAAATTCAAATCTCACGTCTTTTAATAGGAAATTCAATTCTCTACAACTTTGCAGAAGAAAGTTTTTCTAAATTCCAAATAGAAATTGACCGAAATCTATATACGGACGATTTTACAGGCTATAATCAAATTTCAATCAAGAAATGGGGTCCACCGACACACAAAATATGTGTTAATCATTTAATGCAACAAAAATACTCTTCCTTCTCATATACCCATATATCTCACATTCATTGTAAAAATATCACCATTATTATATTATAATAATATAATAAAATAGTATTTTATCAGAAAAGATAACATATCAATTTTTAAAAATTGTCACTTTAAAAAAATTTCTCCATCTATATCCACATAAAATCAATATTTTCCTCATCATATAAATCAATAATTAATTATTCATAAATAATATTACAGAATCACAGTACTGGCAACCAAACCTTTCCCAGAAAAGAGGTGCTTTCCAATAAGAATTTCTCCTTACTGGAGCACAATTAGGTGACCAAACCTCTCCTTAGACAGAACTTTCTAGACATTGCCAATAATGCTATCTAATAATATTATTCAAATAATATGAATTATTGATTTGATAATGGAAAATATTGTGCAGTGACAATTATTGAAACAACAGTAATATAAAAAAATCAACGCAACAATTATTGAATCAGTAAAATAAAATATTGAACAGTAATTACTGTAACAATTATTGAGTAGTGCCTTCTTACGCAAGAATCAATAATTGGTGCAATACCGTGTGCTACTGTGCAACAATGCGTATTACTGTGTTTTAACCACCGGGTATTCCAACAATATTAACGGTAACAACTACGTCGTTATTTGTAAACAACTTATACTTGTCGTTTTCTTCATCCAATCATTTTCTGTTATGGGCCCACACAAGGCTGCGCCGTCGTACGAATATTCCCCGACAGCAAGAATATTCCACGACCAAACGAATATTCTCCGACAACAATGAGTATTTTATAACCACTTGCTTATTTAAAATATTTGCGCATTTTACCCATAACTAACCACATTAATCAAATCAACCCCTTACTATTTCAAAATAATAATTAGAGAAATTAAATCTTTATTTATAACAAGTTGGGGTCATACATTATCGAAGCAATAATTCATATTATCTGAATAATATTATTAGATAACATTATTAGCAATGTCTAGAAAATTCTGTCTAAGGAGAGGTTTGGTCACCTAATTGCGCGCCAGTAAGGAGAAATCCTTATTGGAAAGCCCCTCTTTCCTGGGAACGGCCTGGTTGTCAGTATTGTGATTCTGTAATATTATTTGTGAATAATTAATTATTGATTTATATGATGAGGAAAATATTGATTTTATGTGGATATAGATGGAGAAAATTTTTAATATGACAATTGTTGAAAAATTAATATTTTATCTTTTTTCTGATAAAATAATTCATTTAAATATATTATTTACCGTTAATTTTTAATGGTGATATTTTTACAATGAATGTGGGATATATGAGTACATGAGGAGAAAAAGTATTTTTGTTGCAATAAATATTTAAAACATGTTTTTCATGTTGGTGGACCCCATTTCTTGACTGAAATTTGATTATAGCCTGTAAAATGGCCCATTTGTGGATTTCAGTCAATTTCTGTTTGGAATTTGGAAAAACTTTCTTCTGCAAAGATGTAGAGAATGGAATTTCCTATGGCGACATAAGGTTCGAATTTTTCTGATAAAAGGGCTATTTATTATGAATTATTTAAGTTCTGAAGTTCTGAAATAATTGATTTTTGAAGTTTTAAATAATTTTTAAAAGAAAAAGGTTTTTTTTCATTTGTGGGCATGTGTTAAATGGTTGAAATCAGCTGGTAAGGTGTGCGTAGGAATTTAATTTATAAATATTAGTATTTTATTAAATTTTCTACTTTGGTGTTCTAAAAATTTTCCTATAAATAGGGTGCTTAGGTTAGAATTGAAAATCACACCAGAAACTGAAGTTTTCTCTCTTTTTCTCTCACTATATTATCGAGCGTATTCTTGTGAGTATTTTGATACTTTGAGTGTTTCTATACGGTGCGAGTTTCCTTCAGCACTATATTCAGTATTCCAGTCAGAAGTACTGTCTTTTCGAGGTAAGGTGTGAGACCCCAGATTTTATGAATAAAGATTTAATTTTCTCGAAATAATTTTTTAAATATTATGGTGTAGATTTGATATAATGTTATAGTTGTGGGTAATATTTATAAATTTTGCAAAGTACGCAAGTTGTTATATAATATTCGATTGGTCGGGGAATATTCTTTTTGTCGGGGAATATCCGTACGATGATACAATCATTGGTGGACCCCACAACGGAATTATTGTCGGATTGAGAAAACGACAAAAATACTTTATGAAAATAACGGCAGAAGTTTTACCGTTAACTGTTGAAACACTCGGTGTTAAAAGTACTGTAATACGCATGGTTACATAGTAGCACACGGTATTGATTATTGATGCTTACGTGAGAAGTCACTCAGTTATACTCGATTATTGCTACAGTAATTGTTGCATCATATCTCTCATATTATTGATTCAATTATTGTCACAGTATCATCTGCATAATATTTATTATTATTAAATCAATAATTGAGATAACAAAGTTATTCATATTATTATTTGCAATATTGACAATGTCTAGAAGTTCTGTCAAGGAGAGGTTTGGTCATCTAATTACGCGCCAATAAGGAGAAATCCTAATCGGAAAGCCCCATTTTTCCTGGGAACAACCTTGTTGTTAAATATTGTGAGTTATAATATTAATGATGAATAAGTTGTGTTGATTAAAGATGAAATTGATTGTTCCATTGTATTGGAATTATTAGTGTTAGTGGAAATTGACATTTATTTTTATGATAATTGATGTCTGGAGGCTATATTGTTCACTCGGATATTCGGAGCACTTTTCGTGTCGGAGTACTATTCACGAGTTACTATTTATGAGTTACTATTCACGAGTTATTATTCACGGGGTACTATTGATTCACATTCTTATACTATTAGGGGTGGTGGTGTAAGATTGATAATACTTGAATGACTAAGTTAAAAATGGAGGTATAGATGGAGGTACTATACTGTAATTAATTTATTCACATGATTATACTATTTATTCACATGGTTATACTATTTATTCACATGATTGTACTATTGATTCACATGATTTACTATTAGGGGAGTTGGTGCAAGATTGATAATACGTGCAGGACTAAATTAAAAATGAAGAAAAAGAGGAAGGTATTATACTATAATATTTCGAGCCCCAAACCGTGAAATTATTGAAACTATATTTTTCTATAAATAGAAGCTCATTCTTCCTTCATTTCTCACCAATTCACTAAAGCTATAGAGCAATTATTATATAGATAAATTATAGAGAGAAAGAATAAAAGTATTCTGCTACTTCACTACTTCTATATCCAGTTTCTTCTAAGGTAGGGAGTATTATTTCTTTCTTTCGTCTTCATGAAGAGAAGTTCTGTTATTCCATTCTTTGTTATTATGTTGGAATAACATGTCTATGCGAAGTACCGCATACTTGGTGAAATTCTTCTGTTATTCCATTCTTTATTATTCTGTTGGAATATCCTGTCTGTGCGTTCTACGCTGGACCTGGTTCCGTCTTTATTATTCTGTTAGAATATCCTGTCTATGCGTTTTACGCCGGACCTGATTCCGTTATTTATTATTCTGTTAGAATAACCTGTATGTGCTGTCTATCGCATGCATGATGATTTCTTTTGTTATTCCATTCTTTATTATACTCAGTTGGTTAAAGTTTTGACTTCTATACTCCATGAAATTAGTGGAATATCCTTGATATTTGCGCTTCACCCAATATATTTTCATAAAAATATTCTTCAGAGCATTCTTGAATTTGACTCTACAAAGCAGTATCATGTTGACAATTTGGACATTATTAGTTCCTGGATAAATTAATTCTTGAACTTGTTTTATTGAATTTTTATATCATTGTCATCATCCTCATGTTTATATTTTGTTGAAAGTTATCTGTGGCCTGTAGTCCATAGATGGACTTGGTATGATTATGACCAGGGATTATTCGGTGTAATCATGACCGTAATGTTACAAATGATGTGGTAAAATTCCTCTTTGGCCCGTAGTGCATTGATGGACAGTTTTTGGTATGATTATGGCTATGGATTCTCTTTCAGCCAAGGGTGCAAAGATGAATTATTTTATGGCGTGATCAGGACCGTTGATGAAAACACGATTATCTTTGGCCTGTAGTACATGGATAATTCGTAGTCGTGATACTAAAAAAATCCTTGGCCTGTAGTGCAAGAATGAGTTAATGATGTGGATTATTTATTAAGCTGAGTCTCAGCGATAAAGTTGGTGAAAAACTTTTTAAATCATAGAAGATAGTAGATTTTATATTTTACTTGACTCTTCTAATGGATTTTTTATTTCACTGCAGTTTTTGATCTAAAACTTGTTGTCTATTATATTCTATCAGTTGTTATACTGTTGAAGGCTAATGATAATTTATTCTGCATTATCTTAGTCATAATATTTCTTACTGGGCTAGTTGAGCTCACCCTTTCTTTCACTGTTCTCTTCAGGAAATGAGAACGTAGCTGGGACTAGTCGGGGAACAGAGTGATGGTCCTAGATGTTTGCATTAATAGTCCTCACTATTCTGTGAAATAGTGTGATAATAATAGTAATGAGGACTCCTTTTGAGTTTGTATACTCTCTAGTAAACAATATTTGTATTCAAACTCGCAGCTCATGTTGTATATTTAAGATTGTATTTGTATTATGTACCATATATTTGGCGACTCAGAATAGGTGATGTATTCCTATTTTGGGAACGTCACATAAGGGACGTTATTTTCTTCTTAAATGATATTATTTTCTTCAATATCATTATGCTGAAATATTGGTTTGAACTTTTTATCAAATTTATAACTTTTTGTGTCGGGGTTACTATTCACGTATACAACACTATTCACGAATACGACACTATTCACCAAAAAATAAAATTTTCTTCTTTGTGTTCAAAATATCTATTATGGATACTAGCTTTGATTGTATCCATGTTTTGATCATTCTTGAATTTTACTCCACTATGATTATTTATGAGGTATTTTTGGACATGGATAAACCGAAATACGAATCTTTAATATTTGTTATTTTGTTTCACTGGATTCGTTTCCTTTAAAATATTTTTCATCATCCTCGGTCCTAAATGATGATATTACTGAATATCTTTGGCCTGTAGTGCAAAGATGAATGATTTCTGATGAATATCTTTGGCCCGTAGTGCAAAGATGAACAAGTGTTTAGATGAACATGACCAACTGATGAATATCTTTGGCATGTAGTGCAAAGATGAATATTTGATTCCAGATATATATTGATTGATGTTACAGAGATAAAATATCGACGATGAACTTCTAAATTCATATATAGAAGATAGTAGATTTCATTCTCTACTTAACTCTTGTAATGAATTATTATTTCCGCTGTGAATATTGATTTAAAACTGGTTGTCTATTGTATTCTATTAGATTTTTCCTTGTTGAGGACTAACGATAATTTGTTCTATGTTATCTTAGTCATAATGTTCTTTACTGGGCTAGTTGAGCTCACCCTTTTCCTTTTTGTTCCATTTTTCTTCTCAGGAGACGAGAATGTAGCGAGTACTAGTCGGGGTGTGGAATGATGGTTCTAGAAGTTGTTTTAGTAGTCCTCACTATTTTGTAAAATAATGTATCAATAATTGTAATGAGGACTTATTTGAGTGTGGATATTGTCTAGATGACAATATTTGTATTTAAACTCAGTTTTTATGTTGTATTAATAATGTTGTAGTTATTTCTGTACCATGTATTTTGACGACTCAGAATGGGTGTTGTATACCTATTTTTGGGGCGTCACACTAACTATAGGATATTGTGCTCTGCATGGCAAGTTGATTGGCTCAGGAGCGGCCACTTTCAAAGGATTGTTGCTTCCCCTGAGTTAAATTGTTGGTATTGTGTGACGCCCCCAAATTCAGGTACTTGAAACCCGAACTCGGTGTTTCACGATACCATTTCTATGAGCGGAATAATACTAATAATAATAATAACAATAATATAAATAACAACTTAGTTTACATATATCAGATTCTAATCCCCAGTATGCAACCTTTACTATAACTCTTTACATGATAGATAATATATATCATTGCCTTAATACAGTCTAAGTATTACAAAAGATACCATTAAACATATTATGTTTTCTTTCCTTTTCACTTGTTCTTGTCTGAACCTTCAGGTTGATCATGCTTAGCTGAAAACATTTAAATTAAGCAAAGATGAGCATTTGAGTGCCTAGCAAGTAATAACAATTAGAAATATAATTAGCTGAAAGAAATAAATATTTTCTTTGTACATCACTTCTACAACGAATTTATAGTTGTGAAGTAAACTGAACCGATAATAACAACATAACAATTCTATCTCAAATTTTTGAAACTACGTATTGACTATATATATAGGTATTAGTCGACAGATTATGAACATTGTTTTTAGTTTTCGCTAAGGTTTAGCAGAACTTCATCTGCAAACCATCATAACTTACAGGAACGAGGGTGATCTGCCCAATGTGCCTTGTATTGATCAATACTACATTGCTAGAACGATATTATCGTTCATCCTTTATCCGCCTTGGCGCATAAAAATTTTCCCATGATCGAGATGGTCATATTTAGTCTAGAATCCGAACCAAAACAATTTGATTGGATACAAAAAGGTTTTAACTTATTCAACGATATTTCTGAATATGTGTCTAGCTGGGTCAAATAGCTTAGACAGCTTTATATATATATATATATATATATATATATATATATATATATCAACATGTGTTTAACTATAATTATTATCCATGTGAGGATACTTGTGTAACCATATTTAGAAATTTAACGAACAAAATATGTATCTGAATTACCATATACTAACATGTTGATAAATAATGATCGGATATAGAATATATCACAATAGGGTTAATAATATAGTATAATAATAATATAATTCTGAAACTTCTTACTCATGTCCATTGCATAAAGAAAATGCAAAGGTAAGATATTTGCCTGATGCGCTGCTTACAGTTCGTAACTTAGTTCTATCTTTATATAACACCTATCAGTAATAAGATCATTTGATCGATTAGAATAACATATCGTAACACATAATACTGCTTATTGTAGTCAACACATAACCTAATCACATTGTCACACATATTCAACAATCATTGAATCACAACCAAACATTAATACAGTCAAAATATCTAAGTCCGGATCAATTTCTGAAACATATCGGTGTACCGACGACTTAATCGGGTATTTATCGGGTCTAAGACTCTATCTTGTAACTTAGTATCAGTCATATTATTTTTAAATGACTTAATATAATTTTAAAACATTTATTATAATTTATCATAAATTTTCAAACATCGGAATCATTATTAAATGATTTAAATATTAAACAATTCTATTATCATTAATATTTAATTAATATTAAACTATTAATGAAACCATTGCCAAAATTTTAAAGTTATTTATAATAACTTAGAATATTTTTAAAGTATTTATATTACCCTTAAATGATTTTTAAAAGAATTAAAATCATTTTTAAATAATTACCATTAATATTAAAGTATTAATGTATTACTTATCAAAATATTAAAAGTTCTTAATCATAACTTAAAATATTTTTAATTCATTTATATCCTTATTAAATGATTTTTAAATAAATAAAACCATTTTAAAACAATTTATTTAATATAATTATTAAATAAATCAAATATCATTTAATATTAAATTAATATCATTAATATTTTATTAATGAAACTATCCTTTAAATATTAAAAGTTATATTTTATAACTTAAAATATCTTTAAACAATTTATTTTCATTTTAAATGATTTTTATAATAATAAAATCATTTTTAAACTAATTTATTTAATATAATTATTAAATAATTCTAATATCATTAATAGTAATTAATTAATAAAATTTACCTTTTACTATTGAAAGTTATATTTTATAACTTCAAATATTTTTAAACTATTTATTTTCATTTAAAATGATTTATCTAATATTAAAATCATTTTTAAACTAAATTATTTAATATAATTATTAAATAAATCTAATATCATTAATATTAAAATATTAATATTTTTCATGACAAAATATTAAAAGTTATATTTTATAACTTAAATAACCTTTAAATCATTTTTCTATAATTTTTAAATCATTAATTCTATTTTCCATAATTTATTTAATCCATTTATTAAATAACTTTAATTACCATTAACATTAATTAATTAATGAAATTCATCACAAAATTTTAAAAGTTATCAAAAATAACTTAAATTATTTTCGTATACCATAATATAATTTTAAATGATTTTTCAAGTATTAAAATTATTTTTAACTAATTTATTTAATATTATAATTAAATAAATTAAATACTTTTAATATTCCAAAAATATTAAATATTTATGAAATATATTCAAAATAATTAAAAACTAATTTTCAGAATTTAAAATAATTTTTAATAATTTATTTGGTATTTTTAATAATTAAAAACAATTTTTTTCTATTTATTTAATATAAATAATTAATTTTCGGAAATTAAATAATTAATTTTAATAAAAGTGTCGCTAAAGACTGCCTATAGCGACAAAACCGTCGCTATAGGTGTTCTTCGTGTTCTTCATGAAACCCAGAACATGCATGTCAGTTATCAAGTTGCCTACTTTGACCACGATTTCTGATCGGATATTGATGTTTCTGGACTATCTATTGCTCACAGATTAAAGAAATAATGTAGTACTACATAATACAACAACAATCATAATCATACAATACATAACAAAGAATATTTGATCGTCTAAAGTGGCTGTCAGAGTTGTTCTTCATTTCTGGGTTACGCTGAAATGAAGAACAGTTCGACTGCTCATATTTGGACTTCCACAACTTGCAATCCTGTTACTGATTATGCGATTTAATACTTTCAGGTTATAGAACAGATGTAGGACTACAGATGTATCACAAAACACCATCATAACAACAAATCAGGCAGATACGATCCGGTCAAACCATGTCAGACGACACTACAAAAAAATGGGGCTTCAATAACAACCAATTTTCGTTGCTAAAGGTGCCAAATTTCGTTGCAAAAGAGTTTCGGCAACGACTTCCGCAACAAACATTTTTTTTCATTGCCAAAAGTAATACATTTTGCAACGAAATTTGGCTTTCGTACAGAGACATCGATCCTTTAGCAACAAAATGCATTGTTGCAGAATAATTTAAATTTCGTTGCTAAAAACCCCATTTCGTTGCAAAAGCCTACTAATTGGCAACGAAATAAACTCTTTTTTTGCAACGACTATGCATTTTCGTTGCAATTGACACCATTTTGCAACGACATTTTTCGTTGCAGTAAATTATGAAAATTGTTGCCTAAACTTACTTTCATTACTGAATGTAAACTTTTTAGCAACGATTTTCGTTGCTGATTATATTATTTGGCAACGACATTATGCTGAATCACCAATGAAAATGTTTGTTACTGGTTATTTTTCAATAGCAACGAAAGTCGTCGATTAGCAACGACATTATATGTTGCTGTTTCTTTATATGTACACCGAAACTTGATATGATTTGCAACGATAAAAATGCTGCCTTTTATATTAGTATTAGCAACAATATCATCTCCATTGTTATTAGATTAATTTTTAGTTGCCAAATATTATATTTTTAATGTCATTAGCAACAAAAATTTGTTATAAATGTATAAAAAATTATTGCTATATTAAAACTTGTGTAATGCTTTGGTAACGAATTATATTGTTGCCAAATCAAAATTTGCATTCTTTTTGTGTACCTGGCTAGCTCAATATTCCCATAGCAAAAAATGGCAAAAATACAAAAAACTAAAATATTATTAACTTAATAAAAGCATCCACTACATAATCATTCATTATCTTTATAATTAACCATCTAAAGCTACTACAATTCTTCAATCAAAGTATATATCTACATATATAGAGAGAACACTTCATAATTTCGTCCCTTGTCTTCCGTAAACGTAGTACGAAAATTTGATACCCAATATTTTAAGACAAGTCGTAGAAGCAGTCTTCCTGCACATTTAAAAATAATAACAAAGTCAAAAAAATGAAGCAAATAGGTCACCGGCCAGAGGCACTTAGTACAAAAATCAATACACAAAGACAATAGAGTTGCTACGTGATACTAATGTACATCGTATTGCTCATAAGAAAAAAAAAAGACAATAGGATTACTATGTGGTACTAATGTATCCTGTAAATTAAGATACTTGTGTATCTAAGCCAATGTAATTGAGAAGAATGAATCAAGAAATCATTATCTCAAAATCAAGTTCTTATCATACTCCATCCTCAAAAGCATGTCCAGAAATACACCAAGATTTTGTCCTAAAAAAGAAGTCTAAAGTACACAAACTAAATGTAAAATATGACATGCATAATAATTTAACCCAAAGTGCACATATTCCCGTAAGAACATTCCACTCTCAAGTTAATTACACTATTTGTGTGTGTCCAAATATTATTGGAACAGTTTTTATTCTCTCTCCTCTAATTTGCCAACCTTAAATTTGTCAACCATTGTACTCTTAGACATCATATAAATAAAATACTATATACATATAAATTAAAATACATAGAAAGCAGAATTTTTTTATTAGGACAGAGGGAGTACAATATGACTGAAATGACAGGAAGCTAAATTGTTCACAACTAATGCTTACTTGTTCAAATCATGACAGAAGATATATAGCTACTAAACAATAAATTTTGTTTTGCAGGCTGCTTTCAAAAAGAGCAAATTATAGGAAGTGGTGGATTCAGGAAGGCTCCCAAAAAGTTTGACTAATAATCATTATTATCAGTTTATTGACTGAATTGAGACGAATACAATTATGTACAATACATAAACATATTTTATTGGTAAGTAACAAGATCTTAAAAGATAAAACACAAGGGGCATTTCAAGAAAAAAATTACACATACATAAAAATGTTTATACTCCATAGACATATTTAGTACATATAAATTAGCACCAGTACCAAAAAAAAGTGAAAAAAAGAAAAGGAGTATCAGTATCTGTAATTGCTTTTCATTTATAGCAGTGAGAATTTCTTCCTCTTTCTTCAGCATTTTCAAAAGATCAAAAGCCTGTAATATGATTTCATGGCAGGATAGTATATATAAAATATGATAATAACCATAAAGGAATACTCAAACACATGCGGAAGTAAAAAGAATTAAGGATCAACCTTGTAGATATCCAACGAGATGGTAATAAACCATGCCTGCATCCAGGGGTGGGGAAGAAGGAAAAAAGATTGCAATTTCAGAAGTTTATGGATAACCATGGAAGCTTGAAACTAAAATTATTCAAGAAAAATTACATTTAGGCAAATTATTTCTAATACAATATTAACAGTAAACACAAATTTCGAAGAAAGTTATGCACTATCTATAAGCATGTTCATAGTCGGGAAGTGATTGTGTTAAAGATCTTGCAATATATAGTAGGCACTAATAAGGTCCTTAAAAATAGAAAAAAAATATCGAAACTAAACTCTCTTTCTTCCTCTCCATCATCATCCAGTTCATCTTCCTCTCCTGCCTCAACTGGAGTAGATAAGGCAGCCGCTCTAGTTGAACGGTTGCATCACTCTTTCTGCTCCTTTATTTCCAGCAGCTTTGATTTTGCAGCTCTTTGTCGCTTAAACTGAGCAATCTGTATAAGTAATTCAGATCAACACTCAGCTATAGTTACATGCTTCCAAATACATTCAACCTGAAGTTTCACTATATAAATATACTACAGTCACCTTCTTAGCCCTCCGATCCACATTAGAATTAGGCCCCCCTATTGAAGATGTTTCTAACTCCTCTTCTGGTATAAGCTCCATTTCCTCACAAAATGAAATAAATTCCTAGAGTGTGGCCAGATGAATAATATTCAGTATTACACAAGACAAAAGTAGCTTTATCAAACGTATGCATCAGCAAACACATAAACTTAATAAATTCCAAAGCCTAACACTCTACTTTTGAGTTTGGGTAGAAAAGAAAACAGGATAAAGTTAAAATAAAGAAGACAAAGAGGGGAAGAGATAGTAACTTTCGTCGTTTTTTAGAGTTGAGAGAAAGTGGACATGGAAGGAATAAAATTTTTAGTGTTTTTTATTTTAAGGGTAGAAGGGGGATAATGAATTTATTTTAAAGAGTTAAGATAGCTTTCCACCCAAATCTTCCCAATTCTAAGTGGAAAATTTTGGGTAGAAAGTTGAAGTTATTTTCCACCAATTTCTCCTCACTTTATCTCCGTAAAAAACCTCACAGACAAGACATTTGGAAGGAATTTTTTTAAAATTCAATCCTTCCTTTCTTATCCACCCTTTTAAAACTCACAAGAACAATGTAAAGGCTGTTACGCTATATTACAATTTGCTTCTTTATGTGCTTCGGGCACAAAACAACATTCATCTTTTGACTTTTTTATTTTATTTTATCTTTTGTAAATGAATATCACCTTTAGCTTTGCTATCGAAGCTTTAAGAATTTGTAATCTGTCATCTTGTGCAGTTTTCTCAGTCAAGTCAGCAAGAAAATATGGCACCTGTACCAAAAAATCATGAGTAAATCCCAGTATATATTACAATCTTCATAAAACCAGACTGTGGAAATAATTGTCATAAATACCTGGAACAACTCAAACCCATATCAGTGTGGTAAAATTACATTGCAGCTTGAGAGAGCGGAACAAAAAAAGGAAGAAAAAGCAGAACGTCAAAATTATAGGCAGACAAAGTAATCATAAAATCAACAAACGGATGTTTAACCACAAATAGAAGCTTGATATGGTGCTGATAAAACCTGACATGTAAAATGAAGAGTACACAATCATAATTCATACTAATCACACTCGATTTAAAAATTTTCAGATAGGTAATAAACTAGTATAGGGAAAATAAAACCCATCACACTACCTCTAAACAGGATTATGGTTCTTCTCATAAATAAATCTTGGCATAACTAAAAAGGAAACTGGAAGTCAAACGAATTGAATGTCTGTTATGTTTTTTTTAAAATTAAAGATTTGACAGTTAGACATGATAACCGACATTAAAAACCAATTTTTCCTCCTTTTAGATGCTAAGAAAATACATAGGAGATCAGTTTTGGTTTTCACTTTAGATTGCCAGTGTTGGGTACAAGACAGGAAAAGGACATCACTGAGCTAAGCCTAATACAACCAAAGGCTGCAATTCAACTTGACTTTCCCATTATTGCCAATATGTTCCATGAAACAAAGAATAGTGAAATTTGTATGCAATAACTACTAAAATTGAGATATGCCAGTTTTAGCAATCCTGGTCATTAGTGATGAGGGAAATATAATAGAATATGTTAATTTTTCGTTTCTATTTCTATTTCTCTGAAATTTTTCTAAGCAAACACACCATAAATTGAAAATTTAAAGTTGATACTAAGAAACAAAGAAGAGCATAGAAATACTAGAAGATACTTGAGATTTGTAGTGCTAATATCATCTTTGGACTCGTTGGCCGAAGAAATGAGATGAATTTATAGAATAAATTCAAATGAAGAGATCAGAAATCATCATCCCAGCCTCACATAATATTTAAGGGGAAAAAACATCATAAAATAAAGAATATCAGCACAAATTCCACCATATTCCAAAATTTCACATCATCACAATGTCTGTGGTTTTGTGTTTTTAGTACTTATAACTCTGCTGCAATAAAGGGGCTAAGCGTTGAACCCCAAACAAGTCGATAAGATATAGCAGTACAAGAAGTATCTGCTAAAAATAAATATTAAAGTAAAGACATGGAAAAAATTAGCAAGTCCTGCTGCTCTGGAAGCTTAACAGGACTCGTGCCTAAATCAACAAAAACATGTGGAAGATGGAACTTTAGTGAGCCGAATGTCATTCCAGTGACAACAATTCAGAAGGAAATTTTCACTATTTCAACTATGTAG
Organism: Panax japonicus; assembly: GCA_020205505.1. NCBI lineage: Eukaryota > Viridiplantae > Streptophyta > Magnoliopsida > Apiales > Araliaceae > Panax > Panax japonicus. The sequence continues at coordinate 146,488 of JAINUV010001491.1, forward strand.
TTTTAGTAATAAGGAGTAAAAGAAGAAACTTTGACACCCTTGGCAAGTAAACTTTTATCTCGTCTGTCATATACTAAAGTTCTTATTTATAAGAGATCAAACCTCGGATTAAATGAAATTTTTTGTATCCGTCCACTCTTTCATGGCCTGTTTTTAGCAGACTCCATCTCCAGCAATTCTGCAAAATGAAAGAGAAAATGCACCGCAACGTCAGACAAGAGGAAAGCATGACAAGTAAGGATCCAGACTTTGTGACTCAAACTAGGAAAGACGGCAGCCTTAAAACAGATAATTGGTTGTGTTTCAGAGCATCTCAGGCAGATTTCTAGTGCCCATGAGAGATTTTGGTGTACTAACCATAATGTAGCTTGCAGCTGTTTCAGAGCATCTCATGCTTGCATCTTAATAATTATTATGGGTCATCAAAAAACACTTATTCCCAATACCAGACTGGGACCAAATGATCTGATCATGTCAGATAACTACAGGAATAGAAGAAATGAGTGTCGATCCGCTATCCTTAAAAAGCACCAAGAAACTTGCCAGCACAAGTATTTTGTAAGAGAAACTGCTCTATTACATCTTCATTCTAAGCAACTGTTAAACTACACCATCAAAAGGTGAAAGAAAAAGAGGATTTAAATTTTCTTAACCTACCTAGAAACTCTATAACTTCAGAACGAACACCTGTAAGTGTTGTACACAAGGATCCTCCAACTTTTAGCAATTTGAAAGCATTTGTTAGTAGTAACTGCAAGAAAAAATAAACAGAGCATTGGAAGAGAAGAAGAGGAAAAAAGATGGGGTTCAATGAAATGATTTAGGAGAGTTAACATATTCTAGAATATAACTTCATAACACAAGGAGTCATTACAAAGCACAAATAATTCTTTTTGCAAACTATCCATTTCAAGATAAGTAAAGTACATTATACAAATTACATATACTATAGCAATTATAAGTTGTGTAAACAAATGAATGATTGCTTGGCATGCAGCAGTTCCTAGAATGCAACATAAATACACAATGACAACTGGCCATAGGTTCTAGACTGGGAAAAGAATAAAGTGAACTGTATAAAATCTGCCCTACTCTAGATGATGATACAACTGGGTTGAAACTACAGATTCCCACTAAGGCAGGACAAAATAGTAATTGAACCTATAATATACAGCTCGCAAGAAACTTTATAAGCAACTAATCAAAACATTGTAGCAATATTAAAAAATTCAACAATGAATTTCAAGCTGACTGTAGGTAATAGTGCTAGAAATCCTTAGATGATATTCTATAACATATTCTAGAAATTCACATTGTAGTGCTGGATTCCGACTCTGAACCGGCGGGAACTGGAGGGCCCTCCATGCCCGAACCGGTAGTCCAACCTCTAACGTTACCTGCACTCAAAACCAATCCCATCGCCGAATCCTAAAATACCCCAAAAATATCCAGATTTAAACCCTAATTCCCAATATCAAACTGATATGTATTATTTCTCCACAAGACTGGGTCAAGTGCATGAGCATCTCTAGCCTTAAGAATAGGACTTAGTTGTAGTTGTCTTCAATAATGGTTGTAACTTCTTCCACTCTTCCACGTTGACCTGTTGTTAGTTTTCAGTTGTTTCCTAGTTTTCAGTTGTTTCCTTTGTGAGTTCTCACTTGTCTTATAAATAGCTTTAAGAGCTGTGAAATAAAAGGATGCAGAAAATAATTCCAGGCTTCTTCCCTCTGTTTTTTCTTCTTCTTGGCTAGTTATTAGCTCACCTTATCAAATTACATACCATTTGGTATCAGAGCTGGCCTTTTTTTTTCATGGATACTCGTGGAAAAACAAACGCTGAATTCCGTAATGAAGTGAATGAAGCATTAGCACGTCATGAGTCGAACTTCGATCAAGTGAATACAACTTTGCAGACAGTCTTGACAGAAATACAAGCCCTGCGCTCCACAAGAAACTTCCACACTGGTCCACTAGAGGGTAATTCCCTTTTTTAGGAGGGAACCTCTCACCATCCACACATCACACAATCTGCAGCTAGCCAGAACCATGCACCACCATCTTCACTCAAGCTGCAGTTTCTGAAGTTCAATGGAGAAGATCCAATGGGATGGATCTACAAGGCTGAGCAGTACTTCGAATACCAAGGCATTGGAGTTGATCAACGGGAACAACTCGCCTCTTTTCACTTGGAGGGCATCGCATTACAGTGGCATCGTTGGCAAACGAAATTTCGGGGACCGCTTACCTGGGAAGAACTCACCAAGGCAGTCTTGCTTCGCTTTGGTCCTACCGAATTCGAAGACCCATCGGAAGCTTTGTCACGTTTGAAACAAACTATCACAGTTGCTGCTTATCAAGAGGCTTTTGAACGACTCTCGCATCAGGTAGATAAATTACCGGAAACCTTTTTGATCGGGTGTTTCATTGCAGGCTTACGGGATGATATCCGCCTGGATGTCAAGATCAAGCAACCTAAAACCTTGGCAAATACCATTGGAGTTGCCAGATTGGTGGAGGAGCGAAACCAGCTCCAACGACGGCCTTCCCTCATCAACAGAATGCAGCCAAGGCCCCTACCGCCGCGAGGAAACAATAATCCATCCACCGGAATTCTAGGACCAGCACCTAGCCAACGCTCAGGGATGGGAGCCAACACACCACCTTCTCCTTTCCGACGAATCACCAACCAGGAAGCGCGAGAACGCCGAGAGAAAGGCTTATGCTATTACTGTGATGAAAAATACTCCTTGGGCCATCGGTGCGAACGTCCCCAATTATTTATGATTGAAGATGCACCACACATGGAGGAAGAAAACCGAGAGGAACCACCTACAGAAGTAGAAACTCGGGAATTACTACCCGAAATCTCTTTTCATGCAATTGCTGGCGCTGAACACCCTCAAACATTCCGAGTGGTAGGTAAATTGCAAAATAAAGCGGTGACAGTCCTCATTGATAGTGGGAGCACCCACAACTTTATTGATCAAACCATAGTCACGAAGTTTGGGCTGGATGTCACACGTGATCAAAAGTTGCAAGTCATGGTGGCTAATCGGGACAAAATCAATTGCGACGGGCGATGCCTTGGACTCACACTCTACGTCCAAACTTCCCTATTCAAGCTGATTTTTACGTTTTACCGACGGCGGCATGTCAAGTAGTTTTGGGCGTTCAATGGTTAGCCACCCTTGGGACGATTGCAACCGACTACCACAAGCTCACCATGTCTTTCCAGCAAGGAGGTAAAACTTGTATGTTCCAAGGCCTTAGGCAACCAACGGCCACCGCCTTAAGTGATAAGGAACTTCTCAACCTCAATGGCACTCCCTTATTTTTTCAAATCATCCCAACTCATGAAACTGCTGCAGTTAATGACCACCCCGCTGATCTCGCCCAAGTTCTCACTGAATTTGAGCATGTCTTTGCTGTTCCCCATACCTTGCCACCAGTTCGAACCCATGATCACCACATTCCATTACAACCAAATCAAGAACCGGTGAGTGTCCGTCCCTACCGATACCCTTATTATCAAAAGGCAGAAATTGAGAAGATGGTGAAGGAATTTCTTGACTCGGGTTTGATCTGTCCCAGTACCAGTCCGTTTTCTTCGCCGGTACTGCTCGTCAAAAAAGCCGATGGTGGTTGGCGGTTTTGTGTGGACTACCGAGCTCTCAACAATATTACCATCAAAGACAAATATCCGATCCCTGTCATCGACGAACTCCTTGACGAATTACATGGATCCCGATATTTTTCCAAGCTCGATCTCCGTGCCGGATACCATCAGATACGAGTTCAAGAGAATGATATTCATAAAACTGCTTTTCGAACACATGATGGACATTACGAATTTCTTGAGATGCCCTTCGGGCTTACAAACGGCCCCTCCACCTTCTAGAGTTTGATGAATGCCTTGCTGCGACCCTACTTACGGAAGTTCGTCCTAGTTTTTTTTGACGACATTTTGGTGTACAGCAAAAGTTGGGTCGACCATCTCGACCACCTCCGTGCAGTCCTTCAAGTTTTATCTATCAATCAATTGTTTGCAAAGAAATCCAAATGTTGTTTTGGCGTCTCACAGGTGGCATATTTGGGACATCTTATTTCCTTTGCCGGAGTAGCAGTTGATCCGGTCAAGATTAATTCAGTTCTCGAGTGGCCTATCCCCACTACGACACGAGGAATACGGGGTTTCCTTGGATTTGCTGGCTATTATCGCTTATTTATTAGTGTGTTTGGAGGGATTGCTGCACCACTCACTCGCCTATTATCCAATGATAGGTTTCAATGGACTTTCGAGGCTGTCGTTGCCTTCTCCCAATTAAAGAAGGCACTCACATCTCCGCCAGTCCTTCGCTTACCCGATTTCTCTCAATCCTTTGTGATCGAATGCGATGCTTGTGGAGTAGGCATCAGAGCTATTTTATCCCAACAAGGCCAGCCAATTGCATACTTTAGTGAAGCTCTTAAACCCTCGGCCCTGACTTTATCAACATATGAGAAGGAGATGTTAGCGATAGTCAAAGCCATCCGGAAATGGCGACCATATCTCATCGGCAAACCTTTCATCGTTCGCACGGATCAGAGAAGTTTAAAATATTTGTTGGAGCAACGGATCACAACGCCGGCTCAAACACGGTGGTTACCAAAAATTATCGGGTATGATTACATCATTGAATACAAGAAAGGAAAAGAGAACTGTGGTGCTGATGCTCTCTCACGGGTTGGACAGCTTGCCTTCCTTGCTGTGTCCTCGCCCATCGCAGACTGGTGGACCACACTCCAACAAGAGGTAGCAACCGATCCATTCTATACTCAGCTGTTGGGCTCACTACCACCACAATTTTCCTTACGAGATGGGGTGATATTCAAACATGGGTGTATTTATTTGAGTCCCTCTTCACAGCTCATTCCTACCATTCTATCTATCCATCACTCTTCACCGGTTGGGGGACACTTTGGCTATCATAAAACAATGAGCCGCCTCCGTGCAAGTTTCACCTGGCCTCTCATGCGCACCGCAGTCAAAGATTTCATAAAGAATTGTGATGTCTGTCAATGTTGCAAATCTGATAATACACGACCCGCCGGTTTATTACAACCGCTGCCCATACCCAATAAAATCTGGACTGATATCTCCATGGATTTTGTGGAAGGATTACCATTATCCCGCGACAAAAATGTTATCATGGTGGTGGTTGATCGCTTGTCTAAATATGCACATTTCCTTCCACTTAAACATCCATTTACTGCCCTCACAGTAGCTCAAGTCTTTCTCGAACAAATTGTCCGACTGCACGGCATGCCAGCGTCTATTGTCAGTGATCGTGATAAAATTTTTATTAGTTTATTTTGGAAAACCTTATTTCGGTTGCAGAGGACAGCTCTCTGTATGAGCTCTAGTTATCATCCACAGACCGACGGTCAGACGGAAGTGGTTAATCGCACACTCGAGCAATACCTCAGGTGTTTCACGCATGAACACCCAACCAAATGGACTGAATGGGTAGCATGGGCTGAATATAGTTACAACACTTCCATCCACTCATCCACCAAAATCTTCCCATTTGAAGCAGTGTATGGTCAACCTCCTCCAACTCTCCTCTCTTACATTCCAGGCACAACAAAAGTTCAAGCCGTGGACGACCTTTTGCGCAGCCGTGATGACATTCTTCGTGCCTTACGTCGGAATTTGACTGTTGCCCGTGACCGCATGAAGTCTCAAGTAGACCAACATCGTCGGGAAGTTGTTTTCGAGATTGATGATTATGTCTACCTCAAACTTCAGCCATACAGGCAGAAGACCGTAGCCGTCCGCAGCTCCATGAAGCTCTCACCTCGATTCTTTGGTCCTTACAAGATCCTTGCACGAGTCGGACCAGTGGCTTACCAACTTGAATTACCAGCTGCTTCCCAAATCCATGACGTCTTTCATGTGAGTCTTTTAAAGAAACACATCGGCCATGTCACTTCTGCGTCCCCGCGCCAGCCTCCCATCTCTGACGCACCTGAAATTCTTCCTCAACCTGAAGCTGTGTTGGACACCCGTGTCATTCAAAGAGGTCTTTACCGACCCAAAACCGAGATTTTAGTTAAATGGAGGGGTGCACCAGTTGAAGACGCCACTTGGGAAAATCGTTGGCGTTTTTTGAAGACCTACCCTGCTTTTATCCTTGCGGACAAGGATACTGTAAGGAGGGAGGAATGATATGTATTATTTCTCCACAAGACTGGGTCAAGTGCATGAGCATCTCTAGCCTTAAGAATAGGACTTAGTTGTAGTTGTCTTCAATAATGGTTGTAACTTCTTCCACTCTTCCACTCTTCCACTCTTCCACTCTTCCACTCTTCCACTCTTCCACGTTGACCTGTTGTTAGTTTTCAGTTGTTTCCTTTGTGAGTTCTCACTTGTCTTATAAATAGCTTTAAGAGCTGTGAAATAAAAGGATGCAGAAAATAATTCCAGGCTTCTTCCCTCTGTTTTTTCTTCTTCTTGGCTAGTTATTAGCTCACCTTATCAAATTACATACCACAAACTCAAATCCTAAATATCAGTTACGCAATCATTAATCTCAAAAAAACTATTGTAAATTACCTTAGAAAGAGTACGATTGCTGAGGATTGGGACGAGACTTGAATCATTAGAGTCCGATCGAAGCTCCGATTCGTTGCCGTTATCTGGGGGAAAAGGGGTGGGTTTGTTAGAAAATAATCAACAGAAATTGGGAAAAATTGGAAGGAAATTGATAGAGCTTACTCTTGGGAGAGATGGAGAATCGAAGAATCCTTCTGCCGATACAAGATGAGTCAGATTTGGGAGAAAAGATTGGAAGGTAAAAAGGGGAAGAGACTATAGTTGCAGAAGAAGTTAAAGTATTCATTAGAGAACAGAAACCCAAGAGAGAGAGAAAGCGCCCACTTGTTTCCTGGCTTTTGATATCTGCACTCCAGTTCTGGAAATCCTTCTTCAATTCCTTCTTCAATGGACAATAATAGGGTCCGGAAGAGATTCTTATTTTTTAAGTATATTATTTACAAGATAACCCGACTGTTCGTTTTAATTTATGACTTATGATTGGTTTTAGTTTCATGTCGTGTATTTGTTTTATAGAAATGAATTTAAAAATAATTTTTTTAATTTTTTTAAAATGATTTTATTTTTTAAAGAAATTTAAAAAAAATAAAAATGTGATCTAATGCCAAACTAATTGGCATTGTAATTTTTTCTAAATTTTTGTATAAAGCAAATTTGTAAAAAAAAAGTAAGATGTAACATAACTTTAATTGACGTTGGGATATCTCTTTTTTAATTTCTTTGATCTTTTATACTTGTTTACAAACATCAATATTTTTTAATATTTATTCTTTGTCATCGACATTAGAAATGAAGGAGTATATAAGACTTCAGCTATAAAAAAATAAAAATAAAAATTTTAACACCAATTAGAGTGATATTGCAACTTACTCTTCTTTTTTACAAATTCGTTTTTTTTAAATTTAAACAAAATAGGGACAAATTTGATATTACATTAATATGGGTCAAACTAACTTATTAGGAATGACTTATAAGTTATTTTTAAATAAATTTATTCTGTTTTAGTTCATAAAACATAATAAAATTTTCTTCATCTTTTATGTTTTCTCTTAGAACTGATGATATTATAATTTAATTTTACAATATATTTGGAAAAAAGGTAAAAGAAGAACTAGGAATAGCTAGGGGTATACCATTACTATTCTTCTTTTTATGTTTTATTTTTTGACATAAAAATATATTAATGATTTAAGTTACTCCCTCCGTCTAAGAATAAAAGTTCTTATTATTTTATGTAATCTCAAGTTAAATATTTACTTATATTAAATAATATACTTTTTACAATAATTTATGTGTAATATCCTTAGTATTAAATGTCATATTTTTATTATTTATATAATATCACTAGTCATGTATAGAAAAATATGTAATTGGTTGAGAATTTAAATATGAATAATTTTATCATTTGACATTTTTTTTTAAATTCGCATAAAATCAATCATCACTTTCATTCTCGGAGTGAGGGAGTACTCTTAAGTAACACGTATGTGGCCCCTGGGGGTTCAAAGTCTAAATTTTTGAATAGAAAGGGGCTCAATTTGCGTTGACCGGAAGAAATAGGCTCAATACCCAAATATTAGAAAAGTTCAGTAGTCGACTTTGTATTTAACCCCTTATAAGTCAAAAAAAGTTAAAATTTAAGTTATTGTCAAACACTAAATAATAACCAATGACTTAAAAGTTAGTTTGACCAACTTATAAGTCATTGACAAACACCATATAATTTAAGATATAAAGAGAAATTAATATTTGCTTATAATAATAATAATAATTATTATTATTATTATTATTATTATTAACTTATGCAAAATACAACTAAATTTATAAATAATTTATTAGATAAATTTTAAATATGACATATTTTAATGACAATATTTATAATAATAATTTGATTAATTTTAAGTGATATCATTATAATATATCACTTTAATTGGAATAAGAATATGAAAAAAGGGACACCATATATGCATTTGGTTTGCGAATTTGAGAAGTTATTGTAAGTTTATGAATTTGATAAGATATTACAAATGAATCTATGATGCACAAACAAAAATACCAATGAAAATGAAAAACTTTAAATATATTCGAATTCGTATTCCTATTTGAAATTTGTATTCGAATAACTTTATATATATATATATATATATATATATATATATATATGTATATGTATACACACACACACATAACCTTTTTAACTACATACAATTTAGTTTTAATCTTATGTAATATTTCATTTGTTCATGTTTAAAATATCGTTAAATTAATTAAAATTTTCATTCCGTAGACTTTTTTAAGAGTTACACAATATATTATAACTGAAACTCTCTATAAATGTTACGTATAACAAAATATAATAAAGTAATATATATTGAGGTTAAATAATAAATGAAACTACCTATAAGCATATTATTAATGTTTTAATCAAATATTTTAATAAAAAAAATAAAAATAATCACATATTCAATGTAAACTGTTGAATTAAAGAACTTATTTAATTACTAAATGCTCTATTTTAAATTACAAATATTTATACACATTACAATACTACTACACACATACAATATTTACACATTAAATTATAAATATTTATACACATTACAATACCCCTTTTTTGGTAGTGTACTTTGTATATTCTAATAATTTTTTGGCAGTATACTTGTAAAAATAAAAATAAAAATTACTATCTATCATAATTTGTTTCTTCATTATTTGTTGTTCAATGATTTTGGATGCTTTAATAACACAACCATCATGAAATGATTTGCTCAGTTCAATTGATTTTATAATTTATTTATTATTATAGATTGCAATGAAGGAACTATGACAACGAAAGATACCCTTCACCATTCATTGACATAACACTGTTTACACCTCCGGCGTGCTGCACAGCCCGGGCGTGCAGCTGCACTGCTAATTATTATTGATGAAAGAAGGAATGAGGTTAGGTTGTAAAGTACATTATTATATCGATTGTATGAGAAAGTTGTGGTACTATTTTTTGGGCATTATTATTGGGTTTAGTCTGCAGGTTATGATGTTTTGGTTTCACCAGCTGGTTTCTTGTTATATTGTGCAACTTCGTTTGCGGGAAAACTGCTGAATGAAGGTGCTATTAGCAGCGATGTTGTGTTACTTCTGCTATGTAACTCATTTGTTTCTTGGTGTGCTACTGCTTTGCAAACCTATTTGGGCTATAGTTTTGTTTATTGTTTTGTTGGTCGGATGCTCTGCAGTGTTCTTGAAGTCCAATGTAGTGCTCATTTACTCTGTTTTGGCCTTATGCTCTTGTATTGCCTTTGAATCTGAGTTTAACTATTTGTCATGTTGAGTTCCCTTTCTTGACATTTTGTATCGATATTGGGAATGCTCCTAAGTATATGTATCTCTTTTCTTTTATATACATTTAAATTTAACAAAAAATAAATTAAATAATATGGAACAACTTATAAGTACAATTTATACAGCTTATATGTACAATTTATATTAGTAAATTTTAATTGATTTTTATGATCAATTATGAATGTTGATGTATGTGACAACCCCAAAATATGTCCTTTCCATCCAACCTATTCTGAGTCGCCAAATACATAGTACAGAAAATAACTACAACTTTATTACAACAATTGTCGTGCAAAATACAACAACACATGCTGTGAGTTTGGATACAAATATATACCAACTGTGACTCTTATCCCAACCTTGGATAGCACGTCACAATGACACCTTACATAAAGGTATAGTCAAAAACTATTTTAGAAATTAGAATCTTTGGGAAGTGCTCAAGGAAACCTTCTTACATGGGAGGCCATGCTTCTAGGTTATGATAGATGTCATATGGCCACAGAATTATCCTTGGTTGACACAATAGACCCCAAAGAAAAATGAGAAGATTACTATCATATTCTTCCCGATGGTGAGTCTTCTCTTGACATATAAATATCTCTACTGTCTCTAATTGAGAATTATACTTCAAATAAACTCCAAGATCATATAGGTAGTGCTCGTAGATATACTCAGTAAGTGGATGTACACAACCCTGTCTTATGATGACACAAGATTGTATGTCATTAGACATCTTGTATGATAGTGGCAAAACACCCTTCCAACGTTGGGTTCGCCTCACCCTAGTTGATTCACCAAATATAACTACTAAATGATGATCACAGTTCTATTCCCCTGTTACCCCCGCTCGACCCAGCTACACTCGTATTACCTGAAAGGAATTGTGAAGCAAAAGGGTGTGCACAACTAGCTCAGTAAAGAATATCATGACTAAAGATAATTAAATTATCAATAGCCTTCATCAATAATAAATTAGAGATTTAGAACATATGGTAGATAATAAAAATCTCAACCATAGTTGCAGCGGAACGAGCAATCCATTAGAAGAGTCAAATAGACTATAAAGTCTATTATCTTCTCCATGTTAAAAATCCACCAACAATGTTTTATCCCTGTAACATCAATCAACAATTCTGGTCCACAATCATATGAATAACTCATAATCATAATTGTAGTTCTAAATTCCTCTTCTCATCCAGGACGAAGATAATTTTCATCACCTATCTTTACCTGAAGCATCAAAGATCATGGTTACACCAATTCACATTTCCTGTTCATAATCATACTAATAACTTCATCTTTGCACTACGGCCAAAGATATTCATTTGTATCACCAGTTGGTCATGTTCATCTCAACACCTGTTTATCTTTGCACTACTGGTCAAAGATATTCAACAACATGTCATCTTTGCACTACGGGCCAAAGATATTCATCAACAATTCATCTTTGTACTACAGGCCAAAGATATTCCTCAACAGTTCATATTTGCACTACAGGCCAAATAAATTCATCAACAGTTCATATTTGCACTACAGGCCAAATATATTATTAACTCAAAGAAATATATAATTATTTCAGAATTTATATAAACAATAATTATAACCATGTTGATCATTTCACCTTTGCACTTAAGCTAAAGATATTCAATTATAAATTCAATGGTCACGATATACCAGTCAACAATTCAACTTTGCACTACAAGCCAAAGAGAACCCATAGTCATGATCATACCAATAATCTACCCATCTTTACACTCAAGTCAAAGAGAAATTAATATCATCATTAGGGTTATAAAAATGTTATATATGATTAAAAAAATAATATAATCAACATATAGATTTAATCTCAAGAGTAATATTCATAACTCAACTATAATTTGGTCAGAAAAAGAAACCAATTTTGTTGTGAATAGTACCCGTGAATAGTAACACGTGAATAGTTACTCATGAATAGTAACTAGTGAATAGTAACTCATGAATAGTAACTCATTAATAGTAAACCTGACTCAAAAAGGTAGAAATTCCACAATAAAATCTATACCAATATTTTGGTATAATGATATTGAAATAACATTTCTTAAACTTATAAACAATTTATTTTAATTGTTTACACTTTACTAAATAATGAATTTAATCATCCTAAAATTCCAAACTCATAAGATTTCATCACCAATAACCAAAAACCTCATCAAAAATCTGCATATACCTCATATAGGATTCTCAAGCCATAAAATCCTATTTTCTAATTTTCTTACTTCACATAACATATTTAATTCATTTATTCATAACTAGTCCATTTTCATGAAAGATATTAAATCAGTTCCAAAAATATTTCCTTTCTGGGATTTAGCAGAACATAGTCCCATATTGAACATATATTTTTCTCAGAATTTTTAAAATTCATTTACTATTTTTCATATGGCCAACACCGCTGAATATTTAGACATTTATAATAAATTGTACTTTTATCCAAAAATTCCAAAATTCACATAGTATAGTGATATTATATAGATATACTTCCAATAAAAATTTCATCAATTTTGGAGTTAACCACAAGGAGTTATAAGTGGTTACTTTTAAAATAGTCTTTTCCCGTAAAATTCATAACTCTTAATCTATACATCCAAAAATCGCCATTTTTGGACACAATCAATAAAACTCATCAAATTATCATTTCAAATGTTTTCAGAATTTTCTGAAGGTCAGAAGAAGTACGAACTGAAAACATAATAACCCTTAAAATTCCGTTCGTAAAAAGAGCAGTACTTCTGACTTGAATATCGGATATAACGCTGAGCAACACTCAAGATATATAAATACTCACAAAAATATACTCGATAATATAGAGAGAAAGAAAATTATTTCTGGTGTGATTTTCATTTCTAACATAAGCACCTATTATAGGAAAATGCTAGAACGCCAAAGGAGACTAAATTATAAATTAATAATATTTCATTTCCTATTTTCTATGCATGCTTCTTGACCAAGCTCAGCCACCAGCCATCTTTGAACAAAATTTGGCAGCCCACATGTGTTAAACAAAAGTGGGTCCCACCCATAATTTAATAAAAATCATTTTATTTTCTGAAACTCCAGTAATTCATAGAAAATAGCTCGTTTATCAGAAAAATACGAATTTTATTTCCATTCTGCCTGAAATCGAATTCTCTACAACTTTATAGCTTTGAGTTTTTCTAAATTCCAAATATAAAATATCTGAAATCCACAAACGGATGATTTTTAATACCTTCACACCGACAAAATACTGATGAAACACCTCAGAATTAATTCCTTCATTTTTATCCACATAAAATAAAAATTTCCTTATAATATAAATCAATAATTAATTATTTACAAATAATATTACAGAATCACAATAATGACAGCCAGGCAGTTCACAGGAAAGTGGGGGCTTTCCGATAAGGATTTCTCCTTACTGGTGCGCAATTAGGTGACAAAACCTCTCATTGACAGAACTTTCTAGACATTGTCAATAATGCTATTTAATAATATTATTCAAATAATATGAATTATTGATCTGATAATGGAGATACTGTGTAGTGACAATTATTGAAACAACAATAATATAAAATATAAACGCAGCAATTATTGAATCAATAAAATAAAATATTGAACAGTAATTACTGTAACAATTATTGAGTAGTGCCTTCTTACGTAAGAATCAATAATTAAAAAATATTGTGCAATACCGTGTGCTACTGTGCAATAACGCATATTACTGTATTTTAACCACCGGATATTCCAACAGTGTTAACGGTAACAACTATGCCGTTATTTGTAAAAACTCAAATTTGTCATTTTCTTCATCCGACAGTTATCCGTTATGGGGCCCACAAATGGCTGCACCGTCGTACGAATATTTCCCGACAGAAAGAATATTCCACGACCAAACGAATATTCCCCGACAATTGAATATTTTATAACCACTTGCGTATTTTGAAAAAAATTTCACATATCACCCTTAACTTTAACTTTTTATCAATTTAACCATTTACTGAATCGTAATTATAAGAAAAATTGAATACTTTTATTTCATAAATTTCGGGGTCTTACAATCTCCCCTCCTTATGAAATTTCGTCCCCGAAATTTACGTACCTGGTATTTCAAAAAGTTGAGAATACCTTGCTTTCATTTCAGATTTTATTTCCCAGGTCATCATGATTTCTCCGTTGCTCATCTCCCGTGATGACTTCATTTGGGTTCCTCATTTGTTGGAAAGTCGTGACAACCGCCATCCCTCGAACTACTCGGCTTTGACTTGTCTGGGGCAGCATTTGACGTCATAAATACTGTTGGGATATAATTTTCTATAGGTCATATTCCTCCCTCAACCGCCTCGTCGTACTCCTGATTCATCATCTGAATCATCAATCTTCGATCCATATCGAATTCAGGTTGACCGCTATGTACAGGGTAATTCAAAACTCGATGCTGGATTCTCCCAATTGCTTTCCACAAAGAGAAATTTATATCATCTATTTTAGCCTTCTTAGATCAGACATCTCTTTCCAATTGATCCACGTGTCGTGCGACTTTTGCCCATGCATCACTTATTCTCACTCGTTTAGATTTTTCTTCTTTTAGCTCAGATTCCATCTTTATCATCTTATACTCTGCCAAAGAATGCTTCTGTTCAAGCATCATATATCAGGTAACACAAGCTTGAATTGTTGCATCCTTTTGCTCCACGACCGCCTGTCATTCTTCAGCCTTCTCTTCTAACTCATGTATACGATTTTTCAATTCTACATTTTGATCATATAATACCTCTAATAAATTCTCCTCAGGTACCTCTTCTTCCTCACTCTCAACTGTTACCTCTACGACCATCTCGGGTGCAACTATCAATTCTTCACTCACCACATGGATTTCTCTAATTCCTTATTCGCCTGACATCACATTATCCTAGTTGGTGATTAGAGGTATCCCCACGGTCTCATTCACTCCATTGTTAACATTCTCAGCAGCCATTCTCAAATACTGCCATAAAACAAGGGTTAATTAAACAAATTAACATATCACATAATATCCCGATATTATGACTGACCAACAAATAAGCATAGGTAGGACACACTAGCGAAGGATTTACTCATCTTTCCCCTCCTAGTTATATTCCCCGATCTCCGCCAGAGACCATATCCCTAAGCTCTGATACCAACTGTGACAACCCCAAAATATGTCCATTCCATCCAACTTATTCCGAGTCACCAAATATATGGTACAGAAAACAACTACAACTTTATTACAATAATTGTCGTGCAAAATATAACAACACATATGCTGTAAGTTTGGATACAAATATATACCAACTGTGACTCTTATCCCAACCTTAGATAACACGTCACAATGACACCTTACATAAAGGTATAGCCAAAAACTGTTTTAGAAATTAGAATCTTTGGGAAGTGCTCAAGAAAACCTTCGTACATGGGAGACCATGCTTCTAGGTTATAATAGATGTCATATGGCCACGGAATTATCCTTGGTTGACCCAATAGACCCCAAAGAAAAATGAGAAGATTACTATCATATTCTTCCCAATGGCGAGTCTTCTCTTGACATATAAATATCTCTACTGTCTCTAATTAAGAATTATACTTCAAATAAACTCCAAGATCATATAGGTAGTGCTCGTAGATATACTCAGTAAGTGGATGTGCACAACCCTGTCTTATGATGACACGAGATTGTATGTCATTAGACATCTTGTATGATAGTGGCAAAACACCCTTCTAACGTTGGGTTCGCCTCACCCTTGTTGATTCACCAAATATAACTACTAAATGATGACCACCGTTCTATTCCCCTGTTACCCCCGCTCGACCCAGCTACACTCTTATTACCTGAAAGGAATTACGAAGCAAAAGGGTGAACACAACTAGCTTAGTA
This sequence comes from Panax japonicus, assembly GCA_020205505.1. Lineage (NCBI taxonomy): Eukaryota > Viridiplantae > Streptophyta > Magnoliopsida > Apiales > Araliaceae > Panax > Panax japonicus. Next base: position 162,342 of record JAINUV010001491.1, read on the forward strand.
AAGAATATCATGACTAAAGATAATTAAATTATCAATAGCCTTCATCAATAATAAATTAGAGATTTAGAACATATGGTAGATAATAAAATCTCAACCATAGTTACAGCGGAACGAGCAATCCATTAGAAGAGTCAAATAGACTATAAAGTCTATTATCTTCTCCATGTTAAAAATCCACCAACAATGTTTTATCCCTGTAACAGCAATCAACAATTCTGGTCCACAATCATATGAATAACTCATAATCATAATTCTAGTTCTAAATTCTTCTTCTCATCCAGAACGAAGATAATTTTCATCACCTATATTTCCTGAAGCATCAAACATCATGGTTACACCAAATCACATTTCCTGTTCATAATCATACTAATAACTTCATCTTTGCACTACGGCCAAAGATATTCATTTGTATCACCAGTTGGTCATGTTCATCTCAACACCTGTTTATCTTTGCACTACTAGCCAAAGATATTCAACAATATGTCATCTTTGCACTACGGGCCAAAGATATTCATCAACAATTCATCTTTGTACTACAGGCCAAAGATATTCCTCAACAGTTCATATTTGCACTACAGGCCAAATATATTCATCAACAATTCATATTTGCACTACTGGCCAAATATATTATTATCTCAAAGAAATATATAATCATTTCAGAATTTATATAAACAATAATTATAACCATGTTAATCATTTCACCTTTGCACTTAAGCTAAAGATATTCAATTATAAATTCAATGGTCACGATATACCAGTCAACAATTCAACTTTGCACTACTGGCCAAAGAGAACCCATAGTCATGATCATACCAATAATCTACCCATCTTTACACTCAAGTCAAAGAGAAATTAATATCATCATTAGGGTTATAAAAATGTTATATATGATTAAAAAAATAATATAATCAACATATAGATTTAATCTCAAGAGTAATATTCATAACTCAACTATAATTTGGTCAGAAAAAGAAACCAATTTTGTTGTGAATAGTACCCGTGAATAGTAATACGTGAATAGTAACTCATGAATAGTAACTAGTGAATAGTAACTCATGAATAGTAAACCCGACTCAAAAAGGCAAAAATTCCACAATAAAATCTATACCAATATTTTGGTATAATGATATTGAAATAACATTTCTTAAACTTATAAACAATTTATTTTAATTGCTTACACCGACAAAATACTGATAAAATACCTCAGAATTAATTCCTTCATTTTTATCCACATAAAAATAAATATATCCATCATTTATATCCACATAGAATAAATATTTCCTTATCATATAAATCAATAATTAATTATTCACAAATAATATTATAGAATCACAATAATGACAACTAGGCATTTCCCAGAAAAGATGGGGCTTTCCGATAAGGATTTCTCCTTACTGGCGCGCAATTAGGTGAACAAACCTCTCCTTAACAGAACTTTCTAGACATTGCCAATAATGCTGTAGCAGCCCCGAATCCAGGTCCCAAATCCCCTCGGATCCGGTATACTATTTCTATAACTATTTGCGGAAGATATAAACATAAATTATTTATACATTACATTACACACTATTCCCTAAGGTCGAGTAACCTTAACTTATACACAATTCATAAAATATCTATTTCACAACAACATTTATCAAAATAAACTATTACAAACTAGCCGCACATTTTATCCCAAGCTGAACTTGGCATTAACCTTTTCTTGTATCCGAACACGTTCGCCTTATCTGCAATGTTTTATCATGATATAGCAAGGGTGAGCATGAAAGTTGCCCAGCAAGTTTAAATACAACAATATAACAATATATCATGATTGAAGAGTATGAATAATAAGCTGGCTATAATTCATCGATATAATTGAGAACTAGCCCGAACAAACTTTAGACTGAACAAGTTTTATACATGAACAAACATTTCTGAACCAACTGGTAATGAAGGTGATCAGGCATTCATACCTGACTTATACATGCAAGATGTACATAGTACAATTTTCGTGGCAATCAGCAATGATTAACCATAAGCTTGAATAAAACACTCTTATTAGAGTTAAGTACAAAGAAACTTGCCTGAACCGTTGATTACCGCAACGCAATTTATAATACTTTACCCGAAGACCTAATATTAGTAATATAGATCTCCAATATTAGAATAATATCATCACAATATAATACTGTTATATTTATAGAATAACCTAAACACATAGCACATAAGCCTATCAGTCTATAACACACATAAGACTAGGTATCAAGTCAAACTATTGCAGTCTGAGTTGAACCCGACATAATTCTAACATCCCGACGGTCTAGTCGGACTTTTATCGAGTTTAAGTTTAATTAAACTCTGACTTAATAGTTAACAATTAACTCAGATAATTTTCTAAGCAGTCAAAATAATTTTCAAGACTTATAATAATTTTCAGATACTTATTACCATTATCACCATTTTTCAATCATTAAAACCATATTTAAATGAATTAAATACCACTTAATACCTTAATCATTAATATTCATTTGATATAAAATATTAATGAAAATCATTACATAATATTATAATATAATTATAATATCACAAAGTATTTTTAATACTTTAAAATCATTTTTATATGATTTTTAAACACTTAAACCCATTATCCGATAATTGATATTAATATTAAAATATTAATATTTTCATGCCAAAATATCAAAAGTTATATTTTATAACTTAAAATATTTTTATAACACTTAAATCATTTTTATATGATTTTTAAATCATTATTACTATTTTTCCATAATTTATTTAATATATCTATTAAATAAACTAATTATCATTAATATTAAATTATTAATGAAATTCCTCACAAAATATCAAAAGTCATCAAAAGTAACTTAAAATATTTTCTTTTATCATAATATTATTTTTCATGATTTTTCATGAATTAAAACCATTTTTAAAAAATTTATTTAATATTATAATTAAATAAATAAATACCATTTATATTCCAAAAATAATAAATATTTTTGAAATATACATAAAATAATTAAAAACTATTTTTCAGACTTTAAAATAATTTTTCATAATTTATTATGTATTTTTAATAATTAAAAACCATTTTTTTTCTAATTTTTAATTAATTTTCTGTAATTTCCGAAATTAAGTGTCGCTAAAGGGGCCCTATAGCGACAGAACCGTCGCTATAGGTGTTCTTGGTGTTCTTGAGCTTCAAACCCAGAAAACTGTTAGTGTGCGAGGGTCCTTGTTTGACCGGTTTTAATTTCTTGTTCTGTGTGTTTCTGGGCTAGCTATTGTTTTAACCATGTAGTATAAGTGTAATACTACAACTACAATCAAATTTCATGGCCATAACACTTTACAACTGAGAGATCTAAGCTCTCAAACTACCTGTCAGACGTGTTCTTCGTCTTTCTGGGTTTAACAGAATTGAAGGTACCCACTTTGGATCTTTATACTTTGCGTTCTGAGCTTGTTATGAGTGATATTAAGGTTCATGATTTTAGTAATGATGTCAGGGTACAACATCCCATTAACATATCTGACTAACAACAACAAGAAATGAGATTTTAATCCAGTCAAACTACATGTCAGGTGCTTGTTCTTGAAGATTCTGGGTTTTCCAGAATATTTAACCGAGCAGTCGGTCAACTGAGGTTCGACCTCATATTTCTATCATTTTGATACGGATCTAGGTGATCGAAAGGCATACCTGTGAAGTTCCTATACCAGTCTATAACATGAAAACCACAACATGTCCAAATAAGCAAACCACAACAAGATTTATGGCATTCAAAACCTTGTCAGAGATTTCTGGAAATTCTGGGTTGCCCAAATTTTCAGTTTCTGTGAACGGTCAACGTGGTTTGACCGAGCATAAATGATGATCTAGACTAGATCTAACCCTGATTCCAGTTTCAGATCAAAGTCCTCACGTCATAGAACAGATTCAAAACATAAAACACATAAAACACTTAACAAACACGGATCTAAAAGCCCTGACATTTGAATGTCAGACGACTTTTTTTCCAACTTTTTTAGATTTTCGAAAATGCTAGATTCGAGCATCTAGGTGTTATGGATCCATGATTCAACAACCCAGATCTCTAATTGACACCTTATAACACATATTTAACCAACAAACAACAACATTAAACATCAAAATCATAGATTTGCAAGGTTAGGGTTTTTATACCTTTTATGCTTTGATTTTGATTTCTGATCTTCTGATTCTGTTCTTAAGTGATCTAAATCTGAATAAGTGACTGATCTACTATAATATTTCGAGGCTAAGAGGTTGAGAGAGTTTTGGTTAATGGTTGATGACCAAATGAGCAGCTGTTTAGATTTTTCTCTCTCTCATTCTATTATATAATGCTTGATTCAATGCATCTAAGTTGCAAGGTGTCAATTGTTGGTTGAGATTGCTGAATATAAATCACATGCTAGGCTTAGGGTTGCTCAACAACCCACCATAGGTCTAGATTTACAAGCAACCCTTTAATTATCCAACAAAGGGCATACTAGTCTTTTCCATTTTTATTTTAATATCATTTTAGACATTTAACCAAACCCTTAGGGTTTAGGGTTTGAGAGGGTTTAGGGTTTGGAAAACTTTTAGGGTTTAGGGTTTGACCCTTAATTTTTTTTAGCAAATTAGTTTCTAACATTTTCCAAATTTAGATTTTCAAAAATAGAAATTTAATATTTCTAAATTATAATTAGGATTCTATAATTATAATTAAGATTTCCTAATTATAAATTCAATCTTGCTAATTAAGATTAGTATTTCCTAATTAAAATCGCTAATTTAGTAATTAGGGTCAAAATGGTCATTAGGGTTTATAAACCACTAATTAAGGTTTCTAATAGAAAAATAAATTTTTCTAAATTAGAACTTAGATTTCCTAATTAGATTAGGGTTTCTAATAACTTGACAATTAGGATTTATATTTCCTAATTAACATTGCTAATTAAGCAATTAAGGTCAAAATCGTCATTAGGGTTCATAACCCAAAAATTAGGGTTTCTAATAGAAAATAAATTTTCTAAATTAGAAATTAAATTTCGTAATTAGATTAGGGTTTTCTAATTACTAAATCTTGAAAATTAGAATTAATATATCCTAATTAACATTAAAAGTATTAAATTAACACTTTCGTTTTCCCTAACTATAAAATTAGGGTTTTAAATTTGGAATTAGGGTTTTGTAACCATTTTGTTAAGATTAACCCTAATTAATCTTCTAATTATTTACACTTACGCCATTAACTTCCCAATTTAGGGTTTCATGCACCGAATTAGGGTTTCAGATTCTCGGAACTGAAATTAGGGTTTCCAGAACCAGTTTCTAGGATTTCTTATTAATCGCTAGGGTTTTCTATCCGAACGTTAAAGTTCTTAATATAAAATTAGGGTTTATCACAGATGTAATTTATCTGGTCAACCCATAACCCTTAACCACATTCTGAACACATACATAACCATAAACACAAAACATATTCACATAAATCCTTAATCCTCAATAATTCACTTATATCCTTCACAGAATTTTGAAACCCTCAAAATTCCTTCCCAATAACATCAAACGCATACACTTATTTTCTGTCTAGGTCTATTATTTGACCTTAAATCAATCATTTAAGATTTTAATAATTTGTTTAATTTCTCGGGTTGTCACATTCACCCCTCCTTATAAGAATTTCGTCCCCGAAATTCACCTTACACCTTACACCGTGCACCTTACACCATTGATCATACACCATTCACACACATTATTACATGCTACCCAATACACCTCTCACAAGAGTAAAAGTTTTGAAATTGTGCTGAGGGGTCATATAGACCATGAACACATTTAGTTTTAACGGTAGTGATCATACCGCAAAATAATACATTACTTGGTTTGTTTACAATCACAAAGAAGATAAATTACCGTTGCTAGTACTTTAGGTGATTAGCCCATCGTACAGTTACGTCATGCATAACGTATTAATCATTTTTAGCGAATATTTACGCTACTAGATTGGATTATTTATCCAAACATTATCGTTCACCTCAGTCTTATCATAGGATTCCGCACCAAAACAATTTGGTTCGGGAAATTCTTTCAGTAAACACTTGGAGTTTTTATAACATTAGTCTAGCTGAATCAAATAGCATAGACTCATATCAATAATTCAACCCAATCGAATTATTTAGGTGTAGCCAAACCCCGTTGGCAAATTAAAATTTTTGAAAACATTTTCGAGAATGACGTCATGATGCCGCACTGTATTAACAGTCTGTTGAGGATTCCGTCATTTGGTGATTTTGTCATGCTACATCATACCATAGTGGAACAATGACTTTAGGTCAAATTAACACTAAGTAATAATGCATTGATGACTCCATCATTTTTATCATCTCTGCACCAGGTTACATGGTACATAAGTGATAAATAAAAATAATTTTTTGATATTTCAAATCATTTGCGTCTAGCCGAAATAAGTAGCATAGACTGTACTTTAAACCGTTTCAAAAATGATTACGAGTCTACATTTTTTTTAAAAGGCACATAGTGCGTATTTAGCTTGATGTCAAAAATTTGAAGTTTAGCATAGCTAGGAGTTTAGGAAAACCTAAGTCTCCACTAATGATCATTTGCTTAACAATCTATCTATTCCTATAATCCTTAACACTCCATTCACACACAACTATACCCAATTCATAAAACCACACTTATGAATTCATAACCTGGCCACAATTATATGAGTTTACGAACTTACCCTAGTCTGACCTTTGGCGTCCGTTCGCTGAGGGGTTCATAAACATTTCATATAACTATGAGTCAAGAATGTCACATAAGTATGAGTTCTAAGAACTCGTACTTAATCCTATATTCTCTACCTATGACCTATTTATCTATATATAACAACTAGCGTGACACAACATTTCAATGGTTACCAATGCCACCAACTAAGTAGTTTTTACACCAAGTACAATTCCCCGCCCATACAAGAAATCATACAACTCAGTTGCTAACACGAGTCCTCATTGAAATCCCCACCTAATCTTAAACCCCTTTTTCAATACGAATTCAATTCGTATTCATAATCCATAACTCTTTCATGAGTTTTCATAGTACTATTTCATAGTACAACTTACACACAACATCTTGCTGTAAACTTTTCAATCAGTAGATTGATTCATTTCCCATATCATAACTTTTATCAGATCACGGGGTGATCTTATCGTATATATTACGATTCAATTCTATGACTTGATCGTTTTGTTTTACGATCTCCTATTCCTGCACTTTCAGTCTTTTAGACTCGATCTATTTACCGTTACTGTTCAACTTTATTATCAGAGTTAGGGAACTCTGTATCTTAACAACTTACCGAGATTCATCTTTGAATCGTACCGACCAACTAACTCTATGTGAGTTAGTCTTATCCTAATAACTGCGGTTATTGGTCTCAGGTATTCCTACCTAAGCTTCATAACCAACAGCTCTGATACCAACTATAGCAGCCCCGAATCCAGGTCCCAAATCCCCTCGGATCCGGTATACTATTTCTATAACTATTTGAGGAAGATATAAACATAAATTGTTTATACATTACATTACACACTATTCCCCAAGGTCGAGTAACCTTAACTTATACACAATTCATAAAATATCTATTACACAACAACATTTATCAAAATAAACTATTAAAAACTAGCCGCACATTTTATCCCAAGCTGAACTTGGCATTAACCTTTTCTTGTATCCGAACACGTTCGCCTTATCTGCAATGCTTTATCATGATATAGCAAGGTTGAGCATGAAAGTTACCCAGCAAGTTTAAATACAACAATATAACAATATATCATGATTGAAGAGTATGAATAATAAGCTGGCTATAATTCATCGATATAATTGAGAACTAGCCCGAACAAACTTTAGACTGAACAAGTTTTATACATGAACAAACATTTCTGAACCAACTGGTAATGAAGGTGATCAGCCTTTCATCCCTGACTTATACATGCAAGATGTACATAGTACAATTTTCGTGGTAATCAGCAATGATTAACCATAAGCTTGAATAAAACACTCTTATTAGAGTTAAGTACAAAGAAACTTGCATGAACCGTTGATTACCGCAACATAATTTATAATACTTTACCCGAAGACCTAATATTAGTAATATAGATCTCCAATATTAGAATAATATCATCACAATATAATACTGTTATATTTATAGAATAACCTAAACACATAGCACATAAGCCTATCAGTCTATAACACACATAAGACTAGGTATCAAGTCAAACTATTGCAGTCTGAGTTGAACTCGACATAATTCTAACATCCCGACGGTCTAGTCGGACTTTTATTGAGTTTAAGTTTAATTAAACTCTGACTTAACAGTTAACAATTAACTCAGATAATTTTTTAAGCAGTCAAAATAATTTTCAGATACTTATTACCATTATCACCATTTTTCAATCATTAAAACCGTATTTAAATGAATTAAATACCACTTAATACCTTAATCATTAATATTCATTTGATATAAAATATTAATGAAAATCATTACATAATATTATAATATAATTATAATATCACAAAGTATTTTTAATACTTTAAAATCATTTTTATATGATTTTTAAACACTTAAACCCATTATCCGATAATTGATATTAATATTAAAATATTAATATTTTCATGCCAAAATATCAAAAGTTATATTTTATAACTTAAAATATTTTTATAACACTTAAATCATTTTTATATGATTTTTAAATCATTATTACTATTTTTCCATAATTTATTTAATATATCTATTAAATAAACTAATTATCATTAATATTAAATTATTAATGAAATTCCTCACAAAATATCAAAAGTCATCAAAAGTAACTTAAAATATTTTCTTTTATCATAATATTATTTTTCATGATTTTTCATGAATTAAAACCATTTTTAAAAAATTTATTTAATATTATAATTAAATAAATAAATACCATTTATATTCCAAAAATAATAAATATTTTTGAAATATACATAAAATAATTAAAAACTATTTTTCAGACTTTAAAATAATTTTTCATAATTTATTATGTATTTTTAATAATTAAAAACCATTTTTTTTCTAATTTTTAATTAATTTTCTGTAATTTCCGAAATTAAGTGTCGCTAAAGGGGCCCTATAGCGACAGAACCGTCGCTATAGGTGTTCTTGGTGTTCTTGAGCTTCAAACCCAGAAAACTGTTAGTGTGCGAGGGTCCTTGTTTGACCGGTTTTAATTTCTTGTTCTGTGTGTTTCTGGGCTAGCTATTGTTTTAACCATGTAGTATAAGTGTAATACTACAACTACAATCAAATTTCATGGCCATAACACTTTACAACTGAGAGATCTAAGCTCTCAAACTACCTGTCAGACGTGTTCTTCGTCTTTCTGGGTTTAACAGAATTGAAGGTACCCACTTTGGATCTTTATACTTTGCGTTCTGAGCTTGTTATGAGTGATATTAAGGTTCATGATTTTAGTAATGATGTCAGGGTACAACATCCCATTAACATATCTGACTAACAACAACAAGAAATGAGATTTTAATCCAGTCAAACTACATGTCAGGTGCTTGTTCTTGAAGATTCTGGGTTTTCCAGAATATTTAACCGAGCAGTCGGTCAACTGAGGTTCGACCTCATATTTCTATCATTTTGATACGGATCTAGGTGATCTAAAGGCATACCTGTGAAGTTCCTATACCAGTCTATAACATGAAAACCACAACATGTCCAAATAAGCAAACCACAACAAGATTTATGGCATTCAAAACCTTGTCAGAGATTTCTGGAAATTCTGGGTTGCCCAGATTTTCAGTTTCTGTGAACGGTCAACGTGGTTTGACCGAGCATAAATGATGATCTAGACTAGATCTAACCCTGATTCCAGTTTCAGATCAAAGTCCTCACGTCATAGAACAGATTCAAAACATAAAACACATAAAACACTTAACAAACACGGATCTAAAAGCCCTGACATTTGAATGTCAGACGACTTTTTTTCCAACTTTTTTAGATTTTCTAAAATGCTAGATTCGAGCATCTAGGTGTTATGGATCCATGATCCAACAACCCAGATCTCTAATTGACACCTTATAACACATATTTAACCAACAAACAACAACATTAAACATCAAAATCATAGATTTGCAAGGTTAGGGTTTTTATACCTTTTATGCTTTGATTTTGATTTCTGACTTCTGATTCTGTTCTTAAGTGATCTAAATCTGAATAAGTGACTGATCTACTATAATATTTCGTGGCTAAGAGGTTGAGAGAGTTTTGGTTAATGGTTGATGACCAAATGAGCAGCTGTTTAGATTTTTCTCTCTCTCATTCTATTATATAATGCTTGATTCAATGCATCTAAGTTGCAAGGTGTCAATTGTTGGTTGAGATTGCTGAATATAAATCACATGCTAGGCTTAGGGTTGCTCAACAACCCACCATAGGTCTAGATTTACAAGCAACCCTTTAATTATCCAACAAAGGGCATACTAGTCTTTTCCATTTTTATTTTAATATCATTTTAGACATTTAACCAAACCCTTAGGGTTTAGGGTTTGAGAGGGTTTAGGGTTTGGAAAACTTTTAGGGTTTAGGGTTTGACCCTTAATTTTTTTTAGCAAATTAGTTTCTAACATTTTCCAAATTTAGATTTTCAAAAATAGAAATTTAATATTTCTAAATTATAATTAGGATTCTATAATTATAATTAATATTTCCTAATCATAAATTCAATCTTGCTAATTAAGATTAGTATTTCTTAATTAAAATCGCTAATTTAGTAATTAGGGTCAAAATGGTCATTAGGGTTTATAAACCACTAATTAAGGTTTCTAATAGAAAAATAAATTTTTCTAAATTAGAACTTAGATTTCCTAATTAGATTAGGGTTTCTAATAACTTGACAATTAGGATTTATATTTCCTAATTAACATTGCTAATTAAGCAATTAAGGTCAAAATTGTCATTAGGGTTCATAACCCAAAAATTAGGGTTTCTAATAGAAAATAAATTTTCTAAATTAGAAATTAAATTTCGTAATTAGATTAGGGTTTTCTAATTACTAAATCTTGAAAATTAGAATTAATATATCCTAATTAACATTAAAAGTATTAAATTAACACTTTCGTTTTCCCTAATTATAAAATTAGGTTTTCAAATTTGGATTTAGGGTTTTGTAACCATTTTGTTAAGATTAACCCTAATTAATCTTCTAATTATTTACACTTACGCCATTAACTTCCCAATTTAGGGTTTCATGAACCGAATTAGGGTTTTGGATTCCCGCAACTGAAATTAGGCTTTCCAGAACCAGTTTCTAGGATTCCTTATTAATCGCTAGGGTTTTCTATCCGAACGTTAAAGTTCTTAATATAAAATTAGGGTTTATCACAGATGTAATTTATCTGGTCAACCCATGACCCTTAACCACATTTTGAACACATACATAACCATAAACACAAAACATATTCACATAAATCCTTAATCCTGAATAATTCACTTATATCATTCACAGAATTTTGAAACTCTCAAAATTCCTTCCCAATAACATCAAACGCATACACTTATTTTTTGTCTAGGTCTATTATTTGACCTTAAATCAATCATTTAAGATTTTAATAATTTGTCTAATTTCTCGGGTTATCACAAATGCTATCTAATAATATTATTCAAATAATATGAATTATTGATCTGATAATGGAGATACCGTGCAGTGACAATTATTGAAACAACAATAATATAAAATATCAACACATCAATTATTGAATCAATAAAATAAAATATTGAATAGTAATTACTGTAATAATTATTGAATAGTGTCTTCTTACGTAAGAATCAATAATTCAAAAATACTGTGCAATACCATGTGCTACTGTGCAATAACGCGTATTACTGTATTTTAACCACCGGGTATTCCAACAGTGTTAACGGTAACAACTATGCCGTTATTTGTAAAAACTCAAATTTATCGTTTTCTTCATCCGACAATTATCTATTATGGGGCCCACAAATGGCTGCGCCGTCGTACGAATATTCCCCGACAGCAATGAGTATTTTATAACCACTTACGTATTTTGAAAAAAATTTCACATATCACCCTTAACTTTAACTTTTTATCAATTTAACCATTTACAGAATAATAATTATAAGAAAAATTAAATAGTTTTATTTCATAAAATTCGGGGTCTTACAATGTATTTGATATATCTCCCATTTATGATATGTATTTTTACAACTTTAAATGGTTGTAATTTGTTAGTAATTAGTTAAAATTTTTTTATTTTTACTTTTTATAAATAAATTGAATAAAGTGTTTATTAGGTGATTGACATTCGAATTCGGATATTTTAATAATTTGTTTATTTGAATAAAAAATAGAAACAAATATGTTCCGCATTTGGACATAATTTTTAAATACTAAATACAAATACTTTTTGATAAATCTCCGAATACCGAATATGGTCTTACAAAAACATGCTTACTGGGATTATCTTAATTTAAGGCAACATTTTAATAGTCGTTGCAAAAAAGTTGTATAAAATATGCAACGAAAATAAAAATTGTTGCCAATGAATGTGGTCCATATTAGACAACGAAATATAGCAACAAAAAAACTTTCGTTGCCCACGATGAGGAGAAATCAAGTGGTTAGAAATTTTGCAACGAATTTCTAACGAATTTTGTTTCCAAATTTTTCAATGACTTAAGAATTTCGTTGCAAAAAGTGAAAGCCTGACAGAATCTACAACAAAGGACAAGTTTCGTTGCTAACTATACATTTTTAACAACAACTTATAAAGTCGTTGTCTGAAAAATCATTGCTAAAGCCCCATTTTTAGAAACAAAAAAACTTTCGTTGCCCACGATTACGGAAAATCAAGTGGTCAAAAATTTTGCAACGCATTTCTAACGAATGTTTTTCCCGCCAATGAATTAGAAACAAAATTTTTGCAACGAATTATGAATTTCGTTGCAAAAAGTGAAAGTCTAACACAATCTAGAATGAAGGACAAATTTCGTTGCTAAACATATACTTTTAGCAACGACTTATAAAGTTGTTGCCTGAAAAATCGTTGCTAATGGCCCATTTTTTGTAGTGATACCATACAGTCTTACAATCTCATTTATGTACATACGAGCAAGACGTTCAAGTGTATAAGTTTTTCGTATCGGTAAGAAATGAGCAGACTTGGTCAATCTATCAACAATGACCCAAATCGCATCTATGCCTTGAGAAACCTTAGGAAGATTGGTAACGAAATCCATGGTAACGTGCTCCCACTTCCATTCTGGAATTTCAAGTGGTTGCAATAGACCTTTTGGTACTTGATGCTCCGCTTTAACTCGTTGATAAGTTAGACACCTTGAGATAAAGAACACTATCTCTCTCTTCATATTGCTCCACCAAAATGTATGTCGAATATCATGATACATTTTGGTACTCCCAGGATGGATTGCAAATGGTGTGTTGTGCGCCTCCATTATGATTTTATACTTTAAATCATGGTCGTTAGGAACACAAAGTCTAGAGTTGACTCGAAGTATTCCTTCTTCATCGATTCTTGCTTCCGGCGTAGCACCTTCTTGCACTTTCTTCGTCATACGCATTAGCTCCAGGTCTATAACTTGAGCAGCTTTAACTTTATCGATTAAACTCGGTTCTACTCGTATATTTGCCATCATCACATGGGTCCCTGGAGTCTTTAACTCTATCTCCATCCTTTGCAAGTCACACAAAATGGGCCTTTCTGTTAACAATATCGCACTCGTACTTGCATATGATCTTCTACTCAATGCGTCAGCTACCACTTTCGCTTTTCCAGGATGGTATTGGATGGTTTGATCATAATCTTTCAACAGTTCAAGCCAACGTCATTGTCGCATGTTGAGTTCCTTTTGAGTAAAAAAATATTTGAGGCTTTTATGATCCGTAAAGATCTCCACCTTCTCCCCATACAAGTAATGCCTCCAAATTTTAAGTGCAAGGACAACAGCTGCCAACTCTAGATCATGAGTAAGATATACTTTGTAAGTGGATGTGCATAACCCTATCTTATGATGACACGAGATTGTATGTCATTAGACATCTTGTATGATAGTGGCAAAACATTCTTCCAACGTTGGGTTCGCCTCACCCTAGTTGATTCACCAAATATAACTAATAAATAATGACCACCGTTCTATTCCCTTGTTACCCCCGCTCGACCCATCTACACTCTTATTACCTGAAAGGAATTATGAAGTAAAAGGGTGAGCACAACTAGCTTAGTAAAGAATATCATGACTAAAGATAATTAAATTATCAATAGCCTTCATCAATAATAAATCAGAGATTTAGAACATATGGTAGATAATAAAAATCTCAACCATAGTTGTAGCGGAACGAGCAATCCATTAGAAGAATCAAATAGACTATAAAGTCTATTATCTTCTCCATGTTAAAAATCCACCAACAATGTTTTATCCCTCTAACATCAATCAACAATTATGGTCCACAATCATATGAATAACTCATAATCATAATTGTAGTTCTAAATTCCTCTTCTCATCCAGGACGAAGATAATTTTCATCACCTATCTTTACCTGAAGCATCAAAGATCATGGTTACACCAATTCACATTTCCTGTTCATAATCATACTAATAACTTCATCTTTGCACTACGACCAAAGATATTCATTTGTATCACCAGTTGGTCATGTTCATATCAACACCTATTTATCTTTGCACTACTGGCCAAAGATATTCAACAACATGTCATCTTTGCACTACGAGCCAAAGATATTCCTCAACAGTTCATATTTGCACTACAGGCCAAATATATTTATCAACAATTCATATTTGCACTACAGGCCAAATATATTATTATCTCAAAGAAATATATAATCATTTCAGAATTTATATAAACAATAATTATAACCATGTTGATCATTTCACCTTTGCACTTAAGCTAAAGATATTCAATTATAAATTCAATGGTCACGATCATACCAGTCAACAATTAAACTTTGCACTACTGGCCAAAGAGAACCCATAGTCATGATCATACCAATAATCTACCCATCTTTACACTCAAGTCAAAGAGAAATTAATATCATCATTAGGGTTATAAAAATGTTATATATGATTAAAAAAAATAATATAATCAACATATAGATTTAATCTCAAGAGTAATATTCATAACTAAACTATAATTTGGTCAGAAAAAGAAACCAATTTTGTTGTGAATAGTACCTGTGAATAGTAACACGTGAATAGTAACTCATGAATAGTAACTCATAAATAGTAAACCCGACTAAAAAAGATAGAAATTCCACAATAAAATTTATACCAATATTTTGGTATAATGATATTGAAATAACATTTCTTAAACTTATAAACAATTTATTTTAATTGTTTACACTTTACTAAATAATGAATTTAATCATCCTAAAATTCCAAACTCATAAGATTTCATCACCAATAATCAAAACCCTCATCAAAAATCTGCATATACCTCATATAGGATTCTCAAGCCATAAAATCATATTTTCTAATTTTTTTTACTTCACATAACATATTTAATTCATTTACTCATAACTAGTCCATTTTCATGAAAAATATCAAATTAGTTCCAAAAATATTTCCTTTCTGGGTAGAATATAGTCCCATATTGAACATATATATTTTTTCAGAATTTTTAAAATTCATTTACTATTTTTCATATGGCCAACACCGCCGAATATTTAAACATTTATCATAAATTTTACTTTTATCCAAAAATTCCGAAATAAACAGAGTATACTGATATATTATAGATATACTTTCAATAAAAATTTCATCAATTTTGGAGTTAACCACAAGGATTTATAAGTGGTTACTTTTAAAATAGTCTTTTGCCGTAAAATTCATAACTCTTAATCTATACATCCAAAAATCGCCATTTTTGGACACAATCAATAAAACACATCAAATTATCATTTCAAATTTTTCTAGAATTTTCTGAAGGTCAGAAGAAGTACGAACTGAAAAACATAATAACCCTTAAAATTCCTTACCTCAAAAGAGCAGTACTTCTGACTTGAATATCAGATAAAACGCTGAGCAACACTCAAGATATCTAAATACTCACAAAAATAAGCTTGATAATATAGAGAGAAATTTTTTTTGTTTCTGGTGTGATTTTCAATTATAAAATAAGCACCTATTTATAGGAAAATGCTAGAACGCAAAAGGAGACTAAATTATAAATTAATAATATTTTATTTCCTATTTTCTATGCATGCTTCTTGACCAAGCTCAGCCACCAGCCATCTTTGAACAAAATTTGGCAGCCCACATGTGTTAAACAAAAGTGGGTCCCACCCATAATTTAATAAAAATCATTTTATTTTCTGAAACTCCAGTAATTCATAGAAAATAGCTCGTTTATCAGAAAAATACGAATTTTATTTCCATTCCGCCTGAAATCGAATTCTCTACAACTTTATAGCTTTGAGTTTTTCTAAATTCCAAACATAAAATATCTGAAATCCACAAACGGATGATTTTTAATACCTCCACACCGATAAAATACTGATGAAACACCTCAGAATTAATTCCTCCATTTTTATCCACATAAAAATAAATATATCCATCATTTATATCCACATAAAATAAAAATTTCCTTATCATATAAATCAATAATTAATTATTTATAAATAATATTACAGAATCACAATAATGACAACCAGGCAGTTCCCAGGAAAGAGGGGGCTTTCCGATAAGTATTTCTCCTTACTAGCGCGCAATTAGGTGACCAAACCTCTTCTTGACAGAACTTTCTAGACATTGCCAATAATGCTATCTAATAATATTATTCAAATAATATGAATTATTGATCTGATAATGGAGATACCGTGCAGTGTTAATTATTGAAACAACAATAATATAAAATATCAACGCAGCAATTATTGAATCAATAAAATAAAATATTGAATAGTAATTACTGTAACAATTATTGAGTAGTGTCTTCTTACGTAAGAATCAATAATTCAAAAATACTGTGCAATAACGCGTATTACTGTATTTTAACCACCGGGTATTCCAACAGTGTTAACGGTAACAACTACGCCGTTATTTGTAAAAACTCAAATGTGTCATTTTCTTCATCCGACAGTTATCCGTTATGGGGCCCACAAATGGCTGCGCCGTCGTACGAATATTCCCCGACAGCAATGAGTATTTTATAACCACTTGCGTATTTTGAAAAAAATTTCACATATCACCCTTAACTTTAACTTTTTATCAATTTAACCATTCACTGAATCGTAATTATAAGAAAAATTGAATAATTTTATTTCATAAAATTCGGGGTCTTACAATGTATTTGATATATCTCCCATTTATGATATGTATTTTTACAACTTTAAATGGTTGTGATTTGTTAGTAATTAGTCAATATTTTTTTATTTTTTACTTTTTATAAATAAATTGAATAAAGTGTTTATTAGGTGATTGACATTCGAATTCGGATATTTTAATAATTTATTTATTTTAATAAAAATGGAAACAAATATGTTCCGTATTTGGACATAATTTTTAAATACTAAATACAAATACTTTTTAATAATTCTCCGAATACCGAATATGGTCTTACAAAAACATGCTTATTGGGATTATCTTAATTTAAGGCAACATTTTAATAGTCGTTGCAAAAAGTTGTATAAAATATGCAACAAAAATAAAAATTGATGCCAATGAATGTGGTCCATATTAGGCAACGAAATATAGAAATAAAAAAACATTCGTTGCCCACGATGAGGAGAAATCAAGTGGTTAGAAATTTTGCAATGAATTTCTAACTAATTTGTTTTCCAAATTTTGCAACGACTTATGAATTTCGTTGCAAAAAGTGAAAGCTTGACACAATCTGCAACGAAGGACAAGTTTCGTTGCTAACTATACATTTTTAGCAATGACTTATGAAGTCGTTGTCTGAAAAATCGTTGCTAAAGCCCCATTTTTATCAACAAAAAAACTTTCGTTGCCCACGATGACGGAAAATCAAGTGGTCGAAAATTTTGCAACAAATTTCTAACGAATTTTTTTTCCGCCAACGAATTAGCAACAAAATTTTGCAAGGACTTATGAATTTCGTTGCAAAAAGTGAAAGTCTAACACAATCTAGAACAGGACAAATTTCGTTGCTAAACATATACTTTTAGCAACGACTTATAAAGTCGTTGCCCGAAAAATCGTTGCTAATGGCCCATTTTTTTGTAGTGATACCATACAGTCTTACAATCTCATTTATGTACATACGAGCAAGACGTTCAAGTGTATAAGTTTTTTCGTATCGGTAAGAAATGAGCAGACTTGGTCAATCTATCAACAATGACCCAAATCGCATCTATGCCTTGAGAAACCTTAGGAAGAGTGGTAACGAAATCCATGGTAATGTGCTCCCACTTCCATTCTGGAATTTCAAGTGGTTGCAATGGACCTTTTGGTACTTGATGCTCCGCTTTAACTCGTTGATAAGTTAGACACCTTGAGATAAACAACGCTATCTCTCTCTTCATATTGCTCCACCAAAATGTATGTCTGCTACTCCCAGGATGGATTGCAAATGGTGCGTTGTGCGCGTCCATCATGATTTTATACTTTAAATCAGGGTCGTTAGGAACACAAAGTCTGGAGTTGACTCGAAGTATTCCTTCTTCATCGATTCTTGCTTCCGGCATAGCACCTTCTTGTACTTTCTTCATCATACGTATTAGCTCCAGGTCTATAACTTGAGCAGCTTTAACTTTATCAATTAAAATCGGTTCTACTCGTATATTCGCCATCATCACATGGGTCCCTGGAGTCTTTAACTCTATCTCCATCCTTTGCAAGTCACACAAAATGGGCCTTTCTGTTAACAATATCGCACTCGTACTTGCATATGATCTTCTACTCAATGCGTCAGCTACCCCTTTCGCTTTTCCAGGATGGTATTGGATGGTTTGATCATAATCTTTCAATAGTTCAAGCCAACGTCGTTGTCGCATGTTGAGTTCCTTTTGAGTAAAAAAATATTTGAGGCTTTTATGATCCGTAAAGATCTCCACCTTCTCCTCATACAAGTAATGCCTCCAAATTTTAAGTGCAAGGACAACAGCTGCCAACTCTAGATCATGAGTAAGATATACTCAGTAAGTGGATGTGCATAACCCTATCTTATGATGACACAAGATTGTATGTCATTAGACATCTTGTATGATAGTGGCAAAACATTCTTCCAACGTTGGGTTCGCCTTACCCTAGTTGATTCACCAAATATAACTACTAAATAATGACCACCGTTCTATTCCCTTGTTACCCCCGCTCGACCTAGCTACACTCTTATTACCTGAAAGGAATTATGAAGCAAAAGGGTGAGCACAACTAGCTTAGTAAAGAATATCATGACTAAAGATAATTAAATTATCAATAGCCTTCATCAATAATAAATCAGAGATTTAGAACATATGGTAGATAATAAAAATCTCAACCATAGTTGTAGTGGAACGAGCAATCCATTAAAAGAATCAAATAGACTATAAAGTTTATTATCTTCTCCATGTTAAAAATCCACCAACAATGTTTTATCCCTCTAACATCAATCAACAATTATGGTCCACAATCATATGAATAACTCATAATCATAATTGTGGTTCTAAATTCCTCTTCTCATCCATGATGAAGATAATTTTCATCACCTATCTTTACCTGAAGCATCAAAGATCATGGTTACACCAAATCACATTTCCTGTTCATAATCATACTGATAACTTCATCTTTGCACTACGGCCAAAGATATTCATTTGTATCACCAGTTGGTCATGTTCATCTCAACACCTGTTTATCTTTACTTTACTGGCCAAAGATATTCAATAACATGTTATCTTTGCACTACGGGCCAAAGATATTCATCAACAATTTATCTTTGCACTACAGGCCAAAGATATTCCTCAACAGTTCATATTTGCACTACAGGCCAAATATATTAATCAACAGTTCATATTTGCACTACAGGCCAAATATATTATTATCTCAAAGAAATATATAATCATTTAAGAATTTATATAAATAATAATTATAACCATGTTGATCATTTCACCTTTGCACTTAAGCTAAAGATATTCAATTATAAATTCAATGGTCACGATCATACCAGTCAACAATTCAAATTTGCACTACTGGCCAAAGAGAACCCATAGTCATGATCATACCAATAATCTACCCATCTTTACACTCAAGTCAAAGAGAAATTAATATCATAATTAGGGTTATAAAAATGTTATATATGATAATAAAAATAATATAATCAACATATTGATTTAATCTCAAGAGTAATATTCATAACTCAACTATAATTTTGTCAGAAAAAGAAACCAATTTTGTCATAAATAGTACCCATGAATAGTAACCCGTGAATAGTAATTCATGAATAGTAACTCGTGAATAGTAACTCGTAAATAGTAAATCCTACTCAAAAAGAAAGAATTTTTACAATAAAATCTATACCAATATTTCGGTATAATGATATTGAGATAACATTTCTTAAATTTTTAAACAATTTATTTTAATTGTTTACACTTTACTAAATAATGCATTTAATCATCCTAAAATTCCAAACTCATAAGATTTCATCACCAATAATCAAAACCCTCATCAAAAATCTGCATATACCTCATATAGGATTCTCAAGCCATAAAATCATATTTTCTAAATTTTTACTTCACATAACATATTTAATTCATTTACTCATAACTAGTTCATTTTCATGAAAAATATCAAATTAGTTCCAAAAATATTTCCTTTCTGGGTAGAATATAGTCCCATATTGAACATATATTTTTCTTAGAATTTTTAAAATTCATTTACTATTTTTTATATGGCCAACACCGCCGAATATTTAGACATTTATCATAAATTGTACGTTCATCCAAAAATTCTGAAATTCACAGAGTATACTGATATATTATATATATACTTCCAATAAAAATTTCATCAATTTTGGAGTTAACCACAAGGATTTATAAGTGGTTACTTTTAAAATAGTCTTTTACCGTAAAATTCATAACTCTTAATCTATACATCCAAAAATCGCCATTTTTGGACACAATCAATAAAACACATCAAATTATCATTTCAAATTTTTCTAGAATTTTCTGAAGGTCAGAAGAAGTACGAACTGAAAAACATAATAACTCTTAAAATCCCTTATCTCAAAAGAGCAGTACTTCTGACTTGAATATCGGATATAACGTTGAGCAACACTCAAGATATCTAAATACTCACAAAAATATTCTTGATAATATATAGAGAAAGAAAACTTGTTTCTGGTGTGATTTTTAATTATAACATAAGCACCTATTTATAGGAAAATGCTAGAATGCCAAAGGAGACTAAATTATAAATTAATAATATTTCATTTCCTATTTTCTATGCATGCTTCTTGACCAAGCTCAGTCACCAGCCATCTTGGAACAAAATTTGGCTGCCTACATGTGTTAAACAAAAGTGGGTCCCACCCATAATTTAATAAAAATTATTTTATTTTTTGAAACTTCAGTAATTCATAGAAAATAGCTCGTTTATTAGAAAAATACGAATTTTATGTCCATTCTGCCTGAAATCAAATTCTCTACAACTTTGTAGCTTTGAGTTTTTCCAAATTCCAAACAAAAAATATCCGAAATCCACAAAAGGATGATTTTTAATACCTCCACACTGACAAAATACTGATAAAAAACCTTAGAATTAATTCCTTCATTTTTATCCACATAAAAATAAATATATCCATCATTTATATCCACATAAAATAAAAATTTCCTTATCATATAAATTAATAATTAATTATTCACAAGTAATATTACAGAATCACAATAATGACAACCAGGCAGTTCCCAGAAAAGATGGGGCTTTCCGATAAGGATTTCTCCTTACTGGCGCGCAGTTAGGTGACCAAACCTCTCCTTGATAGAACTTTCTAGATATTGCCAATAATGCTATCTAATAATATTATTCAAATAATATGAATTATTGATCTGATAATGGAGATACCGTGCAGTGTCAATTATTGAAACAACAATAATATAAAATATCAACGCAACAATTATTGAATCAATAAAATAAAATATTGAATAGTAATTACTGTAATAATTATTGAGTAGTGCCTTCTTACGTAAGAATCAATAATTCAAAAATACTATGCAATAACGCGTATTACTGTATTTTAACCACCGGGTATTCCAACAGTGTTAACGGTAACAACTACGCCGTTATTTGTAAAAACTCAAATAGGTCATTTTCTTCATCCGACAGTTATCCGTTATGGGGCCCACAAATGGCTGCGCCGTCGTACGAATATTCCCCGACATCAATGAGTATTTTATAACCACTTGCGTATTTTGAAAAAAATTTCACATATCACCCTTAACTTTAACTTTTTATCAATTTAACCATTCACTGAATCGTAATTATAAGAAAATTTGAATAATTTTATTTCATAAAATTCGGGGTCTTACAATGTATTTGATATATCTCCCATTTATGATATGTATTTTTACAACTTTAAATGGTTGTGATTTGTTAGTAATTAGTCAATATTTTTTTATTTTTTACTTTTTATAAATAAATTGAATAAAGTGTTTATTAGGTGATTGACATTCGAATTCGGATATTTGAATAATTTGTTTATTTTAATAAAAAATGGAAACAAATATGTTCCGTATTTGGACATAATTTTTAAATACTAAATACAAATACTTTTTAATAATTCTCCGAATACCGAATATGGTCTTACAAAAACATGCTTATTGGGATTATCTTAATTTAAGGCAACATTTTAATAGTCGTTGCAAAAAGTTGTATAAAATATGCAACGAAAATAAAAATTGTTGCCAATGAATGTGGTCCATATTAGGCAATGAAATATACAAATAAAAAAACATTCGTTGCCCACGATGAGGAGAAATCAAGTGGTTAGAAATTTTGCAACGAATTTCTAACT
Organism: Panax japonicus; assembly: GCA_020205505.1. Classification (NCBI taxonomy): domain Eukaryota; kingdom Viridiplantae; phylum Streptophyta; class Magnoliopsida; order Apiales; family Araliaceae; genus Panax; species Panax japonicus. Next base: position 185,381 of record JAINUV010001491.1, read on the forward strand.
AATTCTTTTTCCAAATTTTGCAACGACTTATGAATTTCGTTGCAAAAAGTGAAAGCTTGACACAATATGCAACGAAGGACAAGTTTCGTTGCTAACTATACATTTTTAGCAATGACTTATGAAGTCGTTGTCTGAAAAATCGTTGCTAAAGCCCCATTTTTATCAACAAAAAAACTTTCGTTGCCCACGATGACGGAAAATCAAGTGGTCAAAAATTTTGCAACGATTTTCTAATGAAATTTTTTCCCGCCAATGGATTAGCAACAAAATTTTGCAACGACTTATGAATTTCGTTGCAAAAAGTGAAAGTCTAACACAATCTGGAACGAAGGACAAATTTCGTTGCTAAACATATACTTTTAGCAACGACTTATAAAGTCGTTGCCCGAAAAATCGTTGCTAATGGCCCATTTTTTTGTAGTGCGACATGGTCAAGCGTTTTCTGGGTTACCCAGAAAATACCTTCCATGATCGTCTGGCCTAGTTTGACCATTAATAACAATCATCCAGTTTGATATTTAGAAGATTTTAAGGCATAATAATATAGTATAAACTACATAATACAGAATTGTTACAACAAAAGAAACAAAACAACTAACAACATGAAGATCTAGACGCGAAAGGATCTGTTCAGGCCTTTCTGGGCAATTTCTGGGTTACCTAGAATTGTCCAGTCATGGCTGGTCAACGGTCTTTGACCACGAATAAATTAAAATATGAACATTTGATGGCTGTGATTCCAATTCCAGAGCACAGACCTTACAACATACTACCAAAAATAACATTTAAACATACAAAAACATAAACAGAATGAGATCTAGGAGGTCTAACATTCGTTGTCAGACATCAAAATAAAATATTTCCAGAATTTGAAGAACATCAAATCTGAGCCTCTAGATGTTATGGATCTAACATCTAGCAACCCAGATCATCATTATAGACTACAAATAACATATTCTAACATTCAAACCTAACATTTAACACAATATCAATGGTCAGATTCATAGCTAGGGTTTATACCTCTTTTGAGAAATTTCTTGATTCCGGGCTACTGATTTGTTGTGAGTAGTAGTGGGGCTTTGATTTGGGACTGATATACTAGTAGAATTCGTATGTTAGAGATAGAGAGAGGAACTTGATGGAGTGTTGGTGAATAAATGAGCATAATGTACACTTTTTCTCTCTCTAATTCTATTTATATAAGTGTAAGATACATGAATTGGCTAAGATTGCTTAATGTGCTGGAGATTTAAGTTGTATTAAGTCAACATGTTAGGTCACCCACTCCCTATATGACAAGCTTTGCAATTTACATAATAAAGAAAATCCAAAGAGGGGTATTTTGGTCTTTTCGCTCACAAATTTAATGGCATTCTTGTCATTCTTGCAACCCCTTAGGATTTAACCATAAGGTTTAGCTCAAAACAATTGTAGGATTTTGCAATTAAGGTTTGCACAAAATAATAAAAATAAAAATAATAAAAATTTTAGTTTCCAAAATTAGAAAATTAGGGTTTGTTAATTAGATTAGGTTTCTAATTAATTTATATAGGAACATTAGGGTTTTATATACTAATTATAATTAACCTTGCTAAATTAACAATTAGGGTTTATACTTTTAGTAATTAGGGTTACCAAATTATAATTAGGGTTTTTAATTGCTAAATTAAGGTTTAAAAATTTAGGGTTTCCACAATTAACAGTTGTAATTCTAATACTTGTTAATTAATCAAATTAACACAGTTGTCGATAAATCTTGAACTCTAATTTGAGTTTTAAATTAGGATTTAGCATTTAAAAATTAGGGTTTTTAATAGCTTATAGTTTTCTAAAAATTATTTAGGGTTTCTAAATTTTTAATTAGGATTTACCTAATTAATCATTTAATACACAACATAAAACATATAACACAGTTATAAAACAGTCTTAAATTTCTCATTTGAATTACCAAATAGGATTAAACAAATTAATGCTGGGGTTTTAACATTATACACTATAATTGACCAACCATTGTCAGTCCACAAATATACAGTACATATTTATTGCACTGAAAAATAAAAATATAATATTATTATATTATTATTCTCAGGTATTGATAAAAATCCAAAATTAGGGTTTGGATTCCATATCTGATTTATTCTTCCATAATTAACCTTAATAATTAAGGTAAAATAATTAACTTAATAATCTGTACTATAATTCATAAAATAAAATAATTTTTATAATTATTCTAAAAATCACTTCATATATTATTTAAATAATATATGATTATATTTTCATGGAAAATAATTAATAAAACATTTCTGCTATAAAATTAATTATTATAAGAATATAATTTATAATAATCAATAATTTTAAAATAAATTTATTTGTAAATATTCATGTAATAAATATTTTTTTTATTTATCACATAATTAAATATACACATTATCTTGTACAAATCCTCATCTTTAAAAAAAAAATTTATACGCAAAATTTCTAATTTAATTTTTATAAAAAATATCGGGTTGTTACATTCACCTCCCCTTATAAAGATTATGTCCCCGGAATCATCGTTTCAAAACCTATACATACCAGGGTACATAACATACACAATTATTGCGGGTAGATCTCGATCAAAATTTATCGAACTGATCTTTAACTATTCAGCATAAAGCTTATTTATCTGCTTATACAGAAAAATTGATTTCTAATAGTGTGAAACCCCAGATTTTATGAATAAAGAATTAATTTTCTCGAAATAATTTTTTAATATTATAGTGTGAATTTGAGATAATATTATAGTTGTGGGTAGTATTTATAAATTTTGCAAAGTATGCAAGTTGTTATATTATATTCGATTGGTCAGAGAATATTCTTTGTGTCGAAAAATATTCGTACGACGGAACAATTATTGGTGGACCCCACAACGGAATTATTGTCGGATTGAGAAAACGACAAAAATATTTTATTGAAAATAACGGCGGAAGTTTTACCGTTGATACTGTTGAACTACTGGGTAGTAAAAGTACAGTAATACGCGTTGTTGCATAGTAGCACACGGTATTGATTATTGATATTTATGTGAGAAGTTGCTCAGTTTGATTCAATTATTGTCGATTAATAATATGAATTATTATAGCGATGATGACGTTTTGTTTTATTCGTATTATTAACGTAATAAAACAGAAACATCTTTTTATATAAAACAGAATACTTTATCAAAGTTATTCTATAAATAGAATATATTATATTTTATTATGCATAGTGTTTTGCATAGTGTTGCATAGTATTTGCATAGTGTTGCGTAGTGTTTGCATAGTAAAAATCTTTTTATATAAATAGAATATATTATATTTTATTTAAAAGATTTTTCTTTAAATATGGACCGTCAGATTAAAGTAAATCAATCTGGACCGTTCATGGATTAGTTACTATGTATTCCATTTTCCTATAAATAGAAGCTCATTCCTTCATTATTTTCTTACGAATTCACTGAACTCTAGAAAGAGAAACTATATAGAGATAGAAGAAAAGCTTTTTGCTACTTAACTTTTCTTTTCCTATATCCAGTTTCTGTTACGGTAAGGGGTGTTATTCTTTCTTATTCATGAAGAGAACTGTTGTTATTCCATTTCTTATTATTCTATTGGAATAACCTGTATACGCGGTCTACCCTATACTTGGTGACATTCTTCTATTATTCCGTTGGAACATCCTGTCTGTGTGTTTTACACCGGACCTGGTTCCGTCTTTATTATTATTCCGTTGGAACATCCTGTCTGTATGTTTTACACCGGACCTGGTTCCGTCTTTATTATTATTCCGTTGGAACATCCGGTCTGTGTGTTTTACACCGGACCTGGTTCCGTCTTTATTATTCTGTTGGAACATCCTGTCGGTGCAAATTTCGCCTGACCTGGTTCCGTTATTAATATTCTGTTGGAATAACCTGTCTATGCGAAGTACCGCATGCACGGTGATTTCTGTTGTTATTCCATTCCTTATTATACTCAGTTGGTTAAAGTTTTGACTTCTATACTCCATGAAATTAGTAGAATATCCTTGATATTTGCGCTTCATCCAGTATCTTTTCATGAAAATATTCTTATGAGCATTTTTGAATTTTACTCTACAAAGCAGTATTATGTTGATAATTTGAACGTTATCAGTCCTGGATAAATTAATCCTTGAACTTGTTTTATTGAATTCTTATATCATTGTCATCATCCTCATGTTTATGTTATGTTGAAAATCATCTGTGGCCTGTAGTGCATAGATGGACTTGGTATGATTATGACCAGGGATTATTCGGTATAATCATGACCATAATGTTACAAATGATGTAAAAATTAAAAGTCCTCATTGGCCCGTAGTGCATTGATGGACAATTTTTGGTATGATTATGGCTATGGATTCTCTTCGGCCAAGGGAACAAAGATGAAATATTTTATGGCATGATCAGGACCGTTGATGAAAACACGATTATCTTTGGCCCGTAGTGCATGGATAATTCGTGGTCGTGATACTAAAGAATATCTTTGGCCTGTAGTTCAGGGATGATTTAATGATGTGGATTATTTATTGAGTTGAGTCTCAGCGATAAAAGTGATGAAAAACTTTTTAAATCATAAAAATAGTAGATTCTATTCTCTACTTGACTCTTTTAATGGATTTCTTGTTCCGCTGCAGTTAAACTTGATTTCTATTGTATTTTATCAGTTTAACATTGTTGGAGGCTAAGGATAATTTATTCTGCATTATCTTAGTCATAATATTTCTTACTGGGCTAGTTGAGCTCACCCTTTCTTTCACTGTTCTCTTCAGGAAATGAGAACATAGCAGGGACTAGTCGGGGAACGGAGTGACGGTCCAGAGGATAGCATTAGTAGTCCTCACTATTCTGTGAAATAGTGTGTTAATAATTGTAATGAGGACTCTTTTTGAGTTTGTATAATCTCTAGTAGACAATAATTGTATTCAAACTCACAGTTATGTTTTGTCGTATTGTACACGACAGTTGTATTTGAATTATGTACCATGTATCTGACGACCCAAGATGGGTGATGTATACCTAATTTTGGGGGCGTCACAGTTGGTATCAAAGCTTAGGGATATGATCCCTGGCTAAGATGTGAGACTAGAACTAGGAGGGGAGAGACGGGAAATTCCTTCGCTAATATGACCTACTTAAATTTATTTTGTATTTAATTGGTCGGTCAAAGTATAGGGATAATATGTGGTATGTTAATTAACCCTTGTTTTGTGGCAGTGTTTGAAAATGGCATCCGAGAATGTTGAGATTATCAATGGAGCACAGGAGACCGTTGAGTCTCCACAGATCAATAATCAGGATAATGTGCAACTAGAGGATAATACTCCTCATGAAAATAATAACACCGATGAAATGGTGAATGATGGAATGGTCAGAGACTTTATGCAATTCATGCAACAACAGGCGAAGGCAGCTCATGTCCAAAATACAGGTAGAAATACTGATAACTCTCGGACGGTCACCGCTAAGCAGTTCAAGGAGTGGGACCACTGGAGTTGTTGGGAAAGCCAGAACCACTTAAGGTGGAGACATGGATAAAGAAGATTACCAAGATATTTGATGTCTTGGAATGCTCAGAGGAGCAAAAGGTTCCATTCGCCACCTTTATGTTGCGTGAAGAAGGAGATCATTAGTGGGAATCTGTAAAACGTACCCAGCCTGACGCACTCAAGATGTCTTGGGAGAAGTTCCAAGAATTATTCAATGATAAGTACTTTCCTGAAAGTATTCGTCACATGAAGGAGGTAGAATTCATCAAGATGGAGCAAAACAATATGACCGTGTCGCAGTACGAGGCTAAGTTTGCGGAGTTATCCCGGTTTGCATCTCATTTGGTCGATAATGAGGAGCGACTGGCGCGAATGTTTTTGCGAGGTTTGAAACCCGATATACGTCAATACCTCATTTCTCACAAACTTTGTTTATATTCAGATATTGTGAATAGGGCTCAGTTAGTGGAGCGCGATAATGAGTCATCACAACCAAAAGGTAATGACTAGCAACATGATAATAATCATACCGGTGGCAATGGCCATCGGAACAATGATAACTATCGCGGGGGAAATTATCATGCCAAGAATGGTAACCACTTCGGTGGTAATCATGGCCAAGATAATAGAAATGGACATTTCAAGAAGAGAAGGTTCAATAATGATGGAAAGATAACAGCACCGACACTCGTTTCAAAGGAAGAAGAACGACCACCGGTCGTATGTTTCAAATGCGGACAGGAGGGACACATCCGTCCAAACTGTACGCAGCAATCCAAAGCGTGTTTTAATTACGGAAGAGAAGGTCACCTAGCTCGATTTTGTCATATGGTGAAGTCAAGTCCAGCTGGGATAGTGATGCCAAAGGATGTCCCAGACAAGCCAAAGTCGGTAGGTTAAGAGAGAGCGTTTTTTTTCTCGTGACGAGGAACTTGAATAAAATTATCACGGGTAAGTTAATCATAAGCTCTTACGAAGTCTATACCGTGTTAGATACCGGTTCTACTCACTCTTTTATTTCACCTAGTTGTGTTCAATGTTTGTACTTAACTCCGGAGAAGTTAAACTTTGATTTATCTATTGAAACTCCATTGGGAGAAACCTTCGTTACCTCCACTGTTTATAAAACTTATTTGATTCAAATTGACACTTTCACGTTACGTGTTGATCTTGTCTCTTTGAAAATACTTGCCTTTGATGCGATTTTAGGAAACGATTGGTTAACTACTCATCATGTTTTTCGTAAGGTTGTTAGCTTTCATATTCCTAACCAACCTATTATGCGAATTCAAGCAACCAATCCACTAAATTCAATCATTGTCATATCAAGCCATAAGTAAAGAGCCTCGATCCTTTTGTTGATGACTTCCTTGTGTAGAATGCACCGAAGCCAGACTTTTTGTAGGCGATGTCGTGAATGACGATAACAAGTTGATAGGTATCATTGTGAGGTGCTATCTAGGTTAAGGGATAGAAGTCACAGTTGGTATCAATGTGACGTACTATCCAAGTCTTGGATGTGAGTAACAGTTTTGAATGATATTTTTATCATTAATAAATCTCTTGACGTATTCCTGAAGACTTCTTAGCCTACCCCAGAGCGTGAAATCGAATTTTGTATTGACACCAGTACAAAACCCATTTCTTAAACCCTCAAAATAATTTTTTCAACTAAAACGAAAGTAACATGCACCAAAGACGTTGACTCGAGCTGTTGAAGATTACGATCGTACTATTCAATATCATCGTGGAAGAGCGAACGTGGTAGCTGACGTGTTGAGTAGAAGATCGTATGCGTTTACAAGTGCGATGTTGTTAACACAAAGACTCATTTCGTATAACTTGCAAATGATGAAGATAGAGTTAAAGACTCTAGGGACCCACGTGAAGATAACGAATATACGAGTAAAATTGACTTTAATCGATAAAGTTAAAGACGCTCAAGCTACATACCCGAATCTGATGAATGTGAAGAAGAAGGTTCAAGAGGGTGTTATTTTAGAAGCAAGAGTTGCTGAAGAGAGGAAATCTCAACCCTCGATTTAATTGGCCCATTTGAAATCCTCGACTGAGTAGGAACTGTGGCTTATAAACTCGTTTTATCGCCAAATATATTGCGTGTTCATAATGTTTTTTTTCGTATCGATGTTACGTAAATATGTGGACGACCCGAACCACATTATTAATTTAGAACTGGACGAGATATCGAATGATTTAACGTTTGAAGAGATACATGTTACAATCTTGGATAAGAAGAATCGTATTCAACACTCAAAGGTTATATCTCAAGAGTTAGAATTTGAAGTGAAGTCAAGGTATCCTCACCTGTTCGGCATACCAGGTACGTACATAAATTTTGAGGGTGAAATTCCATAAGGAGGGGAGATTGTGAAACCCCAGATTTTATGAATAAAGAATTAATTTTCTCGAAATAATTTTTTAATATTATGGTGTGAATTTGAGATAATATTATAGTTGTGGGTAGTATTTATAAATTTTACAAAGTATGCAAGTTGTTATATTATATTCGATTGGTCAGGGAATATTCTTTGTGTCGGAAAATATTCGTACGACGGTACAATTATTGGTGGACCCCACAACGGAATTATTGTCGGATTGAGAAAACGATAAAAATATTTTATTGAAAATAACGGCGGAAGTTTTACCGTTGATACTGTTGAACTACTGGGTAGTAAAAGTACAGTAATACGTGTTGTTGCATAGTAGCACACATTATTGATTATTGATATTTATGTGAGAAGTCGCTCAGTTTGATTCAATTATTGTCGATTAATAATATGAATTATTATAGCGATGATAACGTTTTGTTTTATTCGTATTATTAACGTAATAAAATAGAAACATCTTTTTATATAAAACAGAATACTATATTAAAGTTATTCTATAAATAGAATATATTATATTTTATTATGCATAGTGTTGCATAGTGTTTTGCATAGTGTTGCATAGTGTTTGCATAGTAAAAATCTTTTTATATAAATAGAATATATTATATTTTATTTAAAAGATTTTTCTTTAAATATGGACCGTCAGATTAAAGTAAATCAATCTGGACCATTCATGGATTAGTTACTATGCATTCCATTTTCCTATAAATAGAAGCTCATTCCTTCATTATTTTCTTACGAATTCACTGAACTCTAGAGAGAGAAACTATAGAGAGATAGAAGAAAAGCTTTTTGCTACTTAACTTTTCTTTTTCTATATCCAGTTTCTGTTATGGTAAGGGGTGTTATTCTTTCTTATTCATGAAGAGAACTGTTGTTATTCCATTTCTTATTATTCTATTGGAATAACCTGTATACGCGGTCTACCCTATACTTGGTGACATTCTTCTATTATTCCGTTGGAACATCCTGTTTGTGTGTTTTACACCGGACCTGGTTCCGTCTTTATTATTATTCCGTTGGAACATCCTGTCTGTGTGTTTTACACCGGACCTGGTTCCGTCTTTATTATTATTCCGTTGGAACATCCTGTCTGTGTGTTTTACACCGGACCTGGTTCCGTCTTTATTATTCTGTTGGAACATCCTGTCGGTGCAAATTTTGCCTGACCTGGTTCCGTTATTATTATTCTGTTGGAATAACCTGTCTATGCGAAGTACCGCATGCATGGTGATTTCTGTTGTTATTCCATTCTTTATTATACTCAGTTGGTTAAAGTTTTGACTTCTATACTCCATGAAATTAGTAGAATATCCTTGATATTTGTGCTTCATCCAGTATCTTTTCATGAAAATATTCTTCTGAGCATTCTTGAATTTTACTCTACAAAGCAGTATCATGTTGACAATTTGAACGTTATCAGTTCCTGGATAAATTAATTCTTGAACTTGTTTTATTGAATTCTTATATTATTGTCATCATCCTCATGTTTATGTTATGTTGAAAGTCATCTGTGGCCTGTAGTGCATAGATGGACTTGGTATGATTATGACCAGGGTTTATTCGGTATAATCATGACCGTAATGTTACAAATGATGTAAAAATTAAAAGTCCTCATTGGCCCGTAGTGCATTGATGGACAGTTTTTGGTATGATTATGGCTATGGATTCTCTTCGGCCAAGGGAGCAAAGATGAAATATTTTATGGCATGATCAGGACCGTTGATGAAAACACGATTATCTTTGGCCCGTAGTTCATGGATAATTCGTGGTCGTGATACTAAAGAATATCCTTGGCCTGTAGTGCAAGGATGATTTAATGATGTGGATTATTTATTGAGCTGAGTCTCAGCGATAAAAGTGATGAAAAACTTTTTAAATCATAAAAGATAGTAGATTCTATTCTCTACTTGACTCTTTTAATGGATTGATTAGAATAATACCTGGAGTTGCATCTCCGGCTGCTACAGTTTCTTGAACGGTCATGTTGAAGACGCTTGCGGTTGATTTCGTTGGTTTGATTATTGATGTTGGTCCCGTCGTCGCCAATATCTTGCTGCCTTTCCCTTGTTTGCGCATTTCTTTCCTCCCTTCTCCTTCTTGGACAGGCTTTCACCTTATGCTCCATTGATTCACACTTAAACACACAGACTTTTCCTTTATCTCCTTTCCTTTTATCTTATAGGTGATAAAACTATCTTTTGCCCCTTTGTTATCTTAGCTATCACAAATGCTTCCACCAGGTCAGTTGATCCTCTAAATCCCGACGGTCTTCTTGCCTTGAAGTCTTTGACATTCGTCGATCGATTATCTGGCTGATCTTTCGACGACTGGTATTCTGTTCTGCATAGCTTGATCGTCCATATTCGCAAAATTCTATATCAGGTCTGGTTGTCTTCCAGCTTTGTTGACAGGTTCTTCTGTCCGTGTATTTCATTTTCGTCTTGGCGGCATTATCATAAATTATTCTTCATTAACTTACATTCTACACCTTATCGTATACACTTAACGCAAAATTTTCTACTCAAATAGTAATGTACTCAAAATATAAGACTTTTAAAACTTGGTTTACTGAATTAACTAGTGTTTTGATAAATAATTACTATATTTATACTAACTTATTTTATTAATCCATTATAGATTCATACTCATAACACTTGACATACCATAACACATATTGCTTTAATCATCCGATATCCCTTTGTGACTCAAAAGTCGGGAATCGCTGCCACAACTTATACAAAATTTGAAAAATATTACCTTATACAAACATACTTATCATATACATAACGTAGAATCATACATATTCAAGTAATACTAGTACTCATTATTTCTTACGCCTCCACTAAGGATCAATTGCTGAGTAATCTGTCTATTCCCATTATCCTCAATAATCCATTAACACCTAACTAAACCTAGTTCGTCCAACTTAACATACATTATGAGTTTAAGAACTCACCACAAACATATGAGTTTAAGAACTCGACATTGACCACATATTCTTTAACTATACTTTACCTATCAGGTATACTATCGTTTTTGGGTCTGGTACTATACTTTTCAAAACAACCACCTCATTGAGGTAGCTTTCAATATGAGCCTTTATTTCAGCTATTGGCTTTGATATTGGCTCAGTTATGGAGGTTGACTTCTTCTTTACGATTTGAGGGTATCCTAATCCTTTTCTATCTGACATCTACACACCAACTATCTTGATTATAACTTAATATATACACACAACAAATAATAGTTTTATACAAGTTATCTTTTATTTTGTTTGACGATGAATTTATTCAATTCATCTCCTTATAAACTCTATGAGTTATTTGTATTTTCAACGTTTCCTTCTATTCTAAGGTTATAGCCTAAGGTCTAACCCACCTAAGGATTCAAACCCTAAGCTCTGATACCATAATGTGACACCCCCAAATTCAGGTACTTGAAATCCGAACTCGGTGTTTCACGATACCATTTCTATGAGCGGAATAATACTAATACTAATAATAATAATAATATAAATAACAACTTAGTTTACATATATCTGAGTCTAATCCCAAGTACGAAACCTTTACTATAACTCTTTACATGATAGATAATATATATCATTGCCTTAATATAGTCTAAGTATTACAAAAGATACCATTAAACATATTATATTTGCTTTCCTTTTCACTTGTTCTTGTCTGAACCTTTAGGTTGATCACGCTTAGCTGAAAACATTTAAATTAAGCAAAGATGAGCATTTGAGTGCCTATCAAGTAATAACAATTAGAAATATAATTAGTTGAAAGAAATAAATATTTTCTTTGTACATCACTTTTACAACGAATTTATAGTTGTGAAGTAAACTGAACCGATAATAACAACATAACAATTCTATCTCAAAATTTTGAAACTAAGTATTGACTATATATATAGGTATTAGTCGACAGATTATGAACATTGTTTTTAGTTTTCGCTAAGGTTTAGCAGAACTTCATCTGCAAACCATCATAACTTACAGGCACGAGGGTGCTCTGCCCAATGTGCCCTGTATTGATCAATACTACATTGCTAGAACGATATTTTCGTTCATCCTTTTTCCGCCTTGGCGCATAAAAATTTCCCCGTGATCGGGATGTTCATACTTAGTTTGGAATCCGAACCAAAATAATTTGATTGGATACAAAAAGGTTTTAACTTATTCAACGATATTTCTGAATATGTGTCTAGCTGGGTAAAATAGCTTTGACGGCTATATATATATATATATATATATATATATATCAAAATGTGTTTAACTACAATGATTATCCAAGCGGGGACACTTGTGTAACCATATTTATTAGAAATTTAACGAAAAAAATATATATCTGAATGACTATATACTTGCCTGATGCGCTGCTTACAGTTCGTAACTTAGTTCTATCTTTATATAACACCTATCAGTAATAAGATCATTTGATCGATTATAATAACATATCGTAACACATAATACTGCTTATTGCAGTCAGCACATAACCTAATCACATTGTCACACATATTCAACAATCAGTGAATCATAACCAAACATTAATACAGTCAAATATCTAAGTCCGTATCAATTTCTGAAACATGTCGGTTTATCGACGAATTTATCGGATATTTATCGGGTCTAAGACTCTATCTTGTAACTTAGTATCAGTCATATTATTTTTAAACGACTTAATATAATTTTAAAATATTTATTATAATTTATCATAAATTTTCAAACATCGGAATCATTATTAAATGATTTAAATATTAAACAATTCTATTATTATTAATATTTAATTAATATTAAACTATTGGGAGAAGGGTCAAAAATGCACCTGACTTTTACCGCGATGTCTATCGAGCACCCTATACTTTTTTTTGTCCAAAAGTACCCCTAACGTTACAATTTTTGGGTCGGTTATACTCCTGCCGTTGACAGACATGCCAAATAGACAAACATAGTTAACACTTGAACATATTTTGCTTACGTGGCTGCCACATGGACGGATTAAATACTAATATGTAAAATATTAAAATATTAAAATATTAAAATACTAATAATAAAAACAACAACAACAACAACAACAATAATAATAATAATAATAATAATAATAATAACAACAACAATAACATTAACATTAACAATAATAATAATAATAATAATATCAATAATAATAATAATAAAAATAAAATATAATAAAATAGTAATAATAATAAATATAAAAATAAATAAAATAAAATAGTATTTTAGTATTTAAAAAATATATAATACTAATATTGTGACGCCCCCAAAATTAGGTATAAATCACCCATTCTGAGTCGCCAGATACATTGTACAAAATTCAAATACAACTTCATTTATACAACTGTTGAACTGTCGTATAAAATACGACTACAGTTAACTGTGAGTTTTAATACAAATGTATGTAACTCTCATGGTGCCTTGACCACAACCTTACAATGGTACTTTACATAAAAATATAGTCAAAAACTTTTTTAGAAATTAAAAGCTTTGAGAAGTGCTCAAGGAAACCTTCGTACATAGGAGGCCATGCGTCTAGGTTATAATAGATATCATATATCCACAGAATTATCCTTGGTTGACCCAATAGACCCCAAAGAAAAACGAGAAGATTATTATCATCTTCTTTCCAATGGTGAGTCTTCTCTTGACATATAACTATCTCCACTGTCTCCAAGTGAATATTATATTTCAAATAAACTCCAAGATCATATAGGTAGTGCCCGTAGATATACTCAGCAAGTGGACGCACACAACCTTGTCTTATGATAACACGAGGTTGTATGTTATTAGACATCTTGTATGATAGTGGCAAAACACCCTTCCAAAGTTGGGGTCACCTCACCCTATTTGATTAACCAAATTTAACTACTAAATGTTGTATAGAATACAACACACTTTTCTATACTGTTTAGGGAGAACCTCCACAGCTAGAGACCACTATTCTATTCCCTTGTTATCCCTGCTCGACCTGGCAACACTCTTATTGCCTGAAAGGAATTGTGAAGCAGAAAGGGTGAGCACAACTAGCCCAGTAAAAATATCATGACTAAAGATAATTAAATTATCAATAGCTTTCATCAATAATAAATCAGAGATTTAGAACATATGGTAGATGATAAAACTTTTCAACCATAGTTGTAGCGGAATGAACAATCCATTAGAAGAGTCAAATAGACCATAAGGTCTATTATCTTCTCGATGTTAAAAGTCCACCAATAATGTTTTATCCATGTAAAATAAAACAACAGTTCATGTCCACAATCAGATGAATAACTCATAATCATAATTGTGCTTCTAAATTCCTTTTCGCAACCAGGACAAAGATAATTTTCATTACCTATCTTCATCTGAAACATCAAAAATCATGGTTATACCAAATCAGAATTCCTGCTCAAAATCATACTAATAAATTTATCTTTGCACTACGACCAAAGATATTCATTAACAATTCATCTTTACACTACATACCAAAGACATACAACTGTATTTTAGAAGAGTCAAGTAGAGCATGATATCTACTATCTTCTACGAATTAAAAGTGTATAATAAATATTTTATCGCAGAGACTCAGCTTAATAAATAATCCATATCATCGAATCAGCCCTGCACTACGGCCAAGGATATTCGTTAATATCACGACCATGAATTATCCATTCACTACAAGCTAAAGATAATCGTGTTTTCATCAACGTTCATGATCATGCCATAAAACAATTCATCTTTGCACCCTTGGCCGAATTAGAATCCATAGCCATAATCATACAAAAAAACAGTCCATCAATGCACTACGGGCCAATGAGGACTTTTTCTACGTCATTTGTAACATTACGGTCATGATTATACCGAATAATCCCTGGTGATAATCATACCAAGTCCATCTATGCACTACATGCCACATATGACTTTCAACATATTATAAATATGAGGATGATAACAATATTATAATCATTAGTCAAACTAAATCAAGGATAAATATCAAAGACTTTAAATTTATCCAAACATTATCAATCACTTAATAAAATCATAATCTAATATTGTTAATATTATAACAATATTTTAATCACTCCTAAAAATTATAAACAATTTAATTTAATTGTTTACACTTTTCTAAATAATACATTTAATCATTCAAAAATGCCATACTCATAAGATTTCATCAACAATAATCAAATTACTCATCAAAAATCTGCATATACTTTTTATAGGATTTTCAAGCCATAAAATCCTATTTACCAATTTTTTAACTTCACATAACATATTTAATTCATATGTTCGTAACTAAACCATTTTCATGAAAAATACCAAATCAGTCCCAAAAATTATTCTTTTCTAAGATTAAGCAGAATATAGTCCCATATTGAACATATATTTTTCTCGAAATTTTTAAAATTCATTTACTATTTTTCAGAAATTAATTTATAATTAATTCCTTAAGAAATTAGCTACCTCAAGGTTAACTCCAGAAATTCCCAAATCTTGATAGGGTATTACACATATTAACGTGAGCTTCCAGTTTAAAAATTTATAAAAGATAGTTTTCACGTAAAGAATGGAATAAAGAATGGAATAACAAAAGAATTCACCATGCATGCGATAGACCGCACAGATAGGTTATTCTCAACAGAATATTAAATAATGGAACCAGGTCCGGCATAAACGCACAGACATGATAATCTGACAGAATAATAAATAATGGAACCAGGTCCGGCGTAAACGCACAGACAAGATATTCCGACAGAATAATAAATAATGGAACCAGGTCAGGCGTAAATGCACAGACAGGATATTCTGACAGAATAATAAAGAACGAAATATTAGAAGAATTTCACCATGTATGCGGTACTTCGTATATACAGGTTATTCCAACATAATAATAAAGAATGGAATAAAGAAGAATTTCACCATATATGCGGTACTTTAACATAATAATAAAAAATGGAATAACAGAACTCCTCTTCACGGATAAGAAAGAAAGAATACCCCTTACGAGTATAACAAATAATATCCCTTACCTTTGAAAGAAGAGTATCCCGACTGGTAGGGCGATGATATACTCGAAGGAAACTTGCACTACGTTCAAAGCTTTCTTAAACTCTAAAGAAATACGCTCAAGACTATAGAAGAAGAACTCTCTCTATAGTTTCTCTCTATAGAGTTTCAGTGAGTTAGTAATAAATAATGAAGGAATGAGCTTCAATTTATAGAAGAATGGACTGCATAGTAACTAATTCATGAACGGTCCATATTAATTTACTTTTAATCGGACGGTCCATATTTAAAGAAAAATCTTTTAAATAAAATATAATATATTCTATTTATAATCTAATAAAACGAATAACTTTATAAAAGTATTCTGTTTTATATAAAAAGATTTTACTATACAAAATACTATTCAGGCACTATGCAATACTATGCATAATAAAATATAATATATTCTATTTATAGAATAACTTTATAAAAGTATTCTGTTTTATATAAAAAGATTTTACTATGCAAAACACTATGCATAATAGAAGTTAATATATTCTATTTATAGAATAACTTTATAAAAGTATTCTGTTTTATATAAAAATCTTTTCTGTTTTATTACATTAATAATACTAATAAAACAAAACTGAGTGACTTATCACGTAAACATCAATAATCAATACTGTGTGCTACTATGCAACCACGCGTATTACTGTACTTTTACTACCGAGTAGTTCAACAGTTTTAACGGTAAAACTTCCGCCGTTATTCTCATAAAAATATTTTTGTCGTTTTCTCCATCCGACAATAATTTCATTGCAGGGTCCACCAATGATTGTACCTTCGTACGGACATTCCCTGACAAAAAGAATATTTTATATCAACTAGCTTACTTTGCAAAAATTTTCAAAAATTATCCTTAACTTTAAACTTTTATCAATTTAACTATTTACCAAAATAAAAAAAATTGAATACTTCTATTTCATAAAATTCGGGGTCTCACAAATATTTAGTAAAATAATTAAATAAAAATATTTATATATTTACATATTACATTGTAAATATGTAAAATACTCTGGCAGCTTCCTCCTTCTCTCCTCTTGGTAGTAACCCTGGGTAGCTCATCCTCTGCCTCTACCTCAGTTATCAAGCAATTTGAGTCCTGATCCGCTAGCTACTAGCGTTAAAAGAAATTTTAAAATCAAGGCTTGTTCATCATCTGGATCTATTTTCAGATCTATATCAGATCTATTATCTCTCTCTACAAAGTCGTTTTCAGATCTATATCTATTTTCAAATCTATCCCATTCTACTTGGATCTATTCTACAAAGTCTATAGATATTGATAAGGAAAGAAGAATTAAAAGAGGCGACGGTGGTTGTCTTATTCGAATTAATATCGCCTTCCCAGAGCTTGAACGGTCACCGGAGGAGGACCCTGCCAGACCTGTTTGTCATGAGGAAGATATCCTCGCCGCCGTCGGTATCTAGAGTCACCTGGAGGGCATTGTTGTTGTTTGACGTCGGCTCTACAACCTGGAATATCTTGCGGTAGTAGTCGGTGTCGTTGAAGGGACCATATTGGCCGGAAAATGTTTTGAGCTTTTGGGCTTGGGCGAAAGCAACAGTGATACAAAGGAAGATGATGAGCGATGATGAACGTTGTTGCTAGTAATGCTGCCATTTTCAACGTCCTTGCTCTCACCAAGCTCCGCATCTTCTCTAACGCCGTCACCAAGCTCGACTCCCTAGACTACTCCCTCAATAGCCCCAATTACCAATATCAAACCTACCCGAATCACTACCCGAACCGATCCGGATCCATGGTCCCCTTCATACTCCGTTTCCTCTACACCGGATCCAAGGCCCTTTATTTGATGTACCTTAGGGATTTTTCGGATTCGATTAGGGTGTTGGAGAATGCATTGGAGAGGATTCCGACCATGGCTTTGAATGAAACTCTTGTGGAGAGTTCTCGATGAAATCTTGGGGGAAACAATTGTGTTGAATTTGTTATTTGTGTTAATGAATTAAATATAAATATAAATATTTTTTTATTAAATATAAATATTAATTTTGTTTATTAATTATTTATTTTATTTTTTTTAAAACAAAATAAATAATTAATAAACAAAATAAATATCAACAAATATTGCCATGTCAGCAAATATTGCCACATGTCAGCCACGTTTAACACCCGTTTGTCTAGTTGGCAAAGCTGTTAACGACATGTGCACGAATGACCCAAAAATTATAACGTTAAGGGTATTTTCGAACAAAAAAAGTATAGCGTGTTCGGTAGACATTGGGGAAAATATCGGGGGCATTTTTGGACCTTATCCCTTAAACTATTAATGAAACCATTGCTAAAATATTAAAGTTATTTATAATAACTTAAAATATTTTTAAAGTATTTATATTACCCTTAAATGATTTTAAAAGAACTAAAATCATTTTTAAATAATTACCATTAATATTTAAGTATTAATGTATTACTTATCAAAATATTAAAAGTCATTAATCATAACTTAAAATATTTTTAATTCATTTATATCCTTATTAAATGATTTTTAAATAAATAAAACCATTTTAAAACTATTTTTTAATATAATTATTAAATAAATCAAATATTATTTAATATTAAATTAATATCATTAATATTTTATTAATGAAATTATCCTTTAAATATTAAAAGTTATATTTTATAACTTAAAATATCTTTAAACACTTTATTTTTATTTTAAATGATTTTTATAATAATAAAATCACTTTTAAACTAATTTATTTAATATAATTATTAAATAATTCTAATATCATTAATAGTAATTAATTAATAAAATTTACCTTTAAACATTGAAAGTTATATTTTATAACTTAAAATATTTTAAAACTATTTATTTCCATTTAAAATGATTTATCCAATATTAAAATCATTTTTAAACTAATTTATTTAATATAATTATTAAATAAATCTAATATCATTAATATTAAAATATTAATATTTTTCATGACAAAATATCAAAAGTTATATTTTATAATTTAAATAACCTTTAAATCATTTTTCTATAATTTTTAAATCATTAATTCTATTTTCCATAATTTATTTAATACATTTATTAAATAACTTTAATTAACATTAACATTAATTAATTAATGAAATTCATCACAAAATTATAAAAGTTATCAAAAATAACTTAAATTATTTTCTTATACCCTAATATAATTTTAAATGATTTTTCAAGTATTAAAATCATTTTTAACTAATTTATTTTGTATTATAATTATATACTTTTAATATTCAAAAAATATTAAATATTTATGAAATATATTCAAAATAATCAAAAACTAATTTTCAGAATTTAAAATAATTTTTAATAATTTATTTGGTATTGTTAATAATTAAAAATAATTTTTTTCTATTTATTTAATATAAATAATTACTTTTCAGAAATTAAATAATTAATTTTAATAAAAGTGTCGCTAAAGACTGCCTATAGCGACAGAACCGTCGCTATAGGTGTTCTTCGTGTTCTTCATGAAACCTAGAACATGCATGCCAGTTATCAAGTTGCCTACTTTGACCACGATTTCTGATCGGATATTGATGTTTCTGGACTATCTATTGCTCACAGATTAAAGAAATAATGTAGTACTACATGATACAACAACAATCATAATCATACAATACATAAAAATGAATATCTGATCGCCTAAAGTGGCTGTCAGAGTTGTTCTTCATTTCTGGGTTACGCAGAAATGAAGAACAGTTCGACTACTTATATTTGGGCTTCCATAACTTGCAATCCTGTTACTGATTATCCAATTTAATATTTTCAGGTTATAGAACAGATGTAGGACTATAGATGTATCACAAAACACCATTATAACAACAACAAATCAAGTAGATACGATTCGGTCAAACCATGTCAAACGACATAGTCAAGCGTTTTCTAGGTTACCTAGAAAATAGCTTCCATGATCGTCTGGCCTAGTTTGACCATTAATAACAATCATCCAGTTTGATATTTAGAAGATTTTAAGGCATAATAATATAGTATAAACTACATAATACAAAACTGTTACAACAAAAGAAACCAAACAACTAACAATAGGAAGATCTAGATGCGAGAGGATTTTGTCAGGCCTTTCTGGGCAATTTTTGGGTTACCCAGAATTGTCCAGTCATGGCCGGTCAACGGTCTTTGACCACAAATAAACTAAAATATGAACATTTGATGGCTGTGATTCCAATTCTAGAGCACAGACCTTACAACATACTACTAAAAACAACATTTAAACATACAAAAACATAAACATAATGAGATCTAGGAGGTCTGACATTCGATGTCAGATATCAAAATAAAATTTTTCTAGAATATGAAGAATATCAAATCTGAGCCTCTAGATGTTATGGATCTAACATCTAGCAACTCAGATCATCATTATAGAGTACAAATAACATATTCTAACATTCAAACCTAACATCTAACACAAGATCGATGGTCAGATTTATAGCTAGGGTTTATACCTCTTTTGAGAAATTTCTTGATTCTGGGTTACTGATTTGTTGTGAGTAGTAGTGGGGCTTTGATTTGGGACTGATATACTAGTAGAATTAGGATGTTAGAGAGAGAGAGAGGAACTTGATGGAGTGTTGGTGAATAAATGAGCATAATGTACACTTTTTCTCTCTCCAATTCTATTTATATAAGTGTAAGATACATGAATTGGCTGAGATTGCTTAATGTGCTAGAGATTTAAGTTGTATTAAGTCAACATGTTAGGTCACCCACTCCCCACATGTCAAGATTTGCAATTTACATAACAAAGAAAATCCAAAGAGGGGTATTTTGGTCTTTTCACTCACAAATTTAATGGCATTCTTGTCATTCTTGCAAACCCTTAGGGTTTAACCCTAAGGTTTAGCTCAAAACAATTGTAGGATTTAACAATTAGGGTTTGTACAAAATAATAAAAATAGAAATAATAAAAATTTTAGTTTCTAAAATTAGAAAATTAGGGTTTGTTAATTAGATTAGGTTTCTAATTAATTTATACAGGAACATTAGGGTTTTATATACTAATTATAATTAACCTTACTAAATTAGCAATTAGGGTTTATACTTTTAGTAATTAGGGTTACCAAATTATAATTAGGGTTTCCAATTACTAAATTTGTGTTTAAAAATTTAGGGTTTTCATAATTAACAATTGTAATTCTAATACTTGTTAATTAATCACATTAATACAGTTACCAATCAATCTTAAACCCTAATTTGAGTTTCAAATTAGGATTTAACATTTAAAAATTAGGGTTTTTAATAACCTATGGTTTTCTAAAAATTATTTAGGGGTTTTAAAATTTTAATTAGGGTTTACCTAATTAATCATTTAATACACAACATAAAACATATAACACAGTTATATAACAGTCTTAAATTTCCCATTTGAATTACAAAATAGGGTTAAACAATTTAATGCTAGGGTTTTGACATTATACACTATAATTGACCATACATTGTCAGTCGACAAACATACAGTACATATTTATAGCACTGAAAAATCAAAAGTTAATATTATTATATTATTATTCTCATCCATTTATAAAAATCCAAAATTAGGGTTTGGATTCCATATCTGATTTATTCTTCCATAATTAACCTTAATAATTAAGGCAAAATAATTAACTTAATAATCTGTACTATAATTCATAAAATAAAATAATTTTTATAATTATTCTAAAAATCATTTCATATATTATTTAAATAATATATGATTATATTTTTCATGAAAAATAATTAATAAAACATTTCTGCTATAAAATTAATTATTATAAGAATATACTTTATAATAATCAATAATTCTACAATAAAATTATTTGTAAATATTCATGTAATAAATATTTTTTTATTTATCACATAATTAAATATACACATTATCTTATACAAATCCTCATCTTTAAAAAAAAATAAATTTATACGCAAAATTTCTGATTTATTTTTTATAGAAAATATCGGGTTGTTACATATTGTGAGTGATTTGTTAGTCCCATCAGTCTCAGTGGATATGACGGCTACCAAACTCTTCCACTTAGTAGAACATGTATTCTCACTTGCACGTAGCACAGTATCATCGTCTACTAGTTGTATGACACCACTGTCAATTAGATTTTGGATAAGGTGGCGTAGTGCCCAGCATTCTTCTGTGCTGTGACCGCGAGAATGAGAGTGATATTGACATACTCCATCAGAATTGTACCATCCTGAACGGGGATTGATTGGAGGTAGAAGGGAAGTGATTCTTCCTTCATTGATTAGCATCTGTAAGATTTCCTCCATAGGTTGGCCCAGATATGTGAATTCCCTTTTGTTGGCAAAATCCCGACGGGCTTTAGCATTTGCTCTCTTCATCACTTTGTCTTCCAGCATTTCATTTTCTGAAGGTGACGAGAGTATATTTGTGACAAGAGGGAGGAGACTAGCATGCTCATGGCTGACTAACTAGCGTGTCACTTGATGTTGATAGGTCACCAGTTCTGCCAATTGCTCAATTTTCTTGCATAGAGCTTTCATCTTACGTTCCATTGTGAACTGGAACTTGGCATAATCCCATTTGTCAACACCGTCTTTGAGAGTCTGGGAGGATTCACAGTTGAAATTGGAACTCTGTTCATTGCTCCAATTGATCATGTTGACCTCTTCTTCTTTATGATGAGGAAGAGGGTTGTCTTGAACATGAGGCTGATCTGGTTTGGTGACCACAATCTCACCGTTGTCTATCAGGTCTTGGATCTTGTGTTTCAAGGCCCAATAATCCTGGGTATTATGTCCAGGTTCCCCGACATGATAAACATATTTCCGAGCAGCATTAAAACCCCGTCCATTAGGGCTGCCTAGTGGAAGAAGATACATAATTTTTTTCTGTGTTGTCAGAAGAGTGAGAATATTCTCGAGTGTTTTCCCTAAGGGTGTGAACACTCGAGGGCGTTTGACTTCTCCACCTTTTGGTATTGGAGGGTTAAAAGACTGTGCTTGAAAGGGAGTGTAGTTTCTCCTTTGAATAGGCATGTTCTGATTGCCTTTTTGACCCTGTAGTATCAGGGAAACATCTTCCTCTTTCTTTTTATGGACCCTCCAGGGGTTGTTTCCATAATTTTCGGATTAGATGTGATCAGCAATAGCTTTAAGGGCAGCTAGATCTTGAATTTTTCTGGACTTCAATCCCATCTCAGCCACCCCCCATGTTTGACCATTTCAGAAAATGGTTTACCGATTCCGGCTAAAACTCTTTCATAGAAAGGAGCTTCTTGTATGTCTATAAAAGTCATGACCATCTCTGATTCTGTCATGGAAGGAATAACTTGGGCAGCCAGGCGTCTCCACCTTTGAGCATACTCTCTAAAAGACTCATTAGATTGTTTCTTGATCTTGGTAATTTGATGCCGATCAGGAGCCATCTGAGACTGAAAGCTGTATTGAGTGAGGAAGGCGTGTACTAGCTCTTCCCAGCTATGGATCTTTGAATTGTCTAATCTGGTATACCATGAACGGGCTTCTCCAGTCAGACTCTTCTAGAACAGTTGCATTCTGAGCTTCTCGTCCTCTGTATAAGAGCCGAGTTCTCCGATAAACACCTTCAAATGTGTGTAAGGATCTCCTAACCCGTCATATCTTTCAAAGTCATAAGTCTTAAACTTTTCTGGATACTGGACACCAGGGAAAATGCAAAGGTCAGCATATGAAACACTTCCGTGTGTTCCAATTCCTTTGATAACACGAAGGGTTTCTTCCATTTGGAGGACTTTCTTTTTGATGTCACCGGTGTCTGGATCTCCTATGAGATGTGTGGCATCATGGATTTTGTTGGCATCATGGGAACCAAATCTAGATCTAATAGGCTGAATCTGTGATCACATGATTGCTAGGCGCACATGATACCACAATTTGTATGAAAGCAGTAAGCAGGTATATATATAAAAGTGGTAAATATATATATACAGACATGATCAGCCACCACAAAACACCTCCATGGGGGATCATTAAAATGTAAATAAAGCTGTAAAAGCTATCAACCGCCACTGAGGAAACTCCAGGCGGGACGAAACATAAATAAAGCTGTAAAAGCGATCAACCGTTACGGAGGAAACTCCAGGCGGGACGTAATGTAAATAAAGCTGTAAAAGCTATCAACTGCCACGAAGTTAACTCTAGGCAGGACAAAACGTAAAGAAAGCTGTAACAGCGATCAACCACCACGAAGTGAACTCAAGTTGGGACGAAAATGTGTGTGTGTGTGTGTATATATATATATATATATATATATATATATATATATATATATATATATATATATATATATATAAGCGATAAACGCACCAGATGTAAAATCCAGGCTCATCGAACAAAGTTCAACAACAGTTCATATATATAAGTAACACACCAGATGTAAAATCTAGGCTCATCGAACAGAGTCCGACACACAGTTCATATATATACATATATATATATATATATATATATATATATATATATATATATATATATATATATATATATATAAAGTAGTAAACGCTGCAAATCGAAGTCTAGGCTCAATCGAGGCATAACTCGATAATGTTAGTCCATATATATAAATATATATATATATATATATATATATATATATATATATATATATATATAAATATATTTGTATATACAAACTGAAAATAAAACCACGGGCCGAAGTCCGGGCAAACTCACGTAACATGACTCTCAACATAAAGAAGGGTGTGTGCAAAGATGAAGAGAAAGGCTTTAAAGTGTGTAAAAAGGCTTACAGTGGACTGCCAAAGAAGGCTTCTATATCTTTAAAGTAGATAAAACTTGGCTCCCGCCGGTACAAAAGTAGCTATTTGTGAGCTCACAAGTGTATAAAATGGGAAAACACTCAGTATATTGTAAGTACGGAGCAAATTTGACAGGGCTTCCTGTTGCCTCTTTTTTAATCTTAACAAAAGAGCTCTAACTAATGCAAGCATACATGCGTCAACAAGTAATACAGAGCAAGTAAAGTATCGATCCCACAGAGAAAGTTGTTTAACTTAAACTACTATTCATTAATTAATTCACTATATTTATATGCTCAAACTAATGACAAAACTTGGTTTGTTCTCGAATTGCAAATAACAACTAAAACAATAATAACGATAGAAAAAATGATATTGGAACTAATGGGAACCTAACTTCATTTAATACTTCATTTAATAGCCACTATCATGCATGACTTGTTCACATATCACAATAAAGTAGCCAAGAGCACTAAAAGAGTATTAACCATTTTTCAATGCATTAAGACCTACTTACACAACATCCGCAGATGATAGACTCTATGTAATCATCAATATAACCAAAATCATTATATGTCTATGTGAAATTGCAACTATATTGATTTTAAGTTCAAGCCGTTATTCTAACTTATACGGTGAAGTAGTATATGTCTATCTGGTTCACGAAATACATAAGCCATATAACACAGCCCTATATACGTATGTTATCATGATTACAGTCCATATTTTCATGTTCATTGTCAATTCCATACAAATACTGAAACGAATGGTGATCAAGCATTCATACATGCAAAACAATCATGACAGACATCCCATATGATATTCAAAACAAACCATCATTTAAACATACAATCAAACTACATATTAAAATCCGTTAGAATCTCATAATGGAGTTTAGTTCATGACTGAACCAAAAGCCATTATGGGATCAAATCTAAACATGGTCAATAAACGAAAATTGAAAGATGAAAGATAAAACTATCAAACCCAATTACTGAATATAAATCAATACTCAGATCCTCATAAAAATCCAGCAAAACTAATATTAATAATCCACGCTGGTAGAAAATCCCAAGAAGGAGTAGAAAAGAAGAGTTGTGGCCTCCTTCTACGTTGGAATCTCTCCCAGAGAGTAAACCCTAATTACGATCTAAAGATACGTGAAAAACTTAATAAAAATGTCAAGTGATACCCATGACACCAGTCAGGAATTGTTTTAAATCAATTACAATCTTTAAAAATTGGAAATAAAATAAAATTAGTCAGCGGCTTCGGGCCTCGCGCGCGGTACAATCATTGGTGGATCCCACAACAGAATTATTGACAGATAGAGAAAGAGACAAAAATACTTTATGAAAATAACGGCGGAAGTTTTACCGTTAACTGTTGAAACACCCGGTGTTAAAAGTACAGTAATACGTGTTGTTGCATAGTAGTACACGATATTGATTATGGATGCTTATATAAGAAGTCAATCGGTATTGTTCAATCGGGTATTCGGGACACTTTTCATATCGGAGTACTATTCATGAGTTACTATTCATGAGTTACTATTCACGAGTTACTATTCATGTGGCACCCCAAAATCTGGGTCCCTTCGAACCTCGGATCCGGTCCGCGACGATGCTACTATCGTCAAACTATTTATATATATTATTTATAACTTAATGAATATAACTTGGCTTATTAAAATTTAAAATATAAATTCTCTCCACTTCCAAGATCTGTATAATGACCCCAAACTTTTATAAGTTTCTAATCTTGGTCATTTACTATTCCTGTTTTACATCACATTCGATATTATAAAAACACGAAATAATTTAAACTTTTTCAATCTCTTGAATAAAATCTTTTATTGATTTCATAACTTTGAACCAATTACAATTCTTGAATCAACTATATAATATGGTTCAGTTTATTGGAATTACTGTATAAGATTTTACATCTTGATTTGATATCCTCTACGTATTAACAAATACATCCTTACAATACAACAAGTATTAAACATCGTAAGTAAATATCAAGTACACTCCTAGAACCTAAACATGGTTCAAGTAATAATCTAAATAGTATCCTTCGTTGCGAAACTATCTACTTTTTAATCCAAGAAGCAAGAAATCTTTACCGTGAGTCTTTAACCTGCAAAAGTGGTTATTTGCAAGGGTGAGTTCGACAGCCCAATAATTCTTACAATTTTCATGCAGCACATATCATGTAATAACATATTCAGTTCATGTATTCATAATCAATTAATATTAACTAAGCATGTTACTTCACACATAACATGCATAGATATTTACTTCACAAGCATATCATCAAAGATCAACTTTCAACTTTCATACATATCTCATATGCATTTCATATATATACATCAACATTATCATAGCAAAATATAGCTCAACTAATAATTATCGAATTCATATATCAAATAGGAACTGAAAGACTTGCCTGATTCGTAGTTTATGAACTACGACTTAACTTCTTAACGCTTAACTGCACTTCGTGTATTCCTACACAGTTATATAATCATGGATTCATATCTATTAGTTATACATTTCATACGCTCTTAATATAAAAACAAATATTGTCTCCTAACTAGTTTTCTAAAACCTTCATTTTACTTTCTCATCATACTTTTAGAATAGCTAGGTATGTATAGGTATACTTAACCACCCGTACTTGACATCAACATTCATATACATTTATCACACACTTGACTCACTATGTGTTCGACACATATTTAAAGGTTATAGATACGTGATCTACGTCGTTCATATTCAAACTACTTAATTTCATGATGATTTATTTCAATCAATAAAGCTTAACAACTTTCTTAAACAAGATTCAATGTTATAAGCTTTTAAACCATGTATTGGTACTAATAAGCCTTCACTAGTATGCTCACATGTATCTATCTCATTTACATAGACATAACATAGTTCATACTTTTAAAACATGCTTAAATAACTTATGTCATGCTTGACTAGTTGAGTGCACATATTTTTCATGTTAAAAGGCATAAACAACTCTATCATGCTTGCTTATAAGGTCATAATGCAAGTAATACAATGCTCATTAAAGTTAGTTTCTAAAATTTTTAAATTTCTCTTTAAAACACATACTAAACTGAGCTTGACAACCTTTTATGTGCAATATATCTTGAAATTACATTCGTTGTCCATCCGCGCACATAACTAGGCCACAATCACATGTTCCCAAATTCGAAACTTTAAAAGACACAAAGTTCGTCAAGTTTCATATTCAAAACTTAAAGTTTTTCTTTCAAAATATTTTAAACCAAGCTATATCAATCTAGTATATGCAAGGTAACTTTCAAATTATATTTCATGTCCGTTGATATACGTACATAGGGTCCAAGGTTAGAACTCAATGCACACCAAATTCATCAACTTCCGTTTCTCAAAAACTCTAAGTTTTCTTTTAGATAATCATGTTAAAGCATTCCATTATAAGTAAGGTAATCTTATATATCATGTCTAATATCATGCATTTTCATGTTACATCACTTTGAATAACATATTCCATCGTCGGGAGCACTATACTTGCGCATGTACTCGCTCGACTCCCTCCGATGGCCTTTGATTACGTAATAGTCACAAAGGTGACTATTTTAACCCTTCCTAGTGACCTCAAATTGAAACACTTAAAGAACAAAAGTTGTAAGTCTATTCGTTCTCGTTCTGGATCATTTTGAATTTCCTCAATCGGAGTTCGTATGAAAAAGTTAGCGTCATTTTACCAAAACATGTTCTGTCAGCTTTTTCTCAGCAGTTGTAGTTAGACCACCCCCACCGGGGCGGGGGTCTTGCCCTATAAATAGCCCACCGGGGCGGGCATAAATACTTTTAACTCATGGATTCATGCTCTGCTATAAAATAACAAACCAAAAATCATTTCTACCTTCATAATTTGAGTTATACAAGTCCAAATTAGTCCGTTTTCGATTCTATGGATTCGTAATTCATAGAACTACAACATACTATAATACCCATCAACTAACATAAACATTAAATAACCTAAATATGAATCTATAACTCATGTTCATGCAAATGTTCATTTTTTGGACAATTTAGCGAAATCATTCACTACGAATTCGATTCTAAACCAAATTAGTTCGTTTAACTTCCGTTGATTTTGTATTCAACCATATTAACGATGACTAACATCAATTCATGGATTATAACAATCCTTACCCATCAATTTTATGACTCAAAAGCTACTTTTTCTAAGAAATTTGTAAAACTTGAACTTAAGAACATAGTTTAAGAATTATACCTCTTGAAACTAAGTTGACAACCTTGAATCTTAACTTCTGACTTCTCCCAACTTCTCAACCACTCACTCAATAGAATTCTCAGAATTTAAAATGGGAAGAATGAAGAAGATGGTCTCTATTTATAGAAGAACCATGGACCAAGTTTGGGTTTTGCTCCATGAATGAAACCAAAGGAAGAAGGAAGAAGCTATTGGGTATAGAGGAGTTGGTCACCAACTTCCTCTTCCTCCATCACTCCTTTCATCATTTGGAAGCTATGAGTTTGAGAATAAGAAGCAAGCCAGCTTCTAGCCTTTTTACATTTCACGCGAATAAAGAATGACTCTCAATTTGGGACACTACTATTAAAACTCAACATTTCATATTACTATTAGCATACTTAGGTTTATTTGATATTTTTCCCCAAATGTGCATACATATACACCCACTCACATAGAATTATATAATCCATGTACATTTGATTATTCCAAATAATATTTACATTAGACTATAATATAACTTAGTTGGGCACCAATATTGTTTTCCATAAAATTTATCATCTCAAATATACCCAATTATCATAATGATAATTAATATCAATTATTTATGAACTCACCATTAATTTTCCCATTAAATCCCCATTTGATTTAAATTCACTAGTTATGCCACACAAGACATAATTATGTGAACTTTTTAATTAATAGCTCACAAGCTTATAATAATATAATCTCACAAAATAACATTATTTTTAATTTTACATCTTATTATATGGTCATTGCAGTGGTCCATTGCACCATGTTACATTTTATTATCTCACTTGTACATAATGCTAACATACAAGCCTTTATACATATATATTCAAATACTTCCTATATTATATAGTTACCATTGAAGTGTTCTACTTCATTTCATATCATATAGATGTAGCTACTATATAATATAAAACCATTGCTCATACAAATTTAATTCCTTCAATTATTTATTCATTAAATTATTTAATGAATGTTTATTCCATCACTTTACCACACTAGGCATATCACACAAGCTTACATTAAGCTTATTACATATTCTCATTACTTATTCATTTCCCACCACATTACTATAATCAAAATTTATGTATTTTGTCATAACATAACATAAGGTGTTTTTATCATGTTTTCTCTAAATGTAGGAACTAATCATAATAAAACGATTTACTCATTTTTTCAAGATATTACTCTTAATATAATATCTATGTATTATTAAAATATTTACATGTACGGCACACGTATACACTATATTTAGAAAAAAAGTTTATTTCCTATTATGATAAATTGATTCCATTAACTTATATAGCAAATATATTTTAATATATTTACCATATTACTTACTCACACACATTACCTCGTACAAAACTATATAGGTAATATCAAAATAATATTCCCCCTTTTATTAAAATAATCAAATGCTAGAATTTATTTTAATATCCTTTAGTAGAAATATACTATAATTATTTCTCTTCCATTTCTATAGATCGTCTCAACACAATTTCTTTAATCTATACATTTAACCATATCTCAATATTAATCAATAAATCTCTAACCAATATTTATCTAAAGATATATCGATTTTCTTCTCTCGTTAACAATGTACATATATACAAGTCTAAACCTAGAACACATCGAGTCTTTAATAGTATTCAATATAGTACACTGAGTGGTTTCCCACAAACAACCAACAAATTAGTTTCCGTCTTGTCTACACTGTTTTCACAGCAAGTTATATCAGTCACTAATTCGTATATACCTCCGCTCTTTGAAGGAATCGTTTAGCCCAGTTCCTATACATCCACCATTAAATGATACTGTTGCACTGCCTTAGACTTGATACTTACTTATACATATACTCAAGAAATTAGTGATTATCAAAGATATTTAACGTCACCAACTTACTATGATAAAATAATTTTAAATAAATTATTTAATATCAATTGATAGATTTCTATCCATCTTCTTTACTTCAAATCACTCGCCTCTTCAATAAACAAAAAATATATAATAATAATATGTTTATTAAACACAAAAATCACTTATTGCATAGTTTATATTATCTCATGCAATGCCATTCCACATACCTCACAACATATACATATATTCTTAATCGAACCCTTCTCATGCCTTAAGAATTTTATTTACTAAATTCATATTTTAATATTTTTTGAAAATTTGGATTCTTACATCCTCTCCCCCTTATAAGGATTCCGTTCTCGGAATCACCGAAACCTCCTCTACTCGGTGTTATTCCGAATATTACACATTCTTTTGAATAATTTTATCCATTCTCTTTTCGAAAGTTTTATTATAAATTGCTCACTTGCATTCTACCACATTCTCCTTTCTAAGGAACATTCTACTTACTACATTCATCCTTCAGAAGAATAAGAATCTTCCACGATTTTTCAATAATTGGGAAGTAGTATGAATAATCTTAGATTCCAAATTATGCTGAGGGGTCACAAGGATGTGAACTCTTCTCTAGGTTTACAAATGCTTCAACAAAATCCTTCACACTGCAAACCAGAGTGTTTATCAATCACAAAGACTGAAAACACCCTCCACATGTACACTAGGTGGCCAACCTATTGTACCACTACGTTGGGCCACAACGTAGTGTTTTGTAACGACTATATGCGTTACGCTCGGAACTATTGTCCCCAAAAACATGTCCCCTTATAGGTTTTTTCACCTCAGCTTTTTAACAACTGAATCCGCACCAGAGAAATCTGGTTTGGCATAATTACTCAATAATGCTTGAATTCCATAAATATTTTTCAACAGCCGTATAGCCGAATCAAATAGTTTAGACTTTTATCAACAACTCGGACTTCAATCAAAATAATTTAGCTAACTTAATTGACATTCTTCATAATTTAAAAGAAAACCAAAAATTCTTTTATGACAACATGATACCGTACTAGATTAGTAGTACATTGAGGATTCCGCCATTATGTGACTTTTTTATACTACACCGTACCAAAATTGGTTAACGATCTTTCGATCACAACTAACACTAGGTTCAACTGCATGGATGACTCCATCGTTTACCATAAACCATATCAATAATGTGCATGGTTAGAAATACATTTTGAAAATTTTCAAATCATTTTTGTCTTAGCCAAAACAATTGGCATAGACATAAGGATAAAAGTATTGTTTTTAAACATCATTGGTTCAATCACAAGATCCAATGTTTTTCAAGAAAACAGAAGTTCGAATCCTCAGCACGAAGTCAATAAACTTTGAAAATCTAGCAGAGCTAGAAGATTTAGAAAATCCACGTTTCTCCATCAACTTCAATCTTTACTACACCAAAATTTCTAACTTCATAACATATATATACCCAATACAGTTCATCAAACTTACCACACTTTGGAAATTCAGGAACTTGCCACAATTATATGAGTTTAAGAACTTATCCTAGTTAGACCATAGGCGTCCATTAGCTGAGGGGTTCAAAAACATTTCATATACTTATGAGTCACGAACGTACCATGTGCATGAGTTTTAAGAACTCGCGCCTAATCTTAATATTCTCTATCTTAATCTTAATAGTTCCTATTTATCAAATATGATCTGAGAAAAGAATCACCTTCTCACCATAAGCATATCGATAGCGCGACATCGACATTCCATTGATTATCATTGCGAGGAACCGAGCGTGAACACAAAGCCTCCGCCCACACAAAGGTTTGTACAACTTAGCTCTCGCCTGAGTCCTCAACTGAAATCTAACTTAACTCTATCTTACTATTAACTTGATCTTTACTCGATACGAATTCTTTGTATCCCATCACATACAACTCCTCATGAGTTCATATCGTACCATTTCATAGTACCATCTCTTATAGCATCAAGCTATACACACTTAGTCGTTACAGACTATTTATCACTTCATAGCTCAATCCGATCACGTTGTGATCATCAATTTACCTTAGGGTTCTTTCCCTATTATCAACAAAACTCCACTCGAGTTCATCCTCATTATCTTTGTCATCTTCATCTTTTAGACAACATCTTAACATTTTTATTATCGGAGTTAGGAAACTCCTGAATTACCATTCTCTTAGATACTTCAAGATTCTTCTTTGAATCTTCACTTATATATTTTAATCTTTATCTTTATCTCTCTCAAGTTATAGCCTAAGGTACACTTACCTAAGTTTATAACCTACAGCTTTGATACCAACCTGTGGAGCCCCCAAATCTGGGTCCCTTCAAACCTCGGATCCGGTCGGCCACGATACTACTATCGTCAAACTATTTATATATATATTATTCATAACTTAATGAATATAACTTGGCTTATTGAAATTTAAAATATAAATTCTCTCCGCTTCCAAGATCTGTATAATAACCCCAAACTTTTATAAGTTTCTAATCTTGGTTATTTACTATTCCTGTATTACATCACATTCGATATTATAAAAACGCGAAATAATTTAAACTTTTTCAATCTCTTGAATAAAATCTTTTATTGATTTCATAACTTTGAACCAATTACAATTCTTGAATCAACTATATAATATGGTTCAGTTTATTAGAATTACTGTATAAGATTTTACATCTTGATTCGATATCCTCTATGTATTAACTAATACATCCTTATAATACAACAAGTATTAAACATCGTATGTATATATCAAGTACACTCCTAGAACCAAAACATGGTTCAAGTAATAATCTAAATAGTATCCTTCATTGAAAAACTATCTACTTTGTAAACCAAGAAGCACGAAATCTTTACCGTGAGTCTTTAACCTGCAAAAGTGGTTATTTGCAAGGGTGAGCTCGACAGCCCAGTAATTCTTACAATTTTCATGCAGCACATAGCATATAATAGCATATTCAGTTCATGCATTCATAATCAATTAATATTAACTACGCATGTTACTTCACACATAACATGCATAGAAATTTACTTCACAAGCATATCATCAAAGATCAACTTTCAACTTTCATACATATCTCATATGCATTTCATATATATATATATATCAACATTATCATAGCAAAATATAGCTTAAATAATAGTTATCGAATTCATATATCAAATAGGAACTGAAAGACTTGCCTGATTCGTAGTTTATGAACTACGACTTAACTACTTAACGCTTAACTGCACTTCATGTATTCCTACACAGTTATATAATCATGGATTCATATCCATTAGTCATACATTTCATACGCTCTTAATATAAGAACAAATATTGTCTCCTAACTAGGTTTGTAAAACCTTCATTTTACTTTCTCGTCATACTCTTAGAATAGCTAAGTATGTATGTGTATACTTAACCACCCGTACTTGACATCAACATTCATATACATTTATCACACACTTGACTCGCTATGTGTTCGACACATATTTAAAGGTTATAGATACGTGATCTACGTCATTCATATTCAAACTACTTAGTTTCATGATGATTTATTTCAATCAATAAAGCTTAACAACTTTCTTAAACAAGATTCAATGTTATAAGCTTTTAAACCATTTATTGGTACTAATAAGCCTCCACTAGTATGCTCACATGTATCTATCTCATTTACATAGACATATCATAGTTCATACTTTTAAAACATGTTTAAATAACTTATGTCATGCTTGACTAGTTGAGTGCACATATCATTCATGTTAAGAGGCATAGACAACTCTATCATGCTTGCTTATAAGGTCATAATGCAAGTAATACAATGCTCATTAAAGTTAGTTTCTAAAACTTTTAAATTTCTCTTTAAAAAACATACTAAACTGAGCTTGACATCCTTTTATGTGCAATATATCTTGAAATTACATTCCTTATCCATCCGCGTACATAACTAGGCCACAATCACATGTTACCAAAGTTGAAACTTTAAAGACACAAAGTTCGTCAAGTTTAATTTTCAAAACTTAAAGTTTTTCTTTCAAAACACTTTAAACCAAGATATATCAATCTAGTGTATGCAAGGTAACTTTAAAACTACATTCCATGTCCGTTGATATGCGTACATAGGGTCCAAGGTTAGAACTCAAAGGACACCAAATTCATCAACTTCCGTTTCTCAAAAACTCTAAGTTTTCTTTTAGATAATCATGTTAAAGCATTCTATTATAAGTAAGGTAATCTTATATGTCATGTCTAATACCATGCATTTTTATGTTACATCACTTAGAATAACATATTCTATCGTCGGGAGCACTATACTTGCGCATGTGCTCGCTCGACGCCCTTTGATGGCCTTCGATTACGCAACAGTCACAAAGGTGACTGTTTTAACCATTCCTAATGACCTCCAATTGAAACACGTAAAGAATAAAAGTTGTAGGTCTATTCGTTCTCATTCCTGATCATTTTGAATTTCCTCAATCGGATTTCGTATAAAAGGTTATGGTCGTTTTACCAAAACATGTTCTGTCAGATTTTTCTCAGCAGTTGCAGTCAGACCACCCCCATTGGGGCGGGGGTCTTGCCCAATAAATAGCCCACCGGAGCGGGCATAGCTACTGTTAAATCACGGATTCATGCTCTGCTACAAAATAACAAGCCAAAAATCCTTTCTACCTTCATAATTTGAGTTATACATGTCCATATTAGTCCGTTTTCAATTCTATGGATTCGTAATTCACAGAACTACAACATACTATAATACCCATCAACTAACATAAATATTAACTAACTCAAATATAAATCTATAACTCATGTTCATGCAAATGTTCTTATTTTGGACAATTTAGCGAAATCATTCACTACGAATTCGATTCTAAACCAAATTGGTTCGTTTAACTTCCATTGATTTTGTATTCAACCATATTAATGATGTCTAGCATTAATTCATGGATTATAACAATCCTTACCCATCAATTTTATGACTCAAAAGCTACTTTTTCTAAGAACTTTATAAAACTTGAACTTAAGAACATAGTTTAAGAATTATACCTCTTGAAGCTAAGTTGACAACCTTGAATCTTAACTTCTAACTTCTCCCAACTTCTCAACCACTCACTCACTAGAATTCTCAGAATTTCAAATGGAAAGAATGAAGAAAAGGGTCTCTATTTATAGAAGAACCATGGACCAAGTTTGGGTTTTGCTCCATGAATGAAACCAAAGGAAGAAGGAAGAAGCTATTGGGTATAGAGGAGGTTGTCACCAACTTCCTCTTCCTCCATCACTCCCTTCATCATTTGGAAGCTATGAGTTTGAGAAGAAGAAGCAAGCTAGCTTCTAGCCTTTTTACATTTCACGTGAATGAAGAATGACTCTCAATTTGGGACACTACTCTTAAAACTCACCATTTCATATTACTATTAGCATACTTAGGTTTATTTGATATTTTTCCCCAAATGAGCATACATATACACCCACTCACATAGAATTATATAATCCATGTACATTTGATTATTACAAATAATATTTACATTAGACTATAATATAACTTAGTTGGGCACCAATATTGTTTTCCATAAAATTTATCATCTCAAATATACCCAATTATCATAATGATAATTAATATCAATTATTTATGAACTCACCATTAATTTTCCCATTAAATCCCCATTTGATTTAACTTCACTAGTTATGCCACACAAGACATAATTATGTGAACTTAGTAATTAATAGCTCACAAGCTTATAATAATATAATCTCACAAAATAACATTATTCTTAACTTTACATCTTATTGTATTGTCATGGAAGTGGTCCATTGCACCATGTTACATTTTATTATCTCACTTGTACATAATACTAACATACAAGCCTTTATACATATATATTCAAATACTTCCTATATTATATAGTTACCATTGAAGTGTTCTACTTCATTTCATATCATATAGATGTAGCTACTATATAATATAAAATCATTGCTCATACAAATTTAATTCCTTTAATTATTTATTCATTAAATTATTTAATGAATGCTTATTCCATCAGTTTGCCACACTAGGCATATCACACAAGCTTACATTAAGGTTATTACTTATTCTCATTACTTATTCATTTCCCACCACATTACTATAATCAAAATTTACGTATTTTGTCATAACATAACATAAGGTGTTTTTATCATGTTTTCTCTAAATGTAGGAACTAATCATAATAAAACGATTTACTCATTTTCTCAAGATATTACTCTTAATATAATATCTATGTATTATTAAAATATTTACATGTACGGCACACGTACACACTATATATAGAAAATAAGTTTATTTCCTATTATGATTAATTGTTTTCATTAACCTATATAGCAAATATATTTTATATATTTAACATATTACTTACTCACACACATTACCTCGTACAAAGCTATATAAGGTAATATCAAAATAATATTCCCCCTTTTATTAAAATAATCAAATGCTAGAATTTATTTTAATATCCTTTAGTAGAAATATACTATAATTATTTCTCTTCCATTTCTATAGATCGTCTCAACATAATTTCTTTAATCTATACATTTAACCATATCTTAATATTAATCAATAAATCTCTAATCAATATTTATCTAAAGATATATCGATTTTCTTCTCTCGTCAACAACGTACATATATACAAGTCTAAATCTAGAACACATCGAGTCTTTAATAGTATTCAATATAGTACACTGAGTGGTTTCCCAGAAACAACCAAAAAATTAGTTTCCGTCATGTCTACACTGTTTTCACAGCAAGTTATATCAGTCACTAATTCGTATATACCTCCGCTCTCTGAAGGAATCGTTTAACCCAGCTCCTATACATCAACCATTAAATGATACGGTTGCACTGCCTTAGACTTGATACTTACTTATACATATACTCAAGAAATTAGTGATTATCAAAGATATTTAACGTCACGAACTTACTATCATAAAATAATTTTAAATAAATTATTTAATATCAATAGATAGATTTCTATCCATCTTCTTTACTTCAAATCACTCGCCTCTTCAATAAACAACAAATATATAATAATAATATGTTTATTAAACACAGAAATCACTTATTGCATAGTTTATATTATCTGATGCAACACCATTCCACATACCTCACAACATATACATATATTCTTAATCGAACCCTTCTCATGCCTTAAGAATTTTATTTATTAAATTCTTATTTTAATATTTTCTGAAAATTTGGATTCTTACAATTCACGAGTTACTATTCACGAGTTACTATTCATGAGTTACTATTCACAGGGTACTATTGATCACCCGTAAAATATTTTTTTTTTCGGTCTAAATCATTTTTGGGTACAATATTATTCCATGAGGAGATGTGCTAATTTTTCAGACTGTTGGTTGAAGTTATAATAGTAAATCAATATGGACCGCTAGTGGAAAGTTATAATAGTGAATCAATATGGATCGCTGATTTAAAGTTTTAATAGTAAATCAGTATGGACCGTTGCTTTAAGTTTTAATAATAAATCAATATGGATCGTCCGTTTAAAAGTAAATCAATCTGGGCAGTTCATGAATTAGTTACTATGCAGTCCATTCTTCTATAAATAGAAGCTCATTCCTTCATTATTTCTTACGAATTCACTAAAACTCTAGAGAGAGAAATTATAGAGAAACTATAGAAAAGTATTCTGCTACTTCCCTACTCTTATATTCAGTTTCTTTTACGGTAAGGGGTATTATTTCTTTTGTATTCATGAAGAGAACTTCTGTTATTCAATTATTTATTATTTTGTTGGAATAACCTGTATATGCAGGCTATCCTATACTTGGTAAAATTCTGCTGTTATTTCATTCTTTATTATTCTGTCAGAATATCGTGTCTGCGCGTTCATGCCGGACGTGGTTCCATTATTTATTATTCTGTCGGAATATCCTGTCTGTGCATTTTACGCCGGACCTGGTTTTGTTATTTATTATTCTGTTGAAATAACCTGCCTGTGCGGTCTATCGCATGCATGGTGATTTCTTTTATTATTCAATTCTTTATTATACTCAGTTGGTTAAAACTTTGACTTCTATACTCCATGAAATTAGTGGAATATCCTTGATATTTGCGTTTCATCCAGTATCTTTTCATGAAAATATTCTTCTGAGCATTCTTGAATTTTACTCTACAAAGCAATATCATGTTGACAATTTGGACGTTATCAATTCCTAGATAAATTAATTCTTGAACTTTTTTTTATTGAATTCTTATATCATTGTCATCATCCTCATGTTTATATTTTGTTGAAAGTCATCTGTGGCCTGTAGTGCATAAATGGACTTGGTATGATTATGACCAGGGATTATTCGGTATAATCATAACCGTAATATTACAAATGATGTGGTAAAAGTCCTTATTGGCCCGTAGTGCATTGATGGACAGTTTTTGGTATGATTATGGCTATGGATTCTCTTTTGCCGTAGTGCAAACATGAATTATTTTATGGCATGATCAGGATTGTTAATGAAAACATGATTATCTTAAGCCATAGTGCATGGATAATTCGTGGTCGTGATACTAAAGAATATCCTTGGCTGTAGTGCAGGGGTGATTCGATGATGTGGATTATTTATTTAAGCTGAGTCCCAGCGATAAAAGTGATGAAAAACCTTTTAAATCATAGAAGATAGTAGATTTTATTCCCTACTTAACTCTTCTAATGGATTGCTTGTTCCACTACAGTTAAACTTGATAGTTATTATATTTTATTTGTTTAACACTGTTGAAGGCTAACGATAAATTATTCTGCATTATCTTAGTCATAATATTTCTTACTAGGCTAGTTGAGCTCACCTTTTCTTTCAGTGTTCTATTCAGAAAATTAGAACGTAGCTGGGACTAGTCGGGGAACAAAGTGATGATCCTAGATGTTTGTATTAGTAGTCCTCACTATTCTGTGAAATAGTGTGATAATAATTGTAATGAGGACTCCTTTTGAGTTTTTATACTCTCTAGTAGACAATATTTGTATTCAAACTCACAATTTATGTTTTGTCGTATTGTATACGACAGTTGTATTATTAAGTTGTATTTGAATTTTGTACCATATATTTGGTGACTCAAGATGGGTGATGTATACCTAATTTTGGGGGCGTCACAGTTGGTATCAAAGCTTAGGGATATGATCCCTAGCTGAGATGTGAGATAACAACTAAGAGGGGAGAGACGTGGAATTCCTTCGTTAGTATGACCTACCTAAGTTTACTTGTTATTTAATTGGTCGGTCAGAGTATAGAGATAATATGTGATATATTAATTAACCCTGGTTTTGTGGTAGTATTTAAAAATGGCATCCAAAAATGTTGAGATAAGCAATGAAGCACATGAGATCGTGGAGACACCTCTAATCACCAACCAGGATAATGTGATGTCAGGCGAAGAAGGGATTAGAGATATCCATGTGGTGAGTGAAGAATTGATAGTTGCACCCGAGATAGTCGCTGAGGTAGCAGCTGAGAGTGAGGAAGAAGAGGAAGAAGAGGAACCTGAGGAGAATTTATTAGAAGAAGTTTATGATCAAAATGTAGAATTGCAAAATCGTATTCATCAGTTAGAAGAGCAGACTGAAGAACAACAGGCGGTCGTGGAGCAAAGAGATGTAACAATTCAAAATTGTGTTACCCGATGTGCGATACTTGAGCAGAAGCACTCTTTGTCAGAGTATAAGATATTAGAGCTAGAATCTAATAATGCTATGATCAAATTTCTGATGAAAGAAGAAACAACTAAACGAATGAGAATAGAGGATGCATGGGTAAAAGCCGTACGACGCGTTGATATTGTTGAAAAAGACGTTCGATCCAATAAATCCAAAATAGATGAAATAGATTTCGCTTTTTGGACAGAAATTGGTAGAATCCAACATCGAGTTCGGAATTACCCTGTGCTGAGCGGTCAACCCCAATTCGATATGG
Source organism: Panax japonicus (assembly GCA_020205505.1). Taxonomy (NCBI): domain Eukaryota; kingdom Viridiplantae; phylum Streptophyta; class Magnoliopsida; order Apiales; family Araliaceae; genus Panax; species Panax japonicus. The sequence continues at coordinate 226,271 of JAINUV010001491.1, forward strand.
ATCGGAGAGTAATGATTCAAATCATGGATCAGGAATGCGACGAAGCAATTAATGGTGGAATGTCCTCTATAGCAAAGAAAAGTCTAGCTGGGATGGTGACGCCAAAGAATGTCCCAGACAAGTCAAAATCGATAGTTTAAAAGAGAGCATTTTTTTGTGACAAGGAACATGAATGAAGTTATCATGGGTTAGTTAATTATAAATTCTTGCAAAGTCTATACCTTATTAGATACCGATTCTACCCATTCTTTTATCTCTCTTGTTTGCACTCAACGTTTAAATTTGACTTCAGAGAAATTAGACTTTGACTTATTGGTTGAAACTTCGATAGTAGAAACCTTCGTTACCTCCACTGTTTATAGATCTTGTTGATTCAAATTGACACTTTCACGTTACCTGTCGATCTTATCTCTTTGAAAATACTTGCCTTTGATACGATTTTAGGAATCGATTGGTTAACTACTCATCATGCTTTTCGTAATGTTGTTAGCTTTCATATTCCTAACCAACCTGTTATGTGAATCCAAGCAACCAAACCACTAAAGTCAATCATTGTCATATCAAGCCATAAGTAAAGAGCCCCGGTCCTTTCGTTGTTGACTTTCTTGTATGAAATGCACCGAAGCCAGACTTTCTGTAGGCAACGTCGTGAATGACGAATGCAACTTGATAGGTATCAATGTGACATACTATCCAAGTCTTGGACGAGGGTCACAGTTTTGAATGATATTTCTATTGTCAATAAATTTTCTGACGTATTCTTAAAGACTTCTAAGCCGACCCCTAGAGCATGAAATCGAATTTTATATTGACCCCAGTACAAAACCCATTTCTAAAAATCCTTAAACATTTATTCAACTAAAGGGAACGTAACATGTGCCAAAGACGTTGGCTCGAGCTGTTAAAGATTATGATCGTACCATACCATCGTGGAAAAGCGAACGTGGTAGCTGACGCGTTGAGTAGAAGATCATATGCGGTTACAAGTGCGAATATACGAACCCACATGAAGATTACGAATATACGATTAGAATTGACTTTAATCGATAAAGTCAAAGCCGTGCAAGCTACATACTCAGAGTTGTTGAATGTGAAGAAGAAGGTTCAAAGGGGCATTATTCTAGAAGCAAGAATCAATGAAGAGAGGAAATCTCAACCCTCAATTTTATTGACCCATTTGAAATCCTCGATCGAGTAGGAACTGTGGCTTATAGACTCATTTTACCGCCAAGCGTGTTCATAACATTTTTTTCACGTATCGATGTTAAGTAAATATGTGGACGACTCGTACCACATTATTGAATTAAAACTAGACGAGATAGCAGAAGATTTAATGTATGAGGAGCTACGTGTTAAAATCTTAGATAAGAAGGATCGTATTCAACACTCAAAGGTTATACCTCAAGAGTAAGAATTTGAAGTGAAGTCAAGGTATCCTCACCTATTCGGCATACCAGGTACGTACGTAAATTTCGAGGGCAAAATTTCATAAGGAGGGGAGATTGTGAGACCCCATATTTTATGAATAAAGATTTAATTTTCTTGAAATAATTTTTTTAATATTATGGCGTTGATTTGATGTAATGTTATAGTTGTGGGTAATATTTACAAATTTTGCAAAGTAAGCAAGTGGTTGTATAATACTCGATTGGTAGGGGAATATTTTTTTTATCGGGGAATATCCGTACGACGGTACAATCATTGGTGGACCCCACAACAGAATTATTGTTGGATAGAGAAAACGACAAAAATACTTTATGAAAATAACGACAGAAGTTTTATCATTAACTGTTGAAACACCCGGTGTTAAAAGTATAGTAATACGCGTGGTTGCATGGTAGTACACGATATTAATTATTGATGCTTAAGTGAGAAGTCACTTAGTATTGTTCAATCGGGTATTCGGGACACTTTTCATATCGGAGTACTATTCATGAGTTACTATTCATGAGTTACTATTCACGAGTTACTATTTAAGAGTTACTATTCATGAGTTACTATTCACGAGTTACTATTCAAGAGTTACTATTCACGGGGTGCTACTGATCACCCGTAAAATATATTTCTTTTCGGTCCAAATTATTTTTGAGTACAATATTATTCAATGAGGAGATGTGCTAATTTTTCAGACTGTTGGTTGAAGTTATAATAGTAAATCAATATGGACCGCTGGTGGAAAGTTATAATAGTGAATCAATATGGATCGCTGGTTTAAAGTTTTAATAGTAAAGCAGTATGGACCGTTGCTTTAAGTTTTAATAGTAAATCAATATGGATCGTCCGTTTAAAAGTAAATCAATCTGGGCCGTTCATGAATTAATTACTATGTAGTCTGTTCTTCTATAAATAGAAGCTCATTCCTTCATTATTTCTTACAAATTCACTGAAACTCTAGAGAGAGAAATATATAGAAATTATAGAAAAGTATTCTGCTACGTCCCTACTCTTATATTCAGTTTCTTTTACAGTAAGGGGTATTATTTCTTTTGTATTCATGAAGAGAACTTGTGTTATTCCATTATTTATTATTCTATTGGGATAACCTGTATACGCGGGCTACCTTATACTTGGTGAAATTCTTTTATTATTTCATTCTTTATTATTCTATCGGAATATCCTGTCTGTGGGTTTACGCTGGACCTGGTTCCATTATTTATTATTCTATCGAAATATCCTGTTTGTGCCTTTTACGCCGGACCTGGTTTCATTCTTTATTATTCTGTTAGAATATTCTGTTTGTGCGTTTTACGTCAGACCTGGTTCCGTTATTTATTATTCTGTTGGAATAACCTGCCTGCGCGGTCTATCGCACGCATGATGAGTTCTTTTGTTATTCCATTCTTTATTATACTTAGTTGGTTAAAACATTGACTTCTATACTCCATGAAATTAATGGAATATCCTTGATATTTGCGCTTCATCCAGTATCTTTTCATGGAAATATTCTTCTGAGCATTCTTGAATTTTACTCTTCAAAGCAGTATCATGTTGATAATTTGGACGTTATCAGTTCCTAGATAAATTAATTCTTGAACTTGTTTTATTGAATTCTTATATCATTGTCATCATCCTCATGTATATATTTTGTTGAAAGTTATCTGTGGCCTGTAGTGCATAGATGGACTTGGTATGATTATGACCAGGGATTATTCGGTATAATCATAACCATAATGTTACAAATGATGTGGTAAAAGTACTCATTGGTCCGTAGTGCATTGATGGACAGTTTTTGGTATGATTATGGTTATGGATTCTCTTTGGCCGTAGTGCAAAGATGAATTATTTTATGGCATGATCAGGACTGTTGATGAAAACATGATTATCTTAAGCCGTAGTGCATTGATAATTCGTGGTCGTGATACTAAAGAATATTCTTGGCCGTAGTGCAGGGGTGATTCGATGATGTGGATTATTTATTAAAGCTGAGTCCCAGCGATAAAAGTGATAAAAAACCTTTTAAATCATAAAAGATAGTAGATTTTATTCCCTACTTGACTCTTATAATGGATTACTTGTTCCGTTGCAGTTAAAATTGATAGTTATTATATTTTATCAGTTTAACACTGTTGAAGGCTAACGATAAATTATTCTGCATTATCTTAGTCATAATATTTCTTACTGGACTAGTTGAGCTCAACTTTTCTTTCACTGTTCTCTTCAGGAAATGAGAAAGTAGCTGGGACTAGTCGGGAAATAGAGTGATGATCCTAGATGTTTGCATTAGTAGTCCTCACTATTCTATAAAATAGTGTGATAATAATTATAATGAGGACTCCTTTTGAGTTTTTATACTCCCTAGTAAACAATATTTGTATTCAAACTCACAGTTTATGTTTTGTCGTATTGTATACGACAGTTGTATTATTAAGTTGCATTTGAATTCAGTACCATGTATCTAGCGACTTAAGATGTGTGATGTATACCTAATTTTGGGGGCGTCACATTTTCCTGGTTTGGTTGGGAACTCGCGCGGGCGCGCGTCTCCAAGCTATCTTTGTCACGCGGTCTCGCGGCTTGCAGTGTTGTCTTCTAATCCCGCTCCTTAGCTTGGTTCTGCAATGTTGCTGCTGCTACTGACATGTCCTATGTGTATCCATACTTATCCATCCATGCTTCACTCAATCGTACACATATCCTATATTTTGCCTCGCCTCACGCTTCCATTAGCCTCGTGCCCGATATCACCACCAAATTAGGCCAATTCCTGCACTTATTCACCAAAAGGAGTTTTAAATATATGAAATGCAAATTATCATGAAATGCAGCTAAACCAAACTAAAATGTACTTGAGATGGGCATAGTTCGCATGAATTTGTACTCCATAAGTAGGTGTAAATCCTATTTATCAAATACCCCCAAACTTGAACCATTGTTGCCCTCAAGCCATGCATACTAATGAGCGATAAAAATGCAACTATATTACTATGCAACTAATTCTCACATTGTCCCAACCATCATAGAAATTCAATCCAATTTGCCTCAACTAATTATTTTTAGATTCGAGAATACAGATTCAAATCAAACTGTAGGCATAATATCATATACTCATATAATTCAAAAATGCTATACAGATGCTGTGTGTGTGTTGTGTTCGCCCAATACTTGATTTAGGTGTAGAATGCTCATGCTATCTTGCTCAAACCAGAAAAATTATAGCTTAAATAAAGAATTATGTATATATACGCGACTCAGACTATTCCAACATCTTAAAATAAACTAAGGTTCAATAATGGGCTTAACTGATTTATTCTAATCACGAGGGCGAATTTCGCACTTTCTCGCGGTGTTTATTGCTATTTTTCTTTTCTTTTCTTTTCTTTCTTTTTCTTTATGACTGTGCAATATCTTACTCCATTAGACACACTGCTACCCCTTAGCGAGCTTTCGACCAATGACTCCCAGACCATGAAAGACCTTAGGGCGCTAGGTGTAGAGACAATCCCCTCGGGCGTACTTACTCAAGTAGCCAGGGCCCCGAAATAAGACTAGCCATGTTATTTATATTTTTCTTTCTTTTTTTTTCTCTTCTTTTTTTATACACAGATACCTATGTTTTCCCAAAGTTTAAAAATCGATGTTTTATACAGTCTAAAAGTCACTTTTTTACACATTTCTCTTTTTAACACTACATTTTCTTATCGAGCAATGCACACGTACTTCTTATACCTACAAGTGCTTGTGAACACATTTGTGCAAATCGAGAGCATTTAAACAGCATTATGAATTTTATTGTATAAAATGTTATATCTCAGCTCATGTTATCCACAATATTCAGAAACATTTAAAAACTTCCTTCTCATCATTGGCTAGACAAAAAATTCTATACGGTAAGAACTATGAGGTATACAATTATACACGCAATGATATGCTAAAATGTAATCTAAACATGCAATAAAAATTAACTAACCATGCAAAAGTATATGCAAAACTAAAAATACTAACTACTACCCAATACCCCCAAACTTAAAATATTCAATGTCCCAATTGAATGAAGGTAAAAGGTACGAAAACTCCCCTAATTATCGGTGGTGCCACCCTCCTCGGGTGGTGAATCCGGTGGTGGATATGGTGCTATTGTGCCAAACTGAGGCCATTCTTGTGTTGTTCCTTGTTGCACAAACGCTTTGGCTAAAGCCCTTGTGAGTCCCGTTGCAAATGTGCCCAAATTATCATATATGGAATCGACCTTGCGCTCCAACCTTCGGAGCCGGCGATCGCCACGGGTGGCACGCGCGTGCATGGATGGGCCCGTCTTGTCAGTTTGCGGGGGTTGTTGTGGTTGCTCTGGAAAAATGGGCTGAAGGATGAATCCTAGTCCACGTGGGTGCGGTATACCACCTGTCTAGTCCTTAAATTTTTCGATCGTAGCATGAGTAATGTCCTGGCTTGGGTATTGCATCTGCTCATTACCCCAGTTGCATCCTTGATGAGTACAAAGCATGACAACCACAGATGCGTATGGAATGCTCCTAATCGTTCCTCCCCGTAGATAGCGCAACATATTCTCGTGAATGAGATGACCAATGTCGATGTACTTTCCGGTGATTATGCCCCACATAATACGTGCTCTCTCTGTTGTTATTTTGTGCTGATGGGCGGAAGGCATGAGATTGGCGCATATGAACAAGTTCCATGCTTTTACATAGCGATTTAGGGCTGCGGCTGGGAATATACGCGGCTGTGTCGTGCCAACTTTATATGTCCACTTCGTACCCATCACACATAACTCTGCAATGATCAACTCCATGTCGGTTTCCAAATGAGCACCAGTTATCCAATTTGCAGCCCCCACTGGTGGTGCATCAGTAATTTTGAAAATTAATCGGATGGCACGAGGTCTGTAATCTACCCCGATACCACGAACCAGAGATATCACGCTCATAGTGACCTTGACATTGGAATATAATCCACGAACTACGCTCATAGGAACGGGTATTGGAGTAGCCGTCAGTCCACCCCAGCCTCTCTCTCGAATCATGGCGCACAACTGGCCGTCCTACCCCGCCAGCTTGAATCCTCGCTCCTTGATGAACTTTTTCACCACAATGCGGTAATACTCTTGTTGAGCTTCCAAGTTGAAGAACTTGGTATGATCCACAATATCAGCCTCTTGACTGCCTGACGAGGAAGAAGAAGATGACGTAATAGACCTTGCTCGTTTAGGCTCCATTTGTGTTTGATAGAGGTTGCACATATTAAATGATGGAGAATGAAGAAAAGATTGAAGAATTTCTACTCCCAATACTCGTTTCTTCAATCCAACTTGGAACCCTAGCTTTATAGTGCACTTTGGAGAAGTTGAGGAGATCTAGACTTTGAATGAGGCACGAATCGTGGCTAATTGATTGAGACATGTACGACACAACTTGTAACTGATAGATAGATAGCGACATGAGTTATGGAGAGTGAGAGAATTTCGATCCTGTTATTATCCCAAATGAGAGTCCAAATGGTCCACAACTCTTTTTTAAACTATTCAGATCTGTCTTAATTCGGTGTCGCGCACGGTTGTACTAAACTGGGTGCGCGGGCACGAGACTTGCAGAATATTTTATTGGTCTGATTAACTTGGCGCGCTGGCGCGCGAGTTTGTGCTTCATGGGCCGCGCGATTTTGCTATCTGCAATGTGAACATTCAATTCCACTCTGCGTATCAGTGATGTGGTCCAATGATGGTTCCTGCATAGATATTAATGCATCTTGTTAAGGCATGACTTAGTGACCACGTAGTGCTGACATCTTGAAAATATTTGTAACGCAAGTCTTGCTACACACTTAAGCATGAATCATCTAACAACCTATTAAAAATGACTTTGATATAACTACTGAATTAAACCAAAATGAATAACTAAAAACAAATCAATGGAGAGAATAATAATGGGTTGCCTCCCATCCAGCGCTAAGTTATAGTCAATTAGCTTGACTATCTCTGCATTTCATGTCATAGATGGAATTGAGCTGCCTTTTTTCTTGTCCTCTGTACCCCAAAATTTATTGACTTCATCTTTCGTCAAAGGCTCAACCTTCAACTCTGAATTTTCACCCTTTACACATATCCATGGTCCATACTCCTTCGATTTCTGTACCTCATCTTGTAGGCCCCAATTCAACACATCAACCAGGAAGCACTCTTCTTCATCCGTTGGTAAATTGATTCCTTTAAAGACGTTGAAAGTGATCTCTTGATCCTGGATACGCATAGTGAGTTCACCTTTTTGCACATCTATCGACGTTCTGCCCGTGGCTAAGAATGGTCTTCCCAATATTATTGGTATGCTTTTATCCTCCTCGTAGTCTAGGATGATGAAGTCAGCTAGAAAAATAAACTTATCTACCTTAACCAACACATCCTCAATAATTCCTCGTGGATACATGATCGATCTATCAACTAGCTGTAATGATATGTTTGTCGTTTTTGGATCCGGCAATCCCAACTGGTTAAATACGGACAGGGGCATCAAATTTATGCTTGCCCTAAGATCACATAAACACTTACTGAAGTTCATCTTTCTAATGGTGCATGGAATTATGAAACTGCCCGGATCCTTCAGCTTTGGAGGTAATTTCTGCTGAAGCACTGCACTGCATTCTTCTGTCAAGGCTACCATTTCAAACTCATCTAATCTCCTCTTCTGTGACAGTATACCCTTCATAAATTTTGCATAGCTTGGCATTTGTTCCAATGCCTCAGCGAATGGTATATTGATCTGCAGCTTTTTGAATACCTCTGAGAATTTGCTGAACTGTTTGTCTTCCCTTTTTGTATTTAATCTCTGCGGATACGGAACTTGAATGTGAATTAGTGGTACTGGACTCTTAAACGTCTCCTCTGGACCTGCTCTGTCTTTCTCTTCCTGTTGACCCTCAGATTTCTCCAAATTTTCTTTCTTGGTAGCTGGCTCCTCTACCTCGCGCGGCCGCGCACCTTCCTCAGTGCATTCTCATGCGGGCGCGCGACTTGCATTAACTGACAAATCTTTCCTAGATCTCAATGTGATCGTTTGACACTGTTCCTTCCATTCTCTTCTTGGATTTGTCTCCGTATTACTTGGCAATGAACCTTAGGCCCTGTTAGTAAGCATGTTCGCCATCTGCCCCATTTGAGTTTCCAGATTCTTTATAGCCATTTATGATATGTATTTTTACAACTTTAAATGGTTGTGATTTGTTAGTAATTAGTCAATATTTTTTTATTTTTACTTTTTATAAATAAATTGAATAAAGTGTTTATTAGGTGAATGACATTCGAATTCAGATATTTGAATAATTTTTTTATTTGAATAAAAAATGGAAACAAATATGTTCCGAATTTGGACATAATTTTTAAATACTAAATACAAATACTTTTTGATAATTCTCCGAATACCGAATATGGTTTTACAAAAACATGCTTATTGTGATTATCTTAATTTAAGGCAACATTTTAATAGTCGTTGCAAAAGGTTGTATAAAATATGCAACGAAAATAAAAATTGTTGCCAATGAATGTGGTCTATATTAGGCAAAGAAATATAGCAACAAAAACACTTTCGTTGCCCACGATGAGGAGAAATCAAGTGGTTAGAAATTTTGCAACGAATTTCTAACGAATTTTGTTTCGAAATTTTTCAACGACTTATGAATTTCGTTGCAAAAAGTGAAAGATTGACACAATCTGCAACGAAGGACAAGTTTCGTTGCTCACTATACATTTTTAGCAACAACTTATAAAGTCGTTGTCTGAAAAATCATTGCTAAAGCCCCATTTTTAGCAACAAAAAACTTTCGTTGCCCACGATGACTGAAAATCAAGTGGTCGAAAATTTTACAACTAATTTCTAACGAATTTTTTTCCCGCCAATGAATTAGCAACAAATTTTTTGCAACGACTTATGAATTTCGTTGCAAAAAGTGAAAGTCTAACACAATCTAGAACGAAGGAAAAATTTCGTTGCTAAACATATACTTTTAGCAACGACTTATAAAGTCGTTGCCAGAAAAATCGTTGCTAATGGTCCATTTTTTTGTAGTGATACCATACAGTCTTACAATCTCGTTTATGTATATACGAGCAAGACGTTCAAGTGTATAAGTTTTTCGTATCGGTAAGAAATGAGCAGACTTGGTCAATCTATCAACAATGACCCAAATCGCATCCATGCCTTGAGAAACCATAGGAAGAGCGGTAAAGAAATCCATGGTAATGTGCTCCCACTTCCATTCTAGAATTTCAAGTGGTTGCAATGGACCTTTGGGTACTTGATACTCCGCTTTAACTCGTTGATAAGTTAGACACCCTGAGATAAACAACGCTATCTCTCTCTTCATATTGCTCCACCAAAATGTATGTCGAATATTATGATACATTTTGGTACTCCCAAGATGGATTGCAAATGGTGTGTTGTGCTCCTCCATCATGATTTTATACTTTAAATCAGGGTCGTTAGGAACACAAATTCTGGAGTTGACTCGAAGTATTCCTTCTTCATCGATTCTTATTTCCGGCATAGCACCTTCTTGTACTTTCTTCGTCATACGCATTAGCTCCAGGTCTGTAACTTGAGCAGCTTTAACTTTATCGATTAAATTCGGTTCTACTCGTATATTAGCCACCATCACATGGGTCCCTGGAATCTTTAACTCTATCTCCATCCTTTGCAAGTCATACAAAATGGGCCTTTCCGTTAACAATATCGCACTCGTACTTCAATATGATTTTCTACTCAATGCGTCAGCTACCACTTTCGCTTTTCCAGGATGGTATTGGATGGTTTGATCATAATCTTTCAACAGTTCAAGCCAACGTCGTTGTCGCATGTTGAGTTCCTTTTGAGTAAAAAAATATTTGGGGATTTTATGATCCGTAAAGATCTCCACCTTCTCCCCATACAAGTAATGCCTCCAAATTTTAAGGGCAAGGACAACATCTGCCAACTCTAGATCATGAGTAGGATATACTCAGTAAGTGGATGTGCACAACCCTGTCTTATGATGACACGAGATTGTATGTCATTAGACATCTTGTATGATAGTGGCAAAACATCCTTCCAACGTTGGGTTCGCCTCACCCTAGTTGATTTACCAAATATAACTACTAAATAATGACCACCGTTCTATTCCCTTGTTACCCCCGGTCGACCCAGCTACACTCTTATTACCTGAAAAGAATTATGAAGCAAAAGGGTGTGCACAACTAACTTAGTAAAGAATATCATGACTAAAGACAATTAAATTATCAATAGCCTTCATCAATAATAAATCATAGATTTAGAACATATGGTAGATAATAAAAATCTCAACCATAGTTGTAGCGGAACGAGCAATCCATTAGAAGAGTCAAATAGACTATAAAGTCTATTATCTTCTCCATGTAAAAAATCCACCAATAATGTTTTATCCCTCTAACATCAATCAACAATTCTGGTCCACAATCATATGAATAACTCATAATCATAATTGTAGTTCTAAATTCCTCTTCTCATCCAGGACGAAGATAATTTTCATCACCTATCTTTACCTGAAGCATCAAAGATCATGGTTACACCAAATCACATTTTCTGTTCATAATCATACTAATAACTTCATCTTTGTGCTACGGCCAAAGATATTCATTTGTATCACCAGTTGGTCATGTTCATCTCAACACCTGTTTATCTTTGCACTATTGGCCAAAGATATTCAACAACATGTCATTTTTGCACTACGGGCCAAAGATATTCATCAACAATTCATCTTTGCACTACAGGCCAAAGATATTCCTCAACAGTTCATATTTGCACTACAGGCCAAATATATTCATCAACAGTTCATATTTTCACTACAGGCCAAATATATTATTATCTCAATGAAATATATAATCATTTCAGAATTTATATAAACAATAATTATAACCATGTTGATCATTTAACCTTTGCACTTAAGCTAAAGATATTCAATTATAAATTCAATGGTCACGATCATACCAGTCAACAATTCAACTTTGCACTACTGGCCAAAGAGAACCCATAGTCATGATCATACCAATTATTTACCCATCTTTACGCTCAAGTCAAAGAGAAATTAATATCATCATTAGGGTGATAAAAATGTTATATATGATTAAAAAAAATAATGTAATCAACATATAGATTTAATCTCAAGAGTAATATTCATAACTAAACTATAATTTGGTCAGAAAAAGAAACTAATTTTGTTGTGAATAGTACCAGTGAATAGTAACACGTGAATAGTAACTCATGAATAGTAACTAGTGAATAGTAACTCATGAATAGTAAACCCGACTCAAAAAGGTAGAAATTCCACAATAAAATCTATACCAATATTTCGGTATAATGATATTGAAATAACATTTCTTAAACTTATAAATAATTTATTTTAATTATTTACACTTTACTAAATAATGAATTTAATCGTCCTAAAATTCCAAACTCGTAAGATTTCATCACCAATAACCAAAACCCTTATCAAAAACCTGCATATACCTCATATAGGATTCTCAAGCCATAAAATCCTATTTTCTAATTTTTTTTTACTTCACATAACATATTTAATTCATTTACTCATAACTAGTCCATTTTCATGAAAAATATCAAATTAGTTCCAAAAATATTTCCTTTCTGGGATTTAGCAGAATATAGTCCCATATTGAACATATATTTTTCTCAAAATTTTTAAAATTCATTTACTATTTTTCATATGGCCAACACCGCCGAATATTTAGACATTTATCGTAAATTGTACTTTTATCCAAAAATTCCGAAATTCACAGAGTATACTGATATATTATAGATATACTTCCAATAAAAATTTCATCAATTTTGGAGTTAACCACAAGGATTTATAAGTGGTTACTTTTAAAATAGTCTTTTGCCGTAAAATTCATAACTCTTAATCTATACATCCAAAAATTGTCATTTTTGGACACAATCAATAAAACACATCAAATTATCATTTCAATTTTTTCTAGAATTTTCTGAAGGTCAGAAGAAATACGAACTGAAAAACATAATAACCCTTAAAATCCCTTACCTCAAAAGAGCAGTACTTCGGACTTGAATATCAGATATAACGCTGAGCAACACTCAAGATTTCTAAATACTCACAATAATATTCTTGATAATATATAGAGAAAGAAAACTTATTTCTGGTGTGATTTTCAATTATAACATAAGCACCTATTTATAGGAAAATTCTAGAACGCCAAAGGAGACTAAATTATAAATTAATAATATTTTATTTCCTATTTTCTATGCTTGCTTCTTGACCAAGCTCAGGCACCAGCCATCTTTGAACAAAATTTGGCAGCGCACATGTGTTAAACAAAAGTGGATCCCACCCATAATTTAATAAAAATCATTTTATTTTCTAAAACTTCAGTAATTCATAGAAAATAGCTCGTTTCTCAGAAAAATACGAATTTTATTTCCATTCTGCCTGAAATCGAATTCTCTACAACTTTGTAGCTTTGAGTTTTTTCAAATTCCAAACATAAAATATCCGAAATTCATAAACGGATGATTTTTAATACCTCCACACCGACAAAATACTGATAAAACACCTCAAAATTAATTTCTTCATTTTTATCCACATAAAAATAAATATATCCATCATTTATATCCACATAAAATAAAAATTTCCTTATCATATAAATTAATAATTAATTATTCACAAATAATATTACAGAATCACAATAATGGCAACCAGGCAGTTCCTAGGAAAGAGGGGGCTTTCCGATAAGTATTTCTCCTTACTAGCACGCAATTAGGTGACCAAACCTCTTCTTGAAAGAACTTTCTAGATATTTCCAATAATGCTATCTAATAATATTATTCAAATAATATGAATTATTGATATGATAATGGAGATACTGTGCAGTGACAATTATTGAAACAACAATAATATAAAGTATCAACGCAGCAATTATTGAATCAATAAAATAAAATATTGAACAGTAATTACTGTAACAATTATTGAGTAGTGCCTTCTTACGTAAGAATCAGTAATTCAAAAATACTGTGCAATACCGTGTGCTACTGTGCAATAACTTGTATTACTGTATTTTAACCACCGGTTATTTCAACAGTGTTAACGGTAACAACTACGCCGTTATTTGTAAAAACTCAAATTTATCGTTTTCTTCATCCGACAGTTATCCGTTATGGGGCGCACAAATGGCTGCGCCGTCGTACGAATATTCCCCGACAAAAAAAATATTCCACGACCAAACGAATATTCCCCGACAGCAATGAGTATTTTATAACCACTTGCGTATTTTGAAAAAATTTTCACATATCACCCTTAACTTTAACTTTTTATTAATTTAACCATTTACTGAATCGTAATTATAAGAAAAATTGAATACTTTTATTTCATAATGTTCAGGGTCTTACAATGTATTTGATATATCTCCCATTTATGATATGTATTTTTACAACTTTAAATGGTTGTGATTTGTTAGTAATTAGTCAATATTTTTTTATTTTTACTTTTTATAAATAAATTGAATAAAGTGTTTATTAGGTGATTGACATTCGAATTCGAATATTTGAATAATTTGTTTATTTTAATAAAAAATGGAAACAAATATGTTCCGCATTTGGACATAATTTTTAAATACTAAATACAAATACTTTTTGATAATTCTCCGAATACCGAATATGGTCTTACAAAAACATGCTTATTGGGATTATCTTAATTTAAGGCAACATTTTAATAGTCGTTCCAAAAAGTTGTATAAAATATGCAACGAAAATAAAAATTGTTGCCAATGAATGTGGTCCATATTAGGCAATGAAATATAGCAACAAAAAAACATTCGTTGCCCACGATGAGGAGTAATCAAGTGGTTAGAAATTTTGCAACGAATTTCTAACGAATTTTGTTTCCAAATTTTTTAACGACTTAAGAATTTCGTTGCAAAAAGTGAAAACCTGACACAATTTGTAACGAAGGACAAGTTTCGTTGCTAACTATACATTTTTAGCAATGACTTATAAAGTTGTTGTCTGAAAAATCGTTGCTAAAGCCCCATTTTTAGCAACAAAAAAAAATTCGTTGCCCACGATGACAAAAAATCAAGTGGTCGAAAATTTTGCAACAAATTTCTAACGAATTTTTTTCCCGCCAATGAATTAGCAACAAAATTTTGCAACGACTTATGAATTTCGTTGCAAAAAGTGAAAATCTAACACAATTTAGAACGAAGGACAAATTTTGTTGCTAAACGTATACTTTTAGCAACGACTTATAAAGTCGTTGCCCGAAAAATCGTTGCTAATGGCCCATTTTTTTGTAGTGATACCATACAGTCTTACAATCTCGTTTATGTACATACGAGCAAGACGTTCAAGTGTATAAGTTTTTCGTATCGGTAAGAAATGAGCAGACTTGGTCAATCTATCAATAATGACCCAAATCGCATCTATGACTTGAGAAACCTTAGGAATAGCAGTAACGAAATCCATGGTAATGTGCTCCCACTTCCATTCTGGAATTTCAAGTTGTTGCAATTGACCTTTTGGTACTTGATGCTCCGCTTTAACTCGTTGATAAGTTAGAAACCTTGAGATAAACAACACTATCTCTCTCTTCATATTTCTCCACCAAAATGTATGACGAATATCATGATATATTTTGGTACTTCCAGGATGGATTGCAAATGGTGTGTTGTGCGCCTCCATCATGATTTTATACTTTAAATCAGGGTCGTTAGGAACACAAAGTCTGGAGTTGACTCGAAGTATTCCTTCTTCATCGATTCTTATTTCCGGCATAGCACCTTCTTGTACTTTCTTCGTCATACGCATTAGCTCCAGGTCTGTAACTTGAGCAGCTTTAACTTTATCGATTAAAGACGTTTCTAGTCGTATATTCGCCATCATCACATGGGTCCCTGGAGTCTTTAACTCTATCTCCATCCTTTGCAAGTCACACAAAATGGGCCTTTGCGTTGATAATATCGCACTCATACTCGCATATGATCTTCTACTCAATACGTCAGCTACCACTTTTGCTTTTCTAGGATGGTATTGGATGGTATGATCATAATCTTTCAATAGTTCAAGCCAACGTCGTTGTCGCATGTTGAGTTCCTTTTGAGTAAAGAAATATTTGAGGTTTTATGATCCGTAAAGATCTCCACCTTCTCCCCATACAAGTAATGCCTCCAAATTTTAAGTGCAAAGACAACAGATGCCAACTTTAGATCATGAGTAGGATATACTCAGTAAGTGGATGTGCACAACCCTGTCTTATGATGACACGAGATTGTATGTCATTAGACATCTTGTATAATAGTGGCAAAACATCATTCCAACGTTTGGTTCGCCTCACCTTAGTTGATTCACCAAATATAACTACTTAATAATGACCACCGTTCTATTCCCCTGTTACCCCCGCTCGACCCGACTACACTATTATTACCTGAAAAGAATTATGAAGCAAAAGGGTGAGCACAACTAGCTTAGTAAAGAATATCATGACTAAAGATAATTAAATTATCAATAACCTTCATCAATAATAAATCAGAGATTTAGAACATATGTTAGATAATAAAAATCTCAACCATAGTTGCAGCGGAACGAGCAATCCATTAGAAGAGTCAAATAGACTATAAAGTCTATTATCTTCTTCATGTTAAAAATCCACCAACAATGTTTTATCCCTATAACATCAATCAACAATTCTGGTCCACAATCATATGAATAACTCATAATCATAATTGTAGTTCTAAATTCCTCTTCTCATCTAGGACGAAGATAATTTTCATCACCTATCTTTACCTGAAGCATCAAAGATCATGGTTACACCAAATCACATTTTATGTTCATAATCATACTAATAACTTCATCTTTGCACTACGACCAAAGATATTCATTTGTATCACCAGTTGGTCATGTTCATCTCAACACCTGTTTATCTTTGCACTACTGGCCAAAGATATTCAACAACATGTCATCTTTGCACTACGGGCCAAAGATATTCATCAACAATTCATCTTTGCACTACAGGCCAAAAATATTCCTCAACAGTTCATATTTGCACTACAGGCCAAATATATTCATCAACAGTTCATATTTGCAGTACAGGCCAAATATATTATTATCTCAATGAAATATATAATCATTTCAGAATTTATATAAACAATAATTATAACCATGTTGATCATTTAACCTTTGCACTTAAGCTAAAGATATTCAATTATAAATTCAATGGTCACGATCATACCAGTCAACAATTCAACTTTGCACTACTGGCCAAAGAGAACCCATAGTCATGATCATACCAATAATCTACCCATCTTTACACTCAAGTCAAAGAGAAATTAATATCATCATTAGGGTTATAAAAATGTTATATATGATAATAAAAATAATATAATCAACATATAGATTTAATCTCAAGAGTAATATTCATAACTCAACTATAATTTGGTCAGAAAAAGAAACCAATTTTATCATAAATAGTATCCATGAATAGTAACTCGTGAATAGTAATTAATGAATAATAACTCGTGAATAGTAACTCGTGAATAGTAAACCCGACTCAAAAAGGTAGAAATTCTACAATAAAATCTATATCAATATTTCGGAATAATGATATTGAAATAACATTTCTTAAACTTATAAACAATTTATTTTAATTGTTTACACTTTACTAAATAATGCATTTAATCATCCTAAAATTCCAAACTCATAAGATTTCATCATCAATAATCAAAACCCTCATCAAAAATCTGCATATACCTCATATATGATTCTCAAGCTATAAAATCCTATTTTTCAATTTTCTTACTTCACATAACATATTTAATACATTTATTCATAACTAGTCCATTTTCATAAAAAATATCAAATCGGTTCAAAAAATATTTCCTTTCTGGGATTTAGCAGAATATAGTCCCATATTGAACATATATTTTTCTCAGAATTTTTAAAATTCATTTACTATTTTTCATATGGCCAACACCGCCGAATATTTAGACATTTATCATAAATTGTACTTTTATCCAAAAATTTTGAAATTCACAGAGTATACTGATATATTATAGATATACTTCCAATAAAAATTTCATCAATTTTGGAGTTAACAACAAGGATTTATATGTGGTTACTTTTAAAATAGTGTTTTCCCGTAAAATTCATAACTCTTAATCTATATATCCAAAAATCGCCATTTTGGGACACAATCAATAAAACTTATCAAATTATCATTTCAAATTTTTCTATAATTTTCTGAAGGTCAGAAGAAGTACGAACTGAAAAACATAATAACCCTTAAAATTCCTTATCTCAAAAGAGTAGTACTTCTGACTTGAATATCGGATATAACGCTGAGCAACACTCAAGATATCTAAATACTCACAAAAATATTCTTGATAATATATAGAGAAAGAAAACTTGTTTCTGGTGTGATTTTCAATTATAACATAAGCACCTATTTATAAGAAAATGCTAGAACGCCAAAGGAGACTAAATTATAAATTAATAATATTTCATTTCCTATTTTCTATCCATGCTTTTTGACCAAGCTCAGCCACCAGCCATCTTTGAACAAAATTTGGCAGCCAACATGTGTTAAACAAAAGTGGGTCCCACCCATAATTTAATAAAAATTATTTTATTTTCTGAAACTTCAGTAATTCATAGAAAATAACTCGTTTATCAGAAAAATACGAATTTTATGTCCATTCTGCCTGAAATCGAATTCTCTACAACTTTTTAGCTTTGAGTTTTTCCAAATTCCAAATATAAAATATCTGAAATCCATAAACGGATGATTTTTAATACCTCTACACCGACAAAATACTGATAAAACACCTCAGAATTAATTCCTTCATTTTTATCCACATAAAAATAAATATATCCATCATATATATCCACATAAAATAAAAATTTCCTTATCATATAAATTAATAATTAATTATTCACAAATAATATTACAGAATCATAATAATGACAACCAGGCAGTTCCAAGGAAAGATGTGGCTTTTCGATAAGGATTTCTCCTTACTGGCGCGCAATTAGGTGACCAAACCTCTCCTTGACAGAACTTTCTAGACATTGCCAATAATGCTATCTAATAATATTATTCAAATAATATGAATTATTGATCTGATAATGGATATACCGTGCAGTGATAATTATTGAAACAACAATAATATAAAATATCAACGCAACAATTATTGAATCAATAAAATAAAATATTGAATAGTAATTACTGTAACAATTATTGAGTAGTGCCTTCTTACGTAAGAATCAATAATTCAAAAATACTGTGCAATACAGTGTGCTACTGTGCAATAACGCGTATTACTGTATTTTAACCACCGGGTATTCCAACAGTGTTAACGGTAACAACTACGCCGTTATTTGTAAAAACTCAAATGTGTCATTTTCTTCATCCGACAGTTATCCATTATGGGGCACACAAATGGCTGCGCTGTCGTACGAATATTCCCCGACAGCAATGATTATTTTATAACCACTTGCGTATTTTGAAAAATATTTCACATATCACCCTTAACTTTAACTTTTTATCAATTTAACCATTTACTGAATCGTAATTATAAGAAAAATTGAATACTTTTATTTCATAAAATTCGGGGTCTTACAATGTATTTGATATATCTCCCATTTATGATATGTATTTTTACAACTTTAAATGGTTGTGATTTGTTAGTAATTAGTCAATATTTTTCTATTTTTACTTTTTATAAATAAATTGAATAAAGTGTTTATTAGGTGATTGACATTCGAATTCGGATATTTGAATAATTTATTTATTTTAATAAAAAAATGGAAACAAATATGTTCCTTATTTGGACATAATTTTTAAATACTAAATACAAATACTTTTTGATAATTCTCCGAATACCGAATATGGTCTTACAAAAACATGCTTATTTGGATTATCTTAATTTAAGGCAACATTTTAATAGTCGTTGCAAAAAGTTGTATAAAATATGTAACGAAAATAAAAATTGTTGCCAATGAATGTGGTCCATATTAGGCAACGAAATATAGAAACAAAAAAACTTTTCTTGCCCACGATGAGGAGAAATCAAGTGGTTAGAAATTTTGTAACGAATTTCTAACGATTTTTTTTCCAAATTTTACAACGACTTATGAATTTCGTTGCAAAAAGTGAAAGCTTGACACAATTTGCAACGAAGGACAAGTTTCGTTGCTAACTATACATTTTTAGCAATGACTTATGAAGTCGTTGTCTGAAAAATCGTTGCTAAAGCCCCATTTTTAGCAACAAAAAACTTTTGTTGCCCACGATGACGGAAAATCAAGTGGTCAAAAAGTTTGCAACGAATTTCTAACGAAAATTTTTCCCGCCAATGAATTAGCAACAAAATTATGCAAGACTTATGAATTTCGTTGCAAAAAGTGAAAGTCTAACACAATCTGGAACGAAGGACAAATTTCGTTGCTAAACATATACTTTTAGCAACGACTTATAAAGTCGTTTCCCGAAAAATTGTTGGTAATGGCCCATTTTTTTGTAGTGCGACATGGTCAAGCGTTTTCTTGGTTACCCAGAAAATAACTTTCATGATCGTCTGGCCTAGTTTGACCATTAATAACAATCATCCAGTTTGATATTTAGAAGATTTTAAGGCATAATAATATAGTATAAACTACATAATACAAAATTGTTACAACAAAAGAAACAAAACAACTAACAACATGAAGATCTAGACGCGAAAGGATCTTTTCAGGCCTTTCTGGGCAATTTTTGGGTTACCTAGAATTGTCCAGTCATGGTTGGTCAACGGTCTTTGACCACGAATAAATTGAAATATGAACATTTGATGGCTGTGATTCGAATTCCAGAGCACAGACCTTACAACATACTACCAAAAACTACATTTAAACATACAAAAACATAAATAGAATGAGATCTAGGAGGTCTGACATTCGTTGTCAGACATCAAAATAAAATATTTCCAGAATTTGAAGAACATCAAATCTGAGCCTCTAGATGTTATGGATCTAACATCTAGCAACCCAGATCATCATTATAGACTACAAATAACATATTCTAACATTCAAACCTAACATCTAACACAATATCGATGGTCAGATTCATAGCTAGGGTTTATACCACTTTTGAGAAATTTCTTGATTCTGGGCTACTGATTTGTTGTGAGTAGTAGTGGGGCTTTGATTTGGGACTGATATACTAGTAGAATTCATATGTTAGAGATAGAGAGAGGAACTTGATGGAGTGTTGGTGAATAAATGAGCATAATGTACACTTTTTCTCTCTCCAATTCTATTTATATAAGTGTAAGATACATGAATTGGCTAAGATTGCTTAATGTGCTGGAGATTTAAGTTGTATTAAGTCAACATGTTAGGTCACCCACACTCCACATGTCAAGCTTTGCAATTTACATAATAAAGAAAATCCAAAGAGGGGTATTTTGGTCTTTTCGCTCACAAATTTAATGGTATTCTTGTCATTCTGCAAACCCTTTTGGTTTAACCATAAGGTTTAGCTAAAAACAATTGTAGGATTTTGCAATTAGGGTTTGCACAAAATAATAAAAATAAAAATAATAAAAATTTTTGTTTCTAAAATTAGAAAATTAGGGTTTGTTAATTAGATTAGGTTTCTAATTAATTTATATAGGAACATTAGGGTTTTATATACTAATTATAATTAATCTTGCTAAATTAGCAATTAGGGTATATACTTTTAGTAATTAGGGTTACCAAATTATAATTAGGATTTCTAATTACTAAATTAGGGTTTAAAAATTTAGGGTTTCCACAATTAACAATTGTAACAATTGTAATTCTAATACTTGTTAATTAATCACATTAACACAGTTGACAATAAATCTTGAACTCTAATTTGAGTTTTAAATTAGGGTTTAGCATTTAAAAATTAGGGTTTTTAATAGCCTATGGTTTTCTAAAAATTATTTAGGGTTTCTAAATTTTTAATTAGGATTTACCTAATTAATCATTTAATACACAACATAAAACATATAACACAGTTATATAACAGTCTTAAATTTCCCATTTGAATTACAAAATAGGGTTAAACAAATTAATGCTAGGGTTTTGACATTATACACTATAATTGACCAACTATTGTCAGTCCACAAATATACAGTACATATTTATAGCATTGAAAAATCAAAATATAATATTATTATATTATTATTCTCATGCATTAATAAAAATCCAAAATTAGGGTTTGGATTCCATATCTGATTTATTCTTCCATAATTAACCTTAATAATTAAGGTAAAATAATTAACTTAATAATTTGTACTATAATTCATAAAATAAAATAATTGTTATAATTATTCTAAAAATCACTTCATATATTATTTAAATAATATATGATTATATTTTCATGGAAAATAATTAATAAAACATTTTTGCTATAAAATTAATTATTATAAGAATATAATTTATAATAATCAATAATTTTAAAATAAATTTATTTATAAATATTCATGTAATAAATATTTTTTTATTTATCTCATAATTAAATATACACATTATCTTGTTCAAATCCTCATCTTTTAAAAAAAAAATTATACGCAAAATTTCTGATTTAATTTTTATAGAAAATATTGGGTTGTTACATTCACCCTCCCTTATAAAGATTATGTCCCCGGAATCACCGTTTCAAAACCTATACATACCAGGGTACATAACATACACAATCATTGCGAGTAGATCTCGATCAAAATTTATCGAACTGATCTTTAACTATTCAGCATAAAGCTTATCTATCTTATTATACGGAAAAATTGATTTCTAATAGAACTCAATTTCCTCCTTCAAAATATTTTTATAAAATAATTTACTATATATAAGAAAATAATATATAAGGAAATAAAATTGATTAGAATAATACCTGGAGTTGCATCTCCGGCTGCTACAGTTTCTTGAACGGTCATGTTGAAGACGCTTGCGGTTGATTTCGTTGGTTTGATTGTTGATGTTGGTCCCGTCGTCGCCAATGTCTTGCTTCCTTTCCCTTGTTTGCGCATTTCTTGCCTCCCTTCTCCTTCTTGGACAGGCTTTCACCTTATGCTCCATTGATTCACACTTAAACACACAGACTTTTCCTTTATCTCCTTTCCTTTTATCTTATAGGTGACAAAACTATCTTTTGCCCCTTCGTTATCTTAGCTATTACAAATGCTTCCACCAGGTCAGTTGATCCTCTAAATCCCGACGGTCTACTTGCCTTGAAGTCTTTGACGTTCGTCGATCGATTATCTGGCTGATCTTCCGACCACTGGTATTCCGTTCTGCATAGCTTGATCGTCCATATTCACAAAATTCTATATCAGGTCTGGTTGTCTTCCAGCTTTGTTATCAGGTTCTTCTGTCCGTGTATTTCGTTTTCTTCTTGGCGGCATTATCATAAATTATTCTTCATTAACTTACATTCTACACCTTATCGTATACACTTAACGTGAAATTTTCTACTCAAATAGTCATGTACTCAAAATATTAGACTTTTAAACCTTGGTTTACTGAATTAACCAGTGTTTTGATAAATAATTACTATCTTTATACCAACTTATTTTATTAATCCATTATAGATTCATACTCATAACACTTGACATACCATAACACATATTGCTTTAATCATCCGATATCCCTTTGTGACTCAAAAGTCGGGAATCGCTGCCACAACTTATACAAAATTTGAAAAATATTACCTTATACAAACATACTTATCATATACATAATGTAGAATCATACATATTCAAGAAATACTAGTACTCATTATTTCTTATGCCTCCACTAAGGATCAATTGCTGAGTAATCTGTTTATTCCCATTATCCTCAATAATCCATTAACACCTAACTAAACCTAGTTCGTCCAACTTAATATACATTATGAGTTTAAGAACTCACCACAAACATATGAGTTTAAGAACTCGACATTGACCACATATTCTTTAACTATACTTTACCTATCAGGTATACTATCGTTTCTAGGTCTGGTACTATACTTTTCAAAACAACCACCTCATTGAGGTAGCTTTCAATATGAGCCTTTATTTCAGCTATTAGCTTTGATATTGGCTCGGTTATGGAGGTTAACTTCTTCTTTACGATTTGAGGGTATCCTAATCATTTTCTATCTGAGATCTACACACCAACTATCTTGATTATCACTTAATATATACACACAACAAATAATAGTTTTATACAAGTTATCTTTTATTTTGTTTGACGATGAATTTATTCAATTCATCTCCTTATAAAACTCTATATGAGTTATTTGTATTTTTAACATTTCCTTCTATTCTAAGGTTATAGCCTAAGGTCTAACCCACCTAAGGTTTCAAACCCTAAGCTCTGATACCATAATGTGACGCCCCCAAATTCCGGTACTTGAAACCCGAACTCGGTGCTTCACGATACCATTTCTATGAGCGAAATAATACTAATAATAATAATAATAATATAAATAACGACTTAGTTTACATATATCTGAGTCTAATCCCAAGTACAAAACCTTTACTATAACTCTTTACATGATAGATAATATATATCATTTCCTTAATACAGTCTAAGTATTACAAAAGATACCATTAAACATATTATGTTTGCTTTCCTTTTCACTTGTTCTTGTCTGAACCTTTAGGTTGATCACACTTAGCTGAAAATATTTAAATTAAGTAAAGATGAGCATATGAGTGCCCATCAAGTAATAACAATTAGAAATATAATTAGCTGAAAGAAATAAATATTTTCTTTGTACATCACTTCTACAACGAATTTATAGTTGTGAAGTAAACTGAACCGATAATAACAACATAACAATTCTATCTCAAATTTTTGAAACTACGTATTGACTATATATATAGGTATTAGTCGACAGATTATGAACATTATTTTTAGTTTTTGCTAAGGTTTAGCAGAACTTCATCTGCAAACCGTCATAACTTACAGGCACGAGGGTGCTCTGCCCAATGTGCCCTGTATTGATCAATACTACATTGCTAGAACGATATTATCGTTCATCCTTTGTCCGCCTTGGCGCATAAAAATTTCCCCGTGATCGGGATGTTCATACCTAGTTTGGAATCCAAACCAAAATAATTTGATTGGATACAAAATAGTTTTAACTTATTCAACGATATTTCTGAATATGTGTCTAGCTGGGTCAAATAGCTTTGACGGATTTACATATATATATATATATATATATATATATATATATATATATATATATATCAACACGTGTTTAACTACAGTGATTATCCAAGCGGGACACTTGTGTAACCATATTTATTAGAAATTTAACGAACAAAATATATATCTGAATTACTATATACTAACATGTTGATAAACAATGATCGGATATAAAATATATCACAATAGGGTTAATAATATAGTATAATAATAATATAATTGTGAAACTTCTTACTCATGTCCATTGCATAAAGGAAATGCAAAGGTAAGATACTTGCCTGATGCGCTGCTTATAGTTCGTAACTTAGTTCTATCTTTATATAACACCTATCATTAATAAGATCATTTGATCGATTAGAATAACATATCGTAACACATAATACTGCTTATTGCAGTCAGCACATAACCTAATCATATTGTCACACATATTCAACAATCATTGAATCACAACCAAACATTAATACAGTCAAATATCTAAGTCCGTATCAATTTCTGAAACATGTCGGTGTACCGACAAATTTATCGGGTATTTATCGGGTCTAAGACTCTATCTTGTAACTTAGTATCAGTCATATTATTTTTAAATGACTTAATATAATTTTAAAACATTTATTATAATTTATCATAAATTTTCAAACATCGGAATCATTATTAAATAATTTAAATATTAAATAATTCTATTATTATTAATATTTAATTAATATTAAACTATTGGGGGAAGGGTCAAAAATGCCCCTGACTTTTACCGCGATGTCTATCGAGCACCCTATACTTTTTTTTGTCTAAAAGTACCCCTAACGTTACAATTTTTGGGTCGATTATACTCCTGCCGTTGACAGACATGCCAAAAAGACAAACATAGTTAACACTTGGACATATTTTGCTTACGTGGCTGCCATATGGACGGATTAAATACTAATATGTAAAATATTAAAATATTAAAATACTAATAATAAAAACAACAACAACAACAACAATAATAATAATAATAATAATAATAATAACAACAACAATAACAATAACATTAACAATAACAATAATAATAATAATGATAATAATAATAATAATATCAATAATAATAATAATAATAATAAAAATAAAATATAATAAACTAGTAATAATAATAAAAATAAAAATAAAAAAAATAGTATTTTAGTATTTAAAAAATATATAATACTAATATTGTGACGCCCCCAAAATTAGGTATACATCACCCATTCTGAGTCGCCAGATACATGGTACAAAATTCAAATACAACTTCATTTATACAACTGTTGAACTGTCGTATAGAATACGACCACAGTTAACTGTGAGTTTTAATACAAATGTATGTAACTCTCATGGTGCCTCCACCACAACCTTACAATGGTACTTTACATAAAAGTATAGTCAAAAACTGTTTTAGAAAATAAAAGCTTTGGGAAGTGCTCAAGGAAACCTTCGTACATAGGAGGCCATGCGTCTAAGTTATAATAGATATCATATGTCCAAAGAATTATCCTTGGTTGACCCAATAGACCCCAAAGAAAAACGAAAAGATTACTATCATCTTCTTTCCAATGGTGAGTCTTCTCTTGACATATAATTATCTCCACTGTCTCCAAGTGAATATTATATTTCAAATAAACTCTAAGATCATATAGGTAGTGCCCGTAGATATACTCAGCAAGTGGATGCACACAAACCTGTCTTATGATAACACGAGGTTGTATGTCATTAGACATCTTATATGATAGTGGCAAAACACCCTTTCAAAGTTGGGTTCACCTCACCCTATATGATTAACCAAATATAACTACTAAATTTTGTATAGAATACAACACAATTTTCTATACTGTTTAGGGAAAACCTCCACAGCTAGAAACCACTGTTCTATTCCCGTGTTATCCCCGCTCGACCTAGCAACACTCTTACGACAACACTCTTATCACCTAAAAGGAATTGTGAAGCAGAAAGGGTGAGCACAACTAGCCCAGTAAAGAATATTATGACTAAAGATAATTAAATTATAAATAGCTTTCATCAATAATAAATCAGAGATTTAGAACATATGGTAGATGATAAAACTTTTCAACCATACTTGCAGCGGAATGAGCAATCCATTAGAAGAGTCAAATAGACCATAAGGTCTATTATATTCTCTATGTTAAAAGTCCACCAATAATGTTTTATCACTGTAGCATCAATCAACAATTCCCGTCCATGATCATGTGAATAACTCATAATCACAATTGTGATTCTAAATTCCTCTTCGCACCCATGACGAAGATAATTTTCATCACCTGTCTTCACCTGAAACATCAAAAATCATGGTTATAACAAATCACAATTCCTGCTCGTAATCATTAAATCATCTTTGCACTACGGCCAAAGATATTCATTAACAATTCATCTTTGCACTACATGCCAAAGACATACAACTGTATTTTAGAAGAGTCAAGTAGAGTATGATATCTACTATCTTATACGAATTAAAAGTGTATAATAAATATTTTATCGTAGAGACTCAGCTTAATAAATAATCCATATCATTGAATCACCCCTTCACTACAGCCAATTATATTCGTTAATATCACGACCATGAATTATCCATACACTACAAGCTAAAGATAATCGCGTTTTCATCAACGTTCATGATCATGCCATAAAACAATTCATCTTTGTACCCATGGCCGAAGAGAATTCATAGCCATAATCATACCAAAAACTGTCCATCAATGCACTACGGGCCAATGAGGACTTTTTCCACATCATTTGTAACATTACGGTCATGATTATACCGAATAATCCCTGATGATAATCATACCAAGTCCATCTATGCACTACATACCACAGATGACTTTCAACATATTATAAACATGAGGATGATGACAATATTATAATCTTTAGCCAAACTAAATCAAGGATAAATATCAAAGACTTTAAATTTATCCAAACATTATCAATCACTTAATAAAATCATAATCTAATATTGTTAATATTATAACAATATTTTAATCACTCCTTAAAATTACAAACAATTTAATTTAATTGTTTACACTTTTCCAAATAATACATTTAATCATTCAAAAATGCCATACTCATAAGATTTCATTAACAATAATCAAATTACTCATCAAAAATCTGCATATACCTTATATAGGATTTTCAAGCTATAAAATCCTATTTACCAATTTTTTAACTTCACATAACATATTTAATTCATATGTTCGTAACTAAACCATTTTCATGAAAAATACCAAATTAGTCCCAAAAATTATTCTTTTCTGGGATTAAGCAGCATATAATCCCATATTGAACATATATTTTTCTCGAAATTTTTAAAATTCATTTACTATTTTTCAGAAATCAATTTCTAATTAATTCCTTAAGAAATTAGCTACCTCAAGGTTAACTCCAGAAATTCCCAAATCTTGGCAAGGTCTTACACATGTTAACCTGAGCTTCCAGTTTAAATTTCATGGTCATCGAAGTTATAGAACTCCGGTTATAGCGTTTTCCGTCGGAAAAACCTAAATATTGAAATGGTTATAACTTGCTCATTTTAAGTCGGAATAAGCTCATATTTGGACAAGAGGTACTTTATACCATATATTTCTATGTCCCAAAAGGCCGGAATGTTTCTCACAATTTAAGTGGCCAAAAATGCACTTTTAAACTTCTAGGCAGTAGCCTTTTTGTAATTTACAGCTTTTGACTCTTTTGCTAAAATCAGCCCACACGAAAATCTACAATACTTTTTATAGTGATTCCACTTGGATAAGTTAGAAGACACATAGATCTAACTCTAGAACTTGACCACACTCAAAAATTCGAAATATAATAGGAGATATGGTCAATTGAATTTCATGTTCTATTTTCACCAAAATCTGATTTTCAACCCTTTTGTGATTTCTAAGAAACTTTCATGTTTTCGCATAATAACCAACATAACTCATCATAACACTTACTAATACAACATATACCCATGATTTATATCAGTCCAATGCTTTTATTATGACTTTCATCATAATCCACGTAAACAGATCATTTCCATAATTTAATAAGGAATGAATACAAAGGATCCTTCACCATGCATGTGATAATCCACATAGACATGTTATTCCAACAGAATAATAAAGAATAGAATAACAAAAGAATTCACCATGCATGCGATAGACTGCACAGACAGGTTATTCTCAACAGAATATTAAATAATGGAACCAGGTCCGGCATAAACGCACAGACAAGATAATCTGACAGAATAATAAATAATGGAACCAGGTCCGGCGTAAACGCACAGACAGGATATTCTGACAGAATAATAAATAATGGAACCAGGTCCTGCGTAAACGCACAGACAGGATAATCTGACAGAATAATAAAGAACGGAATATTAGAAGAATTTCACCATGTATGCGGTACTTAGTATATACAGGTTATTCCAACATAATAATAAAGAATGGACTAACAGAAGAATTTCACCATATATGCGGTACTTCGCATATACAGGTTATTCTAACATAATAATAAAAAATGGAATAACAGAAGTCCTTTTCACGGATAAGAAAGAAAGAATACCCCTTACGAGTATAACAATTAATATCCCTTACCTTTGAAAGAAGAGTATTCCGACTGGTAGGGCGAGGATATACTCGAAGGAAACTTGCACTACGTTCAAAGCTTTCTTAAACTCTAAAGAAATACGCTCAAGACTATAGAAGAAGAACTCTCTCTATAGTTTCTCTCTCTAGAGTTTCAGTGAATTAGTAATAAATAATGAAGGAATGAGCTTCAATTTATAGAAGAATGGACTGCATAGTAACTAATTCATGAACGGTCCAGATTAATTTACTTTTAATCGGACGGTCCATATTTAAAGAAAAATCTTTTAAATAAAATATAATATATTCTATTTATAATCTAATAAAATGAATAACTTTATAAAAGTATTCTGTTTTATATAAAAAGATTTTACTATACAAAATACTATTCAGGCACTATGCAATACTATGCATAATAAAATATAATATATTCTATTTATAGAATAACTTTATAAAAGTATTTTATTTTATATAAAAAGATTTTACTATGCAAAATACTATGCATAATAGAAGATAATATATTCTATTTATAGAATAACTTTATAAAAGTATTCTGTTTTATATAAAAATCTTTTCTGTTTTATTACATTAATAATACTAATAAAATAAAACTGAGTGACTTATCACGTAAACATCAATAATCAATACTGTGTGCTACTATGCAACCACGCGTATTACTGTACATTTACTACCAAGTAGTTCAACAGTTTTAACAGCAAAACTTCTGCCCTTATTCTCATTATTTTTTTTTTGTCATTTTCTCCATCCGATAATAATTCCGTTGCGGGGTCCACCAATGATTGTACCGTCGTACGGACATTCCCCGACAAAAAGAATATTTTATATCAACTTGCTTACTTTGCAAAAATTTTCAAATATTACCCTTAACTTTAAAATTTTATCAATTTAACTATTTACCAAAATAGAAAGAAATTGAATACTTCTATTTCATAAAATTCGGGGTCTCACAATCTCCCCTCCTTATGAAATTTCGCCCTCAAAATTTACGTACGTACCTGATATTCGAAGAGATGAGAATACCTTGCTCTCTTTTTGGATTGTACCTTCCCGGTTATATCCTCTGTATCATGATTTTTCCATTGCTCATCTCCTGTATTTTAGATATCATTCTAGAATATATCTTCAAAATAAAGGTTAATTGACATATCACAATTTGTCAACTTATCAAGTAAACAATTTTAGCTTAGGTAAATCACACACTACCGAAGTATATACCTCGTCTCTCCCCTCCTAGTTCTAGACTCTTATCTCCGCTAGCGACCATATCCCTAAGCTCTGATACCAAATATGATGCCCCCAAAATTAGGTATACATCACCCATTCTAAGTCGCCAGATACATGGTATAAAATTCAAATACAACTTCATTTATACAACTGTTGAACTGTCGTATAAAATGTGACCACAGTTAACTGTGAGTTTTAATATAAATGTATGTAACTCTCATGGTGCCTCGACCACAACCTTACAATGGCACTTTACATAAAAGTATAGTCAAAAACTGTTTTAGAAATTAAAATCTTTAGGAAGTGCTCAAGGAAACCTTCATATATTGGAGGCCATGCGTCTAGGTTATAATAGATATCACATGTCCACAGAATTATCCTTGGTTGACCCAATAGACCCCAAAGAAAAATGAGAAGATTTCTATCATCTTCTTTCCAATGGTGAGTCTTCTCTTGACATATAACTATTTCCACTGTCTCCAAGTAAATATTATATTTCAAATAAACTCCAAGATCATATAGGTAGTGCTCGCATATATACTCAGCAAGTGGATGTGCATAACCCTGTCTTATGATAACACGAGGTTGTATGTTATTAGACATCTTGTATGATAGTGGCAAAACACCCTTCCAAAGTTGGGTTCACCTCACCCTATTTGATTCACCAA
Organism: Panax japonicus; assembly: GCA_020205505.1. Lineage (NCBI taxonomy): Eukaryota > Viridiplantae > Streptophyta > Magnoliopsida > Apiales > Araliaceae > Panax > Panax japonicus. The sequence goes on from JAINUV010001491.1 coordinate 257,438, forward strand.
ATATAACTACTAAATGTTGTATAGAATACAACACACTTTTCTATACTGTTTAGGGAGAACCTCCACAACTAGAGACCACTGTTCTATTCGCCTATTATCCCCGCTCGACCCGGAAACACTCTTACGGCAACACTCTTATTACCTGAAAGGAATTGTGAAGTAGAAAGGGTGAGCACAACTAGCCCAGTAAAGAATATCATGACTAAAGATAATTAAATTATCAATAGCTTTCATCAATAATAAATCAGAGTTTTAGAACATATGGTAGATGATAAAACTTTTCAACCATAGTTGCAGCGGAACGAGCAATCCATTAGAAGAGTCAAATAGACCATAAGGTCTATTATCTTCTCTATGTTAAAAGTCCACCAATAATGTTTTATCCTTGTAAAATAAAACAACAGTTCATGTCCACATTCATATGAATAACTCATAATCATAATTGTGGTTCTAATTTCCTTTTCGCATCCAGGACAAAGATAATTTTCATTACCTATCTTCACCTGAAACATCAAAAATCATGGTTATACCAAATCAGAATTCCTGCTCATAATTATACTAATAAATTCATCTTTGCACTATGGCCAAAGATATTCATTAACAATTCATCTTTACACTACATGCCAAAGACATACAACTGTATTTTAGAACAGTCAAATAGAGCGTGATATCTACTATCTTATACGAATTAAAAGTGTATAATAAATATTTTATCGCTGAGACTCAGCTTAATAAATAATCCACATCATCGAATCACCTCTGCACTACGGCCAAGGATATTCATTAATATCACGACCACAAATTATCCATGCACTACAAGCTAAAGATAATCGTGTTTTCATCAACGGTCATGATCATGCCATAAAACAATTCATCTTTGCACCCTTAGCCGAAGAGAATCTATAGTCATAATCATACCAAAAACTGTCCATCAATGCACTACGGGCCAATGAGGACTTTTTCCATATCATTTGTAACATTACGGTCATGATTATACCGAATAATCTCTGGTCATAATTATACCAAGTCCATCTATGCATTACATGCCACATATGACTTTCAACATATTATAAACATGAGGATGAGGACAATATTATAATCTTTAGCCAAACTAAATCAAGGATAAATATCAAAGACTTTAAATTTATCCAAACATTATCAATCACTTAATAAAATCATAATCTAATATTGTTAATATTATAACAATATTTTAATCACTCCTTAAAATTATAAACAATTTAATTTAATTGTTTACACTTTTCCAAATAATACATTTAATCATTCAAAAATGCCATACTCATAAGATTTCAATAACAATAATCAAATTACTCATCAAAAATCTGCATATACCTTAATAGGATTTTCAAGCTATAAAATCCTATTTACCAATTTTTTAACTTCACATAACATATTTAATTCATATGTTCGTAACTAAACCATTTTCATGAAAAATAACAAATTAGTCCCAAAAATTATTCTTTTCTGGGATTAAGCAGAATATAGTCCCATATTAAACATATATTTTTCTCGGAATTTTTAAAATTCATTTACTATTTTTCAGAAATCAATTTCTAATTAATTCCTTAAGAAATTAGCTACCTCAAGGTTAACTCCAGAAATTCCCAAATCTTGGCAGGGTCTTACACATGTTAACCTGAGCTTTCAGTTTAAATTTCATGGTCATCGAAGTTATAGAACTCCGGTTATAGCGTTTTCTGTCGGAAAAACCTAAATATTGAAATGGTCATAACTTGCTCATTTTAAGTCGGAATGAGCTCATATTTGGACAAGAGATACTTTATACCATATATTTCTATGTCCCAAAAGGCCGGAATGTTTCTCAAAATTTAAGTGGCCGAAAATGCCCTTTTAAACTTCTAGGCAGTAGCCTTTTTGTAATTTACAGCTTTTGACTCTTTTGCTAAAATCAGCCCACACGAAAATCTACAATACTTTTTATAGTGATTCCACTTGGATAAGTTAGAAGACACATAGATCTAATGTAAGACCCCAACTTTTTGAATAAAGATTAAATTTTCTCGAAATATATTTTTGAATATTATGGTGTGGATTTGATATAATGTTATAGTTGTGGGTAATATTTACAAATTTTGCAAAGTAGTCAAGTTGTTATATAATATTCGATTGGTCGGGGAATATTCATTTTAACAGGGAATATTCGTACAATTGCACAATCATTGGCAGACCCCCACAATAGAATTATTGTAGGATTGAGAAAATGACAAAAATACTTTATAAAAATAACGGTAGAAGTTTTACCATTAACTGTTGAAACACCAGGTATTAAAATTACAGTAATACGCATGGTTGCATAGTAGCACACAGTATTGATTACGCGAGAGGTCACTCAGTTATACTCAATTATTGCTACAGTAATTGCTGCATCATATCTATCATATTATTGATTCAATTATTGTCACAGTATTATCTGCATAAAATGTTTTTGTATTAAATCAATACTTGAGATGACAAAGTTATTCATATTATAAATTACAATATTTATAATGTCTAGAAGTTCTGTCAAGGAGAGGTTTGGTCACCTAATTGCGCGCCAATAGGGAGAAATCCTTATAGGAAAGCCCCCTCTTTCCTGGGAACGACCTGGTTGATAAATATTGTGAGTTAAAATATTAATGATGAATCTTGTTCGGAGTTGAATTTGGAGACGCGGATGTGATATTTGAGTCCGGAACGATGAAATTAGTAAAAATAGCCCATAAACACAAAATTTTTAGGGATTCACTATTTGGTCAAAAAGTCAATAGTTGACTTTTTTGGGAAAAGTCAAACTTCAAAATTTATATTTTTGATAAAAATAGTTTCATTATGTTGGAATTGTTTGTGTAGTGAAAATCGATATTTATTCCGATGATAATTGATGTCTAGGGGTTATATTGATAAATCGGATAATTTATCGGATAGATGAGCAATTAATTGCTACTAATTCACATGCTTATATAACTATTTGTTCACATATGTGTACTATTGAATCACATTATTTACTATTAGGGGAGTTGGAGCAAGATTGATAATACTTACATGACTAAGTTAAAAATGGAGGTATAGATGGATGCAATATACTGTAATTCATATTTTTTACATGATTATACTATTGAAAGATGCTACAGAATACATGCCAGTTTGGGGGTAATTCGATAGATGATCCTAATGAGCATATCTTGAGTTTCTTGGAAGTTTACGATACCTTCAAATTTAACAATGTATCGGAAGATTCTAACCCGAATTCGGTACTTCACGATACCATTTCTATGAACGGAATAATATTAATAATAATAACAATAATATAGATTTATCAAATTTAACTTACATTTATCAGAGTTTAATCCCAAGTACGCAACCTTTACTACATTCTTTACATGATATATAATACATATCATTAACTTAATACAGTCTATCTATTACAAATGATACCAATAACATATTCTGTTTGCTTTTCTTTTCACTTGTTTTGACATGAGCTTTATGGTCCTCCACACTTAGCTGAAAACATTTAAATTAAGCAAGGATGAGCATTTGAATGCCCAACAAGTATTTATATATATATAGATTGAAAGAATTTAAATGTTTTCTTTATAATATTCTTCTACAACCGGTCAATAGTTGTGAAGTAATCTGTACCAATAACAATAATATAACAACCCTCTTTCAAATTTTTGAAACTATGTATTGTCTATACATGGGGTTTCTGGGACACATTATGAACATTGTTTTTATTTTCGAAAGGGTTTAAACAGAAATTCATCTGTAAACCGGCCATTGCTTACGGGCCTGAGGGTGTACAGTTCATGGGCCCTGTATTGATCAATACTACATTCCTAGAACGATATTATCGTTCATCCTTTGTCCACCGTAGCGCATAAAAATTTCCCATTAACGGGATGTTCATACCTTTCGGGTTTTCATAACAAAGGTCTTATATAATTCAACATATATGTATATGAAAGGTGTATCAACATGTGATTAAATACAATGATTATCCAAGTGGGGACACTTGTATAATCATTTATAGAAATTAACGAACAGAATATATATTTGAATTATCATATACTAACATGTTGATAATCAATGGGCTTATATAATATAGGTTTAACAATCTGTATAATAATAATATAATTCAGAAACATTCTTACACTTGTCCATTGCATAAAAAAAATGCAAAGTTAAGATACTTGCCTGATGCGCTGCTTACAATTACGCAACTTAGATCTATCTGTTATACCGAAACCTATCATTAATAAGATCATTCTATCGATTAGTATAACATAACATAACACATAACACTGTCTATTACAGTCAGCACATTCCTAATCACATTGTCATACATGTTCAACAATCATGTTATCACAAACAAACATTAACTCATTCCTAATCACATTGTCACACAAATTTATCCACCATTGAATCACAAATAAAATAATTAACTAACTAAATTTCTAAGTCCAGATCAATTTCTGAACCATGTCGGTCTACCGACATCTTTATCGAGTAATTGTCGAGTCTAAGACTCTAAACAGTTGTTCAATATCTATATAGATAACTTAAATAACAGTCGCACTATTTTTCCATAACCTTATAATAATTATAAAATATTAATTACAATTTACCATAATTTTTGAAATATCAAAATCATTATTAAATGATTTAAATACTAATCAATTCTATTATCATTAACATTTAATAAATATTAATAGATTAATGAAACCATTGCCAAAAGGTTAAAGTTATTTATAATAACTAAAAATACTTTTAAAGTATTAACATTACCCTTAAATGATTTTTAAAACATTTAAAATCATTATTAAATAATTACCATTAATATTTAAATATTAATGTACTATTTATCTAAATATTAAAAGTTATTAATTATAACTTAAAATATTTTTAATTCATTTATATCCCTTTTAAATGATTTTTAAATTAATAAAACCATTTTTAAACTATTTATTTAATATAATTATTAAATAAATTTAACATCATTAATAATAAATTAATAATTATTAATATTAAATTATTAATGAAATTATCCTTTAAATATTAAAAGTTATGTTTTATAACTTAAAATATCTTTAAACACTTTATTTTCATTTAAAATGATTATTATAATATTAAAATCATTTTTAAACTAAATTATTTAATATAATTATTAAATAACTTTAATATCATTAATAATAGTTAATTAATGAAATTTACCTTTAAATATTAAAAGTTATATTTTATAACTTAAAATATTTTTAACTACCTTATTATTATTTAAAATGATTTTTAATATAACAAAATTATTTTTAATTAATTTATTTAATTTATTTAGTAAATAAATTAATGATCATTAATATTAAATAATTAATGAAATTTACTTTAAAATATTAAAAGTTATATTTTATAACTTAAAATATTTTTAAATAACTTATTATCATTTAAAATAATTTTTAAAATAATAAAATCATTTTAATTAATTTATTTAATGCATTTAATAAATAAATTAATTACCAATAATATTTAAATAAATACTAATATTTATGAAAAATATTTCAAATTATTAAAAGATAAATTTTTATAATTTAAAATAATTTTTAAAATAATTTTTGAAATTTTCGGAATGAAATATCTATTTTTAAATGATTTTGGAAATTTTAATTAATTAAAATTACTAAAAATGTCGCTATAGGCCTTTAGCGACAGACAGTGTAGTCTATGGTGTTCTTGAGCCTTCAAGAACATTCATAGCCAGCGTTTAAGTACCCTACTTTGACCACGATTTCTGAGCTCATCATGATGTTTCTAGCCTCGGTTCTGGTCCGATCATGTAGCTTTTATGTAGGACTACGTGACCCAGCAATAAACATGATTATAACATGCATAACCAACGAGATCTGAAGCCTTGAACAAGCTGTCAGAGTTGTTCTTCATTTTCTGGGTTACCCATAAATGAAGAACAGTTCGACTGGCCAGTTTTGGGCTTCCACAAATTGATACACTTGTAATTCTTTTGTGCTTTAAATGTTGCAGTGCCTAGATAACATGCAAGAAAACATATCTAATACATAATATCGAGCTAACAACATCAAATCTAAGAGATCATGCCCGGTCAAAGTAGGCCAGAAAACTTGAGCATACGGTTTTCTGGAATTTCCAAAAAACCAAAACTGTGATCAAACAGTCTACTTTGACCATCTCTTTCTTTGATTCTGCCAATGATATAAGTGATATTATGGCATGTGCGTGTAGACTATATGCCAGTCTACAAGTCCCAAACAACAAAATGGCCTAAACAATTAACAGTAGCAAGATTAAAGGATTCAAAAATGACTGTCAGACTATATTTGGTTTCTGGGCTGCCCAGAAACCAGTTGGTCAATGCCGGTCAACGACGTTTGATTGTGAATAACTTCTAATCTACAACAAATATGGCTCTGATTCAAGTTACAGATAAAAGATAACATGACAAATTACATGTTTAAATCTTTAAACAACAAAATCACATAACAGATTAAGATCTACAGGGTCTGATTTGACAACCCGAGAAATTAGACAATTTATGAAAATCTTAAATGATTGATTTAAGGTCAAATAATAGACCTAGATAGAAAATAAGTGTATGCGTTTGATATTATTAGGATGGAATTTTGAGGATTTCAAAATTCTGTGAAGGATATAGGTGAATTATTCAGGATTAAAGATTTATGTGATTAAGTTCGGTGAAAATGGTTATGTATGTGTTCAGAATGTGGTTAAGGGTCATGGGTTGACCAGATAAATTATATCTGTGATAAACCCTAAGTATATATTAAGAACGTCAACGTTCAGTTAGAAAATCCTAACGTCTAATAAGAAACCATAGAAACTGGTACTGAAAATCCTAGTTTCAGTTCCGGGAAATCTGAAATCCTAAATCGGATATTAAAAACCCTAGATTGGGAATGCAATGTATGTACAAGTTTAAACGCCAATAATTTTAATTAATTAGGGAAAACCCTAATGAATTATCTAAAATCTTAATTGACTATTTGAAAACCCTAATACCAGATCTGAAAGCCCTAGTTTCAGATTCTGATAAACGGAAGCCCTAATCTGGGAATATAACGGAGAATTATAATGCTCAAGTGATTTAAATTAAAAGTCTAATTAGGGTAAAGCTTAATTAGTTAGCAAACCCTAATTTCCAATTTTTGGAACCCAAATTGTTTCGTCAGAAACCCTAATGCTCAATTGTGGATTTAATTGCTAAAATTAGTAATGCTAATTAGGAAACCCTAATCCTAATTATTTTAATTTATGAGTAATTAGAAAACTCTAATCTAATTACAAATATTTAATTTCTACTTTAGAAAATTATTTTCTATTAGAAAACCCTAATTTGTGGGATTGAAAACCCTAATGATCATTTTGAACCCTAATTGTGCAGTGATGGATTTAATTGCTATATTAGCAATGTTAGTTACGAAATATATATCCTAATTGTCAAGTTATTAGAAACCCTAATCTAATTAGGAAATCTAATTTCTAAAATTGAAATATTATTTTAAAACCTTAAAATGTGGTTTTGAGACCTAATGTACAAATTTGACCCAAAGTGTTTAATTAACAAATTTAATTAGGATAAATTGGTCCTAATTAGCAAAGATTGGTTTATAAATAGGAGAATTATGATATAATTAGGAGGCCCTAATTAAAATTTAGAAATAAAAAATTTCTATTTTAAAATTTAATTAGAAATTTTTTTAAATCCAAGTTGCTATATATTTATGGGTTAAAATCTAAACACTAAATGGTTAAACCCTAAAGCCTAAGGCAATTTTCTAGAAATTTAAGGAAAGGACATAAATGCCCTTTTTAGTATTATTTTAGGTTTCTTGCAAATCTTGGCAAAATATTGGTTGTTCACCAATCCTAGCTATAAACTAGTCCTAGCATGTGACTAAAATCAACACATCAACCTATATTGCTAGCCAATTGATTAAATGCATTGCACTTGTTGAGTATTTAAAGAATTAGAGAGAGAAATGAGCTACTTTACTCTCATTTTTCTCCCAAACAATCCTCTCTCTAAAAACTAAAAATTTGGAGTGATGGAGAGGGAAAAGATGAACCATGATAAAGTTTTAGCAAGCCTGAAATAGATCAAAGGATCAGAAAATCAAAATCAAGCTCAAAAGGTATAAAAACCCTAAAATTTCGAAATCTGTGATTTGATGATTGTTTGATGTTAGTGATTGTTTAAATATGTGTTATAAGGTGTCAATTAGAGATCTGGGTTGTTGGATCATGGATCCATAACACCTAGATGCTCGAATCTAGTATTTTAGAAAATCTGGAAAAGTTGGAAATAGTCGTCTGACATCCATATGTCAGACATTATAGATCTTCATCTGTTAATGTTTAGGTGTATTTAATGTTATAGATCTGCTCTATGGTATATGTTCTTTAATCTGAGACTTGAATCAACCTCAGATCATGTCAAGATCTTAAGATATATGCAGTCAAACTGCGTTGACCGGCGTTGACTGTGATGAATCTGGGTAACCCAGATTACCTAGAAATTTCTGACAACCCATTTGAATACTCTGGTCTTCATGTTGTTAATCGATCTGGACATGTTAGTGTAATGTAATTGAAGACTGACATTTATACTTCAGTTTCATGCTTATATAACTCACAGATCTTGTATAAAATCAAAGATAAAAAGGGTCAAAGTAGGGATGACCGGCTGTTCTTGAGGATTTCTGGAAAACCCAGAAATCTTCATATACAATTTTTGTGTCAGACTTTGACCGGTCCATTTCACTTAGATTAATTGTTGTTATGATGATCGGATGTTATGTATTTATACCCTGACATGTATTCTACAAGATTTAACATTTATATTATACAACACAAGTACAGAACCCAAGATATAATGATTCAAATAAGCTAGTCCGAACTGTTCTTCATTTCTGGGAAAACCCAGAAATGAAGAACAGCTCTGACAATGATTTCGGGAGCCCAGATCTTACTGCTATGTTGTTGTTTGGTCATGAAATGAGTTTGTAGTTGTAGTACTACATGAGTACTACAATAGTAACCTCATAAGTTACCCAAAACGTATCAAGAACACGACTTTAATGCTGGTCAAACTAGGTAGCATAGGCTCTGACAGATTTTCTGGGCATTGGCCAAGAACACTCAAGAACACCATTAGCGACGGATTCGTCGCCAGAAACCCCTATAGCGACACTTAATTTCGGAAATTAATTAAATTAATTAAATAAATAGAAAAAAATGGTTTTAATTATTAAAAATGCATAATAAATTATGAAAAATTATTTTAAAGTTTGAAAAATAGTTTTTAACTATTTTGAGTATATTTCGAAAATATTTATTATTTTTGGAATGTAAATGGTATTTATTTATTTAATTATAATATTAAATATATTATTTAAAAATAATTTTAATTCATAAAAAATTATTTTATGGTATAAGAAAATATTTTAAGTTATTTTTGATGACTTTTAATATTTTGTGATGAAATTCATTAATTAATCAATATTAATGATAATTAGTTTATTTAATAGATATATTAAATAAATTATGGAAAAATAGAATTTATGTTTTAAAAATCATATAAAAATGATTTAAGTGTTATAAAAATATTTTAATTTATAAAATATAATTTTTGATATTTAGTCATAGAAATATTAATATTCTAATATTAATAGCAATTATCGGATAATGGATTTAATGGTTATAAAATCATATACTTATGATTTTAAGGTATTAAAAATACTTTGATATATTATAATTATATTATAATATTATGTTATGATTTTTATTAATATTTTATATAAATAAATATTAATAATTAAGTTATTATGTGGTATTTAATTCATTTAAATACGGTTTTAATGATTGAAAAATGTTGATAAATGGTAATAATTATCCGAAAATTATTACGAGCCTAGAAAAAATGTTTTGTCTGATTAGAAATTATCTGTGATAATTGTTAAGTGGTTAGACAGAGTTTAATTGAACTTAAAATCGATAAAGGTCCGACTAGACCGTCGGGATGTTAGAATTATGTCGGGTTTCAACTCAGACTGCAATAGTTTGACTTGATACCTAGTTTTATGTGCTGTATAGACTGATAGAATTATGTGGAAATGTGTTTAGGTTATTCTGTGTGTAAATATATAACAGTTATATACTGTGATGATATTATTATAATTATTGGAGATCTATATTATTAATATTAGGTCTTCGGATAAAGCGTTATAAATTGTGTTGCGGTAGTCAACGGTTCAGGCATGTTTCTTTTACTTAACTCTAATAAGAGTAGTTTCTTAAAGCTTATGGTTAATCATTGATGATTACCACGAAAATTATATTCTGTACATCTTGCATGTATAAGTCAGGTATGAAAGGCTGATCACCTTCATTACCAGTTGGTTCAGAAATGTTTGTTCATGCATAATACTTGTTCAGTCAAAAATTTGTTCGTGCTAGTTCTCAATTATATTGATGAATTATAGCAAGCTCATTATTCATACTCTTCAATCATGATATATTGTTATATTATTGTATATAAACTTGCTGGGCAACTTTCATGCTCACCCTTGCTATATCATGATAAAACATTGCAGATAAGGCGAAAGTGTTCGGATACAGGAAAAGAATAAAGCCAAGTTTTACTTGGGATAAAATGTGCGACTAGTTTGTAATAAAATATTTTGATAAATATTGTTGTGTAATAGATATTTTATGAAATGTGTATTAAGTTAAGGTTACTCGACCTTGGGGAATAGTGTGTAATGTATTGTATAAACAATTTATGTTCATATCTTCCGCAATTAGTGATTGAAATAGTATACCTAATCCGAGGTGATTTGGGGCCCGGATTCGGGGCTACTATAGTTGGTATTAGAGCTGTTGGTTATGAAGCTTAGGTAGGAATACCTGAGACCAATAACCGCAGTGATTAGGATAAGATCTAACTCACATAGAGTTAGTTGGTCGGTAAGATTCAAAGATGAATCTCGGCGAGTGTAAAGCACAGAGTTCCCTAACTCTGATAATAAAGTTGAACAGTAATGGTGAATAGATCGAGTCTAAAAGACTAAAAGTGCAGGAATAGAAGATCGTAAAATAAGACGATCATAGGCATAGAAATAAATCGTAATATATACGATGAGATCACCCCGTGATCTGATAAGGTTATGACAGTCAGAAAGAATCAATCTTATGATTGAAAAGTTTACAGCAAGATGCTGTGTGTAAGTTGTACTATGAAATTGTACTATGAAAACTCATGAAAGAGTTATGGATTATGAATACGAATTGAATTCGTATTAAAAAAGGGGGTTAAGATTAGGTGGGGATTTCAATGAGGACTCGTGTCAGCAACTGAGTTGTATGATTCCTTGTATGGGCGGGGAATTGTGCTTGGTGTAAAAAACTACTTCGTTGGTGGCATTGGTAATAATTGAAATGTTGTGTCACGCTAGTTGTTATATATAGATAAATAAGTCATAGGTAGAGAATATAGGTTTAAGTACGAGTTCTTAGAACTCATACTTATGTGACATTCTTGACTTATAGTTATATGAAATGTTTATGAGCCCCTCAGCGAATGGACGCCAAAGGTCTGTCTAGGAAAGTTCGTAAACTCATATAATTGTGGCCAGGATATGAACTCATAAGTGTGGTTTTATGAATTGGGTATAGTTGTGTGTGAATGGAGTGTTAAGGATTATAGGAACAGATAGATTGTTAAGTATATGATCATTAGTGGAGATTTAGGTTTTCCTAAACCCCTAGCTTTGCTAAACTTCAATTTTTGACATCAAGCTAAATACGCACTATGTGCCTTTTAAAAAAAAATTGTTTTTATTTATCACTTATGTTCCATTGACCTGGTGCAGAAATGATAAAAAATGATGGAGTTATCAATGCAGAATTACTTGGTGTTGGATGTGATCTAAGGATCGTCAGCCCACTACAGTATGATGTAGTATAACAAAGTCACAAAATAACAAAATCCTCAACGGACTGTTAAATACAGTGCGGCATCATGACGTCATTCTCAAAAATGTTTTATTGAAAGAAATTTCCCAAACCAAATTGTTTTGCTGTGGAATCAAATAAGACTGAGGTAAAATTTTTGTACCTTTGGCAGTGATGGGAAAACAGATAAAATCAGTACTTGGCCAGTACAGGGCATATCGGGCTAAACACCCTTTGTGTCCGTAAGTAATGACGGTTTGTGGATGAATTTCCATAAAACCTTTGCGAAAATGATAAACAAACAGTCTATACGATTCCTCAGCACAGTTTTAAAATTTATACCCTTGTGAGTGGTGTATTGGGTAGCATGTGAAATATGTGTGAATGGTGTAAGGTGCACGGTGTAAGGTGCACGGTGTAAGGTGTAAGGTGAATTTCGGGGACGAAATTCTTAGAAGGAGGGGTGAATGTGACAACCTGAGAAATTAAACAATTTATGAAAATCTTAAATGATTGATTTAAGGTCAAACAATAGACCTAGATAGAAAATAAGTGTATGCGTTTGATATTATTAGGATGGAATTTTGAGGATTTCAAAATTCTGTGAAGGATATAGGTGAATTATTTAGGATTAAGGATTTATGTGATTAAGCTCGGTGAAAATGGTTATGTATGTGTTCAGAATCTGGTTAAGGGTCATGGGTTGACCAGATAAATTAAATATGTGATAAACCCTAAGTATATATTAAGAACGTCAACGTTTAGTTAGAAAACCCTAACGTCTAATAAGAAACCCTAGAAACTGGTTCTGGAAACCCTAGTTTCAGTTCTGGGAAATCTGAAATCCTAAATCGGATATTAAAAACCCTAGATTGGGAATGCAATGTATGTACAAGGTTAAACGCCAATAATTTTAATTAATTAGGGAAAACCCTAATGAATTATCTAAAATCTTAATTGATTATTTGAAAACCCTAATACCAGATCTGAAAACCCAAGTTTCAGATTCTGATAAACGGAAGCCCTAATCTGGGAATATAACGGAGAATTATAATGCTCAAGTGATTTAAATTATAAGTCTAATTAGGGTAAAATTTAATTAGTTAGCAAACCCTAATTTCCAATTTTTGGAACCCAAATTGTTTCGTCAGAAACCCTAATGCTCAATTGTGGATTTAATTGCTAAAATTAGTAATGCTAATTAGGAAACCCTAATCCTAATTATTTTAATTTATGAGTAATTAGAAAACTCTAATCTAATTAGGAATATTTAATTTCTACTTTAGAAAATTATTTTCTATTAGAAAACCCTAATTTGTGGGATTGAAAACCCTAATGATCATTTTGAACCCTAATTGTGCAGTGATGGATTTAATTGCTATATTAGCAATGTTAGTTAGGAAATATATATCCTAATTGTCTAGTTATTAGAAACCCTAATTTAATTAGGAAATCTAATTTCTAAAATTGAAATATTATTTTAAAACCTTAAAATGTGGTTTTGAGACCTAATGTACAAATTTGACCCAAAGTGTTTAATTAACAAATTTAATTAGGATAAATTGGTCCTACTTAGCAAAGATTGGTTTATAAATAGGAGAATTATGATATAATTAGGAGGCCCTAATTATAATTTAGAAATAAAAATTTTCTATTTTAAAATTAATTAGAAAATTTTTGAAATCCAAGTTGCTATATATTTATGGGTTAAAATCTAAACCCTAAATGGTTAAACCCTAAAGCCTAAGGCAATTTTCTAGAAATTTAAGGAAAGGACATAAATGCCCTTTTTAGTATTATTTTAGGTTTCTTGCAAATCTTGGCAAAATATTGGTTGTTCACCAACCCTAGCTATAACCTAGTCCTAGCATGTGACTAAAATCAACACATCAGCCTATATTGCCAGCCAATTGATTAAATGCATTGCACTTGTTCAGTATTTAAAGAATTAGAGAGAGAAATGAGCTACTTTACTCTCATTTTTCTCCCAAGCAATCCTCTCTCTAAAAACTAAAAATTTGGAGTGAGGGAGAGAGAAAAGATGAACCATGATATTGTTTTAGCAAGCCTGAAACAGATCAAAGGATCAGAAAATCAAAATCAAGTTCAAAAGGTATAAAAACACTAAAATTTCGAAATCTGTGATTTGATTATTGTTTGATGTTAGTGATTGTTTAAATATGTGTTATAAGGTGTCAATTAGAGATCTGGGTTGTTGGATCATGGATCCATAACACCTAGATACTCGAATCTAGTATTTTAGAAAATCTGGAAAAGTTGGAAACAGTCGTCTGACATCCATATGTCAGACATTATAGATCTTTATCTGTTAATGTTTAGGTGTGTTTAATGTTATAGATTTGTTCTCTGGTATATGTTCTTTAATCTGAGGCTTGAATCAACCTCAGATCGTGTCTAGATCTTAAGATATATGCAATCAAACTGCGTTAACCGGCGTTGACTGTGACGAATCTAGGTAACCCAGATTACCCAGAAATTTCTGACAACCCATTTGAATTCTCTGATATTCATGTTGTTAATCGATCTGGACATGTTAGTGTAATGTAATTGAAGACTGACATTTATACTTCAGTTTCATGCTTATATAACTCACAGATCTTGTATAAAATCAAGATAAAAAGGGTCAAAGTAGGGATGACCGGCTGTTCTTGAGGATTTTTGGAAAACCCAGAAATCTTCATATATGATTTTGTGTCAGACTTTGACCGATCCATTTCACTTAGATTAATTGTTGTTATGATGATCAGATGTTATGTATTTATACCCTGACATGTATTCTACAAGATTCAACCTTTATATTATACAACACAAGTACAGAACCCAAGATATAATGATTCAAATAAGCTAGTCCGAACTGTTCTTCATTTCTGGGAAAACCTAGAAATGAAGAACAGCTCTGACAATGATTTCAGGAGCCCAGATCTTACTGCTATGTTTTTGTTTGGTCATGAAATGAGTTTGTAGTTGTAGTACTACATTACTACTACAATAGTAGCCTCATAAGTTACCCAAAACGTATCAAGAACACGGCTTTAATGCTGGTCAAACTAGGTAGCATAGTCTCTGACAGATTTTCTGGGCATTGGCCAAGAACACTCAAGAACACCATTAGCGACGGATTCGTCGCCAGAAACCCCTATAGCGACACTTAATTTCGGAAATTAATTAAATAAATTAAATAAATAGAAAAAAATGGTTTTTATTATTAAAAATACATAATAAATTATGAAAAATTATTTTAAAGTTTGAAAAATAGTTTTTAACTATTTTGAGTATATTTCAAAATATTTATTATTTTTGGAATGTAAATGGTATTTATTTATTTAATTATAATATTAAATATATTATTTAAAAATAATTTTAATTCATGTAAAATCATGAAAAATTATTTTATGGTATAAGAAAATATTTTAAGTTATTTTTGATAACTTTTAATATTTTGTGATGAAATTCATTAATTAATCAATATTAATGATAATTAGTTTATTTAATAGATATATTAAATAAATTATGGAAAAATAGAATTTATGTTTTAAAAATCATATAAAAATGATTTAAGTGTTATAAAAATATTTTAAGTTATAAAATATAATTTTTGATATTTAGTCATGGAAATATTAATATTCTAATATTAATAGCAATTATCGGATAATGGATTTAATGGTTTAAAAATCATATAATTATGATTTTAAGGTATTAAAAATACTTTGATATATTATAATTATATTATAATATTATGTTATGATTTTTATTAATATTTTATATAAATAAATATTAATGATTAAGGTATTATGTGGTATTTAATTCATTTAAATACGGTTTTAATGATTGAAAAATGTTGATAAATGGTAATAATTATCTGAAAATTATTACGAGCCTAGGAAAAATATTTTGTCTGATTAGAAATTATCTTTGATAATTGTTAAGTGGTTAGACAGAGTTTAATTGAACTTAAACTCGATAAAATTCCGACTAGACCGTCGGGATGTTAGAATTATGTCGGGTTTCAACTCAGACTGCAATAGTTTGACTTGATACCTAGTTTTATATGCTGTATAGACTGATAGGATTATGTGGTAATGTATTTAGGTTATTCTGTGTGTAAATATATAACAGTTATATACTGTGATGATATTATTATAATTATTGGAGATCTATATTATTAATATTAGGTCTTCAGATAAAGCGTTATAAATTGTGTTGCGGTAATCAACGGTTCAGGCATGTTTCTTTTACTTAACTCTAATAAGAGTAGTTTCTTCAAGCTTATGGTTAATCATTGATGATTGCCACGAAAATTTTATTATGTACATCTTGCATGTATAAGTCAGGTATGAAAGGCTGATCACCTTCATTACCAGTTGGTTTAGAAATATTTGTTCATGTATAATACTTGTTCAGTCAAAAATTTGTTCGTGCTAGTTCTCAATTATATTGATGAATTATAGCAAGCTCATTATTCATACTCTTCAATCATGATATATCGTTATATTATTGTATATAAACTTGCTGGGCAACTTTCATGCTCACCCTTGCTATATCATGGTAAAACATTGCAGATAAGGCGAATGCGTTCGGATACAGGAAAAGAATAAAGCCAAGTTTTACTTGGGATAAAATGTGCGACTAGTTTGTAATAAAATATTTTGATAAATATTGTTGTGTAATAGATATTTTATGAAATGTGTATTAAGTTAAGGTTACTCGACCTTGGGGAATAGTGTGTAATGTATTGTATAAACAATTTATGTTCATATCTTCCGCAATTAGTGATAGAAATAGTATACTAGATCCGAGGTGATTTGGGGCCCGGATTCAGGGCTACTACATTTGACATTCGTTGTCAGACCATGTTCTTGATTTTTTTTCCAAATTTTGAAAATCATCAATTTCGAACACTAAGATGTTATGGGTCCACTTTCTACTAATATTTTCTCTCTCTAAAATCTATATGTATAATGTGGATGCATGAACTTGCTTGATATAATGGCTGATTTCTTTGATTTGGTGAGATTTGTCACATGGGTTAGCTAGAGTTAGTGAACAACTCTTATACTTGTCAAAATCTTACAAGTTACATAATAAAGAATTTCAAAAAGGCTAATTTGGACAATTGGCTTTTGATTTTTAAGGGCACAAAAGTAATGTTGACAAACCCTTAGGGTTTAGGGTTTAGTTTAGGGTTTAGGGTTTGAGCCAATTTAGGGTTTAAAAATAATTTCTAGAATTTCCAATTTAGGGTTTAAAATAAATAAATAACAATTTAGTTTCCAAATTTTATAATTAGGGTTTATAAAATAATTTAGGTCTTTAACTATATAGCATTTTTCTAATTAGGTTTAAGCAACACTAATTAGCATTTCATTTCCCAAACTAGCAATTAGGGTTTACAATAAGCAAATTAGGGTTCCAAAATTATAATTAGGGATTATAATATAGAAAAATAATAAAGATTTTTAAATAATTACGATTCTCCCTAATTAGGGTTAATACATATAACAACGATCATAAATCACATTATCGTGATTACATAACAGCCTTAAGCCGACATTTAATTTTTAATTTAGGGTTTGACAGTTTGAAACTAGGGTTTCTATTTTTAAATAGGATTTCTAAATAACAAAATTATATAATGCATAACATATATCATATAACACAGTTAAACAACCGTCTTGAACTCACAGCTGAGTTCCAAATTAGGGTTTTTAATAATTTAGGGTTTTTAGAATTTTAATTAGGGTATACCTAATTAATACATTTAATACATGCCATAAATTATATAACACGCTTATAAAACAAATCTTGCACTCTAATTTGGATCTCAAATTAGGGTTTAACATTATTACTAAGGTTTGGTCATAATACACCGTAATTGACCAACCATTATCAATACAGAAATACAGTACATATTCATAGCACTAAAAAATCAAAATATAATTATATTATAATATTATTATCATTATTTCTTATTCCAGAACCAGAAATAGGGTTTGAAAAATATTATTAAGGTTTATAAAAATATTAATAGGGTTTGGTTGTAATATAATAAAATTGTTCCACACATAAACATTACACACATAACACACATATCTATAACACTGGCAAATATTAATATAATATTATTATTTTCATTCCTTGATCAAAAACCCAGAATTAGGGTTTGGATTCCATATCTGATTTATCTTTCATATATAACCTTAATAATTAAGTTAAAATAATTAACTTAACTATTCTGAAATAATTTCATATAATAAAAAAAATATTATAAAAAAAATTCTATTATCATATCATATATTATTCAATAAATATAATTATCATATTTTCATGGAAAATAAACATTAAAAACATTTTTACTATAAAACTAATTATTATTAGAATATAATTTATAATGAGCAATAATTCTAAAATAAAATTATTCATAATCATTTATGTAATAAATATATTCTATATTCATCACATAAATATATACATAATACCTTTCATGCATTCTTACCTTTAAAATAAATAATTATTCTAAAATCATTTCCTATATTATTTAAATAATATAAGATTATATTTTCCTTGAAAAATAATTAATAAAACATTTCCAATAAGGAATTAATTAGTATAAAAATATAATTGATAATAATCAATAATTCTAAAATAAATTTATTTGCAATACTTAATGTAATAAATTTTATTTATCACACATATAATTATAATTACACATTACCTTGACACATATCATTCATATTTATTTTAATAAATAAAATAAAATAAAAAAATTTATACGCAAAATTTATGATTTATTTATATAGAAAATATCGGGTTGTCACATTCACTCTCCCTTATAAAGATTCCGTCCCCGGAATCACCTTTTAAAACCTATACATACCAGGGTACATAACATTCACAATCATTACAATTAGATCTCGATCATAATTGATCGAATCGATCTTTAACTATTCAGTATAACGTTTATCTATCTCCTTAAACAGAAATTTGATTTCTAAGAGAACTCAAATTCCCCCTTCAAAATAATTTTTAAAATAATTTACTATATATAAAAATATAATAAGAAAATAAAAATTGGTTAGATTAATACCTGGAGTTACATCCCCGGCTGCTATCGAATCCCGAACAGTCCCGCTGAAGACGCTTGCGATTGATTTCGTTGGTTTGTTTGTTGAAGTTGATCCCGTTGTCGCCAATGCCTTGCTGCCTTGTTCCGTATTCGTATTCCCTGTTTCCATTTCATTTCTTGAACAGTCTTTTACCTTATGCTTTATTGATTCGCACACAACACATTCACTATACATTCTTGGATTGGGACATTTTGGAAAGATATATATCCCTTCTATCCTTACTTTCTACACATAAACTTTTCTTTTAATCACATTCCTGACTTATTTATTAAAATTATCTTCTTTTATCATATAGGTGACAAAAATTGTCTTTTGCCCCCACTGTTATCCTAGCTATCACATACGCTTTAACAGGGTCGGTTGATCTTCTAAATCCTGGCAGTCCGGTTGTTTTGAAGTCTTTGAAGTTTGTCGATCGATTGTCTAGTTGATTTCCTGCGACTGGTATTTCGTTCTGCATAGCTTGATCGTCCGCATTCTTAAAATTCTGTGTTGGGTCGGGTTGTCCTCCAGCTTTGTTCACAGGTTCTTCTTCCTTTGGTTTCATTTTTGTTTTGACGGCATTATAATAAATTATTCTTACATTCTAAGCCTTATCGTAAATGCTTAACATATAACGCAAAACTTTCTATTCAAATAATCATGTACTCAAAATATTATATTTTGAATACTCGGTCTACTGTAATAACCAGCGACCAAATAAATATCTACTATCTTTATAACAACTTATCCCATTAAACCAACATAAATTCATATTCATAACACTTGACATGCCTTAGCACGCACTGCTTTAAACATCCGATATCCCTTTGTTACTTAAAAGTCGAGAATCGCTGACATAACTTATACAAAATATTACATTACACCAACATACCTATCATATATACCACCTAAAATTATACATATTCAACTAATACTAATACTACCTATTCCTTACACATTCAGTAACGATTATTTGCTTAATAACCTATCTATTTCCATTATCCCCAATATCCATTCACACATAATTACATCCAGTTTGTCACAACTTTTAACACCTTATGAGTTTAAGAACTCATCACAAACATATGAGTTTAAGAACTCGACATTGTCCACTTATTCCTTAACTATTCTTTACCTATCTGTCATACATATCGTTTCTTGGTCCGGTACTACATTTTTCCACAATAACCACCTCTTTGAGGTACCTTTCAATGTGAGCCTCTATTGCAGCTATTAGCTTTGATATTGGCTAAGTCATGGACGTTGACTTATTCTTTACGACTTAAGGGTATCCTAATTCTTTCTATCTAACAGCTATACACAAAATATCTTGATTAACAAATAATAAATACACACAACACATAAAGGTTTTATAAATTATCTTTTATTTTGTTTGACGATGAATTTATTCAATTCATCTATCTTTAAACTCTATATGAGTTATTTGTATTTCAATGTTTCCCTCTCTTCTAAGGTTATAGCCTAAGGTCTAACCCACCTAAGGTTTCTAACCTATAGCTCTGATACCATCCTGTAAAGTCCCCGAACCCGTATACTTGAAACCCAATTCGGTACTTCACGATACCATTTCTATGAGCAGAATAATACTAATAATAATAACAATAATATAGATTTATCAAATTTAACTTACATTTATCAGAGTTTAATCCCAAGTACGCAACCTTTACTACATTCTTTACATGATATATAATACATATCATTAACTTAATACAGTCTATCTATTACAAATGATAACAATAACATATTCTGTTTGCTTTCCTTTTCACTTGTTTTGACATGAGCTTTCTGGTCCTCCACACTTAGCTGAAAACATTTAAATTAAGCAAGGATGAGCATTTGAGTGCCCAACAAGTATTTATATTTATATATAGATTGAAAGAATTTAAATGTTTTCTTTATAATATTCTTCTACAACCGGTCAATAGTTGTGAAGTAATCTGTACCAATAACAATAACATAACAACCCTCTTTCAAATTTTTGAAACTATGTATTGTCTATACATGGGGTTTCTGGGACACATTATGAACATTGTTTTTATTTTTGAAAGGGTTTAAACAGAAATTCATCTGTAAACCGGCCATTGCTTACGGGCCTGAGGGTGTACAGTCCATGGGCCCTGTATTGATCAATACTACATTGCTAGAACGATATTATCGTTCATCTTTGTCCGTTGTAGCGCATAAAAATTTCCCATTAACGAGATGTTCATACCTGTCGGGTTTTCATAACAAAGGTCTTATATAATTCAACATATATGTATATCAAAGGTGTATCAACATGTGATTAAATACAATGATTATCCAAGTGGGGACACTTGTATAATCATTTATAGAAATTAACGAATAGAATATGTATTTAAATTATCATATACTAACATGTTGATAATCAATGGGCTTATATAATATAGGTTTAACAATCTGTATAATAATAATATAATTCTGAAACATTCTTACACTTGTCCATTGCATAAAGAAAATGCAAAGTTAGGATACTTGCCTGATGTGCTGCTTACAATTACGCAACTTAGATCTATCTGTTATACCGAAACCTATCATTAATAAGATCATTCTATCGATTAGTATAACATAATGTAACACATAACACTGTCTATTGCAGTCAGCACATTCCTAATCACATTGTCATACATGTTCAATAATCATGTTATCACAAACAAACATTAACTCATTCCTAATCACATTGTCACACAACTTTATCCACCATTGAATCACAAATAAAATAATTAACTAACTAAATTTCTAAGTCCAGATCAATTTCTGAACCATGTCGGTCTACCGACATCTTTATCCGGTAATTATCGAGTCTAAGACTCTAAACAGTTGTTCAATATCCATATAGATAACTTAAACAACAGTCGCACTATTTTTTCATAACCTTATAATAATTATAAAATATTTATTACCATTTACCATAATTTTTGAAATATCAGAATCATTATTAAATGATTTAAATACTAATCAATTCTATTATCATTAACATTTAATAAATATTAATAGATTAATGAAACCATTGCCAAAAGGTTAAAGTTATTTATAATAACTAAAAATACTTTTAAAGTATTAACATTACCCTTAAATGATTATTAAAATATTTAAAATCATTATTAAATAATTATCATTAATATTTAAATATTAATGTACTATTTATCTAAATATTAAAAGTTATTAATTATAACTTAAAATATTTTTAATTCATTTATATCCCTTTTAAATGATTTTTAAATTAATAAAACCATTTTTAAACTATTTATTTAATATAATTATTAAATAAATTTAACATCATTAATAATAAATTAATAATTATTAATATTAAATTATTAATGAAATTATCCTTTAAATATTAAAAGTTATGTTTTATAACTTAAAATATCTTTAAACACTTTATTTTCATTTAAAATGATTATTATAATATTAAAATTATTTTTAAACTAAATTATTTAATATAATTATTAAATAACTTTAATATCATTAATAATAGTTAATTAATGAAATTTACCTTTAAATATTAAAAGTTATATTTTATAACTTAAAATATTTTTAAATACCTTATTATTATTTAAAATGATTTTTAATATAACAAAATTATTTTTAATTAATTTATTTAATTTATTTAGTAAATAAATTAATGATCATTAATATTAAATAATTAATGAAATTTACTTTAATATATTAAAAGTTATATTTTATAACTTAAAATATTTTTGAATAACTTATTATCATTTAAAATAATTTTTAATATAATAAAATCATTTTAATTAATTTATTTAATTTATTTAATTCATTTAATAAATAAATTAATTACCAATAATATTTAAATAAATACTAATATTTATGAAAAATATTTCAAATTATTAAAAGTTAAATTTTTATAACTTAAAATATTTTTTGTAATTTTCAGAATTAAATATCTATTTTTAAATGATTTTTGAAATTTTAATTAATTAAAATTACTAAAACTGTTGCTATAGGCCTTTAGCGACATACAGTGTAGTCTATGGTGTTCTTGAGCCTTCAAGAACATTCATAGCCAGTGTTTAAGTACCCTACTTTGACCACGATTTCTGAGCTGATCAACGAGACCCAGCAACAAACATGATTATAACAAGCATAACCAACGAGATCTGAAGCCTTGAACAAGCTGTCAGAGTTGTTCTTCATTTTCTGGGTTACCCATAAATGAAGAACAGTTCGACTGGCCAGTTTTGGGCTTCCACAACTTGATAAACTTGTAATTCTTTTGTGCTTTAAATGTTGTAGTGCCTAGATAACATGCAAGAAAACATATCTAATACATAATATCGAGCTAACAACATCAAATCTAAGAGATCGTGCCCGGTCAAAGTAGGCCAGAAAACTTGAGAATACGGTTTTCTTGAATTTCCAGAAAACCAAAACTGTGATCCAACAGTCTACTTTGACCATCTCTTTCTTTGATTCTGCCAACGATATAAGTGATATTATGGCATGTGCGTGTAGACTATATGCCAGTCTACAAGTCCCAAACAACAAAATGGCCTAAACAATTAACATTAGCAAGATTAAAGGATTCAAAAATGACTGTCAGACTATATTTGGTTTCTGGGCTGCCCAGAAACCAGTTGGTCAATGCTGGTCAACGACTTTTGATTATGAATAACTTCTAATCTACAACAGATATGGCTCTGATTCAAGTTACAGATAAAAGATAACATGACAAATTACATGTTTAAATCTTTAAACAGCAAAATCACATAACAGATTAAGATCTACAGGGTCTGACATTCGTTGTCAGACCATGTTCTTGATTTTTTTTCCAAATTTTGAAAATCATCAAATTCGAACACTAAGATGTTATGTGTCCACTTTCAACCAACCCAGATCATTGATTTACACCTTGTACAGCATGAATAAACACAAAAACATAAGATCCAACACAGATTTAAAGATTAAATTTCTTGGTTAGGGTTTATACCTCTCATGATTAAATCTTGATTCTGACTTCTTGATCTGTTTTTGGTAAACGTGGGGCTTGTTATGTGACTAATCTTAGCAAAGAATTTCGTGTGTTATGAGTTGAGAGAGGTAGGTTAAGGGTTTGAGCAAAAAATGGGCTAGCAACTAACATTTTCTCTCTATCAAATCTATATGTATAATGGTGGATGCATGCACTTGCTTGATATAATGGCTGATATCTTTGATTTGGTGAGATTTGTCACATGGGTTAGCTAGAGTTGGTGAACAACTCTTATACTTGTCAAAATCTTACAAGTTACATTATAAAGAATTTCAAAAAGGCTAATTTGGACAATTGGCTTTTGATTTTTAAGGGCACAAAAGTAATGTTGACAAACCCTTAGGGTTTAGGGTTTAGTTTAGGGTTTAGTGTTTGAGCCAATTTAGGGTTTAAAAATAATTTCTAGAATTTCCAATTTAGGGTTTAAAATAAATAAATAATTATTAATATTAAATTATTAATGAAATTATCCTTTAAATATTAAAAGTTATGTTTTATAACTTAAAATATCTTTAAACACTTTATTTTCATTTAAAATGATTATTATAATATTAAAATCATTTTTAAACTAAATTATTTAATATAATTATTAAATAACTTTAATATCATTAATAATAGTTAATTAATGAAATTTACCTTTAAATATTAAAAGTTATATTTTATAACTTAAAATATTTTTAACTACCTTATTATTATTTAAAATGATTTTTAATATAACAAAATTATTTTTAATTAATTTATTTAATTTATTTAGTAAATAAATTAATGATCATTAATATTAAATAATTAATGAAATTTACTTTAAAATATTAAAAGTTATATTTTATAACTTAAAATATTTTTAAATAACTTATTATCATTTAAAATAATTTTTAAAATAATAAAATCATTTTAATTAATTTATTTAATGCATTTAATAAATAAATTAATTACCAATAATATTTAAATAAATACTAATATTTATGAAAAATATTTCAAATTATTAAAAGATAAATTTTTATAATTTAAAATAATTTTTAAAATAATTTTTGAAATTTTCGGAATGAAATATCTATTTTTAAATGATTTTGGAAATTTTAATTAATTAAAATTACTAAAAATGTCGCTATAGGCCTTTAGCGACAGACAGTGTAGTCTATGGTGTTCTTGAGCCTTCAAGAACATTCATAGCCAGCGTTTAAGTACCCTACTTTGACCACGATTTCTGAGCTCATCATGATGTTTCTAGCCTCGGTTCTGGTCCGATCATGTAGCTTTTATGTAGGACTACGTGACCCAGCAATAAACATGATTATAACATGCATAACCAACGAGATCTGAAGCC
Source organism: Panax japonicus (assembly GCA_020205505.1). Taxonomy (NCBI): domain Eukaryota; kingdom Viridiplantae; phylum Streptophyta; class Magnoliopsida; order Apiales; family Araliaceae; genus Panax; species Panax japonicus. The sequence goes on from JAINUV010001491.1 coordinate 282,936, forward strand.
TTGAACAAGCTGTCAGAGTTGTTCTTCATTTTCTGGGTTACCCATAAATGAAGAACAGTTCGACTGGCCAGTTTTGGGCTTCCACAAATTGATACACTTGTAATTCTTTTGTGCTTTAAATGTTGCAGTGCCTAGATAACATGCAAGAAAACATATCTAATACATAATATCGAGCTAACAACATCAAATCTAAGAGATCATGCCCGGTCAAAGTAGGCCAGAAAACTTGAGCATACGGTTTTCTGGAATTTCCAAAAAACCAAAACTGTGATCAAACAGTCTACTTTGACCATCTCTTTCTTTGATTCTGCCAATGATATAAGTGATATTATGGCATGTGCGTGTAGACTATATGCCAGTCTACAAGTCCCAAACAACAAAATGGCCTAAACAATTAACAGTAGCAAGATTAAAGGATTCAAAAATGACTGTCAAACTATATTTGGTTTCTGGGCTGCCCAGAAACCAGTTGGTCAATGCCGGTCAACGACGTTTGATTGTGAATAACTTCTAATCTACAACAAATATGGCTCTGATTCAAGTTACAGATAAAAGATAACATGACAAATTACATGTTTAAATCTTTAAACAACAAAATCACATAACAGATTAAGATCTACAGGGTCTGATTTGACAACCCGAGAAATTAGACAATTTATGAAAATCTTAAATGATTGATTTAAGGTCAAATAATAGACCTAGATAGAAAATAAGTGTATGCGTTTGATATTATTAGGATGGAATTTTGAGGATTTCAAAATTCTGTGAAGGATATAGGTGAATTATTCAGGATTAAAGATTTATGTGATTAAGTTCGGTGAAAATGGTTATGTATGTGTTCAGAATGTGGTTAAGGGTCATGGGTTGACCAGATAAATTATATCTGTGATAAACCCTAAGTATATATTAAGAACGTCAACGTTCAGTTAGAAAATCCTAACGTCTAATAAGAAACCATAGAAACTGGTACTGAAAATCCTAGTTTCAGTTCCGGGAAATCTGAAATCCTAAATCGGATATTAAAAACCCTAGATTGGGAATGCAATGTATGTACAAGTTTAAACGCCAATAATTTTAATTAATTAGGGAAAACCCTAATGAATTATCTAAAATCTTAATTGACTATTTGAAAACCCTAATACCAGATCTGAAAGCCCTAGTTTCAGATTCTGATAAACGGAAGCCCTAATCTGGGAATATAACGGAGAATTATAATGCTCAAGTGATTTAAATTAAAAGTCTAATTAGGGTAAAGCTTAATTAGTTAGCAAACCCTAATTTCCAATTTTTGGAACCCAAATTGTTTCGTCAGAAACCCTAATGCTCAATTGTGGATTTAATTGCTAAAATTAGTAATGCTAATTAGGAAACCCTAATCCTAATTATTTTAATTTATGAGTAATTAGAAAACTCTAATCTAATTACAAATATTTAATTTCTACTTTAGAAAATTATTTTCTATTAGAAAACCCTAATTTGTGGGATTGAAAACCCTAATGATCATTTTGAACCCTAATTGTGCAGTGATGGATTTAATTGCTATATTAGCAATGTTAGTTACGAAATATATATCCTAATTGTCAAGTTATTAGAAACCCTAATCTAATTAGGAAATCTAATTTCTAAAATTGAAATATTATTTTAAAACCTTAAAATGTGGTTTTGAGACCTAATGTACAAATTTGACCCAAAGTGTTTAATTAACAAATTTAATTAGGATAAATTGGTCCTAATTAGCAAAGATTGGTTTATAAATAGGAGAATTATGATATAATTAGGAGGCCCTAATTAAAATTTAGAAATAAAAAATTTCTATTTTAAAATTTAATTAGAAATTTTTTTAAATCCAAGTTGCTATATATTTATGGGTTAAAATCTAAACACTAAATGGTTAAACCCTAAAGCCTAAGGCAATTTTCTAGAAATTTAAGGAAAGGACATAAATGCCCTTTTTAGTATTATTTTAGGTTTCTTGCAAATCTTGGCAAAATATTGGTTGTTCACCAATCCTAGCTATAAACTAGTCCTAGCATGTGACTAAAATCAACACATCAACCTATATTGCTAGCCAATTGATTAAATGCATTGCACTTGTTGAGTATTTAAAGAATTAGAGAGAGAAATGAGCTACTTTACTCTCATTTTTCTCCCAAACAATCCTCTCTCTAAAAACTAAAAATTTGGAGTGATGGAGAGGGAAAAGATGAACCATGATAAAGTTTTAGCAAGCCTGAAACAGATCAAAGGATCAGAAAATCAAAATCAAGCTCAAAAGGTATAAAAACCCTAAAATTTCGAAATCTGTGATTTGATGATTGTTTGATGTTAGTGATTGTTTAAATATGTGTTATAAGGTGTCAATTAGAGATCTGGGTTGTTGGATCATGGATCCATAACACCTAGATGCTCGAATCTAGTATTTTAGAAAATCTGGAAAAGTTGGAAATAGTCGTCTGACATCCATATGTCAGACATTATAGATCTTCATCTGTTAATGTTTAGGTGTATTTAATGTTATAGATCTGCTCTATGGTATATGTTCTTTAATCTGAGACTTGAATCAACCTCAGATCATGTCAAGATCTTAAGATATATGCAGTCAAACTGCGTTGACGGCGTTGACTGTGATGAATCTGGGTAACCCAGATTACCTAGAAATTTCTGACAACCCATTTGAATACTCTGGTCTTCATGTTGTTAATCGATCTGGACATGTTAGTGTAATGTAATTGAAGACTGACATTTATACTTCAGTTTCATGCTTATATAACTCACAGATCTTGTATAAAATCAAAGATAAAAAGGGTCAAAGTAGGGATGACCGGCTGTTCTTGAGGATTTCTGGAAAACCCAGAAATCTTCATATACAATTTTTGTGTCAGACTTTGACCGGTCCATTTCACTTAGATTAATTGTTGTTATGATGATCGGATGTTATGTATTTATACCCTGACATGTATTCTACAAGATTTAACCTTTATATTATACAACACAAGTACAGAACCCAAGATATAATGATTCAAATAAGCTAGTCCGAACTGTTCTTCATTTCTGGGAAAACCCAGAAATGAAGAACAGCTCTGACAATGATTTCGGGAGCCCAGATCTTACTGCTATGTTGTTGTTTGGTCATGAAATGAGTTTGTAGTTGTAGTACTACATGAGTACTACAATAGTAACCTCATAAGTTACCCAAAACGTATCAAGAACACGACTTTAATGCTGGTCAAACTAGGTAGCATAGGCTCTGACAGATTTTCTGGGCATTGGCCAAGAACACTCAAGAACACCATTAGCGACGGATTCGTCGCCAGAAACCCCTATAGCGACACTTAATTTCGGAAATTAATTAAATTAATTAAATAAATAGAAAAAAATGGTTTTAATTATTAAAAATGCATAATAAATTATGAAAAATTATTTTAAAGTTTGAAAAATAGTTTTTAACTATTTTGAGTATATTTCGAAAATATTTATTATTTTTGGAATGTAAATGGTATTTATTTATTTAATTATAATATTAAATATATTATTTAAAAATAATTTTAATTCATAAAAAATTATTTTATGGTATAAGAAAATATTTTAAGTTATTTTTGATGACTTTTAATATTTTGTGATGAAATTCATTAATTAATCAATATTAATGATAATTAGTTTATTTAATAGATATATTAAATAAATTATGGAAAAATAGAATTTATGTTTTAAAAATCATATAAAAATGATTTAAGTGTTATAAAAATATTTTAATTTATAAATATAATTTTTGATATTTAGTCATAGAAATATTAATATTCTAATATTAATAGCAATTATCGGATAATGGATTTAATGGTTATAAAATCATATACTTATGATTTTAAGGTATTAAAAATACTTTGATATATTATAATTATATTATAATATTATGTTATGATTTTTATTAATATTTTATATAAATAAATATTAATAATTAAGTTATTATGTGGTATTTAATTCATTTAAATACGGTTTTTAATGATTGAAAAATGTTGATAAATGGTAATAATTATCCGAAAATTATTACGAGCCTAGAAAAAATGTTTTGTCTGATTAGAAATTATCTGTGATAATTGTTAAGTGGTTAGACAGAGTTTAATTGAACTTAAAATCGATAAAGGTCCGACTAGACCGTCGGGATGTTAGAATTATGTCGGGTTTCAACTCAGACTGCAATAGTTTGACTTGATACCTAGTTTTATGTGCTGTATAGACTGATAGAATTATGTGGAAATGTGTTTAGGTTATTCTGTGTGTAAATATATAACAGTTATATACTGTGATGATATTATTATAATTATTGGAGATCTATATTATTAATATTAGGTCTTCGGATAAAGCGTTATAAATTGTGTTGCGGTAATCAACGGTTCAGGCATGTTTCTTTTACTTAACTCTAATAAGAGTAGTTTCTTAAAGCTTATGGTTAATCATTGATGATTACCACGAAAATTATATTCTGTACATCTTGCATGTATAAGTCAGGTATGAAAGGCTGATCACCTTCATTACCAGTTGGTTCAGAAATGTTTGTTCATGCATAATACTTGTTCAGTCAAAAATTTGTTCGTGCTAGTTCTCAATTATATTGATGAATTATAGCAAGCTCATTATTCATACTCTTCAATCATGATATATTGTTATATTATTGTATATAAACTTGCTGGGCAACTTTCATGATCACCCTTGCTATATCATGATAAAACATTGCAGATAAGGCGAAAGTGTTCGGATACAGGAAAAGAATAAAGCCAAGTTTTACTTGGGATAAAATGTGCGACTAGTTTGTAATAAAATATTTTGATAAATATTGTTGTGTAATAGATATTTTATGAAATGTGTATTAAGTTAAGGTTACTCGACCTTGGGGAATAGTGTGTAATGTATTGTATAAACAATTTATGTTCATATCTTCCGCAATTAGTGATTGAAATTGTATACCTAATCCGAGGTGATTTGGGGCCCGGATTCGGGGCTACTATAGTTGGTATTAGAGCTGTTGGTTATGAAGCTTAGGTAGGAATACCTGAGACCAATAACCGCAGTGATTAGGATAAGATCTAACTCACATAGAGTTAGTTGGTCGGTAAGATTCAAAGATGAATCTCGGCGAGTGTAAAGCACAGAGTTCCCTAACTCTGATAATAAAGTTGAACAGTAATGGTGAATAGATCGAGTCTAAAAGACTAAAAGTGCAGGAATAGAAGATCGTAAAATAAGACGATCATAGGCATAGAAATAAATCGTAATATATACGATGAGATCACCCCGTGATCTGATAAGGTTATGACAGTCAGAAAGAATCAATCTTATGATTGAAAAGTTTACAGCAAGATGCTGTGTGTAAGTTGTACTATGAAATTGTACTATGAAAACTCATGAAAGAGTTATGGATTATGAATACGAATTGAATTCGTATTAAAAAAGGGGGTTAAGATTAGGTGGGGATTTCAATGAGGACTCGTGTCAGCAACTGAGTTGTATGATTCCTTGTATGGGCGGGGAATTGTGCTTGGTGTAAAAAACTACTTCGTTGGTGGCATTGGTAATAATTGAAATGTTGTGTCACGCTAGTTGTTATATATAGATAAATAAGTCATAGGTAGAGAATATAGGTTTAAGTACGAGTTCTTAGAACTCATACTTATGTGACATTCTTGACTTATAGTTATATGAAATGTTTATGAGCCCCTCAGCGAATGGACGCCAAAGGTCTGTCTAGGAAAGTTCGTAAACTCATATAATTGTGGCCAGGATATGAACTCATAAGTGTGGTTTTATGAATTGGGTATAGTTGTGTGTGAATGGAGTGTTAAGGATTATAGGAACAGATAGATTGTTAAGTATATGATCATTAGTGGAGATTTAGGTTTTCCTAAACCCCTAGCTTTGCTAAACTTCAATTTTTGACATCAAGCTAAATACGCACTATGTGCCTTTTAAAAAAAAATTGTTTTTATTTATCACTTATGTTCCATTGACCTGGTGCAGAAATGATAAAAAATGATGGAGTTATCAATGCAGAATTACTTGGTGTTGGATGTGATCTAAGGATCGTCAGCCCACTACAGTATGATGTAGTATAACAAAGTCACAAAATAACAAAATCCTCAACGGACTGTTAAATACAGTGCGGCATCATGACGTCATTCTCAAAATGTTTTATTGAAAGAAATTTCCCAAACCAAATTGTTTTGCTGTGGAATCAAATAAGACTGAGGTAAAATTTTTGTACCTTTGGCAGTGATGGGAAAACAGATAAAATCAGTACTTGGCCAGTACAGGGCATATCGGGCTAAACACCCTTTGTGTCCGTAAGTAATGACGGTTTGTGGATGAATTTCCATAAAACCTTTGCGAAAATGATAAACAAACAGTCTATACGATTCCTCAGCACAGTTTTAAAATTTATACCCTTGTGAGTGGTGTATTGGGTAGCATGTGAAATATGTGTGAATGGTGTAAGGTGCACGGTGTAAGGTGCACGGTGTAAGGTGTAAGGTGAATTTCGGGGACGAAATTCTTAGAAGGAGGGGTGAATGTGACAACCTGAGAAATTAAACAATTTATGAAAATCTTAAATGATTGATTTAAGGTCAAACAATAGACCTAGATAGAAAATAAGTGTATGCGTTTGATATTATTAGGATGGAATTTTGAGGATTTCAAAATTCTGTGAAGGATATAGGTGAATTATTTAGGATTAAGGATTTATGTGATTAAGCTCGGTGAAAATGGTTATGTATGTGTTCAGAATCTGGTTAAGGGTCATGGGTTGACCAGATAAATTAAATATGTGATAAACCCTAAGTATATATTAAGAACGTCAACGTTTAGTTAGAAAACCCTAACGTCTAATAAGAAACCCTAGAAACTGGTTCTGGAAACCCTAGTTTCAGTTCTGGGAAATCTGAAATCCTAAATCGGATATTAAAAACCCTAGATTGGGAATGCAATGTATGTACAAGGTTAAACGCCAATAATTTTAATTAATTAGGGAAAACCCTAATGAATTATCTAAAATCTTAATTGATTATTTGAAAACCCTAATACCAGATCTGAAAACCCAAGTTTCAGATTCTGATAAACGGAAGCCCTAATCTGGGAATATAACGGAGAATTATAATGCTCAAGTGATTTAAATTATAAGTCTAATTAGGGTAAAATTTAATTAGTTAGCAAACCCTAATTTCCAATTTTTGGAACCCAAATTGTTTCGTCAGAAACCCTAATGCTCAATTGTGGATTTAATTGCTAAAATTAGTAATGCTAATTAGGAAACCCTAATCCTAATTATTTTAATTTATGAGTAATTAAAAAACTCTAATCTAATTAGGAATATTTAATTTCTACTTTAGAAAATTATTTTCTATTAGAAAACCCTAATTTGTGGGATTGAAAACCCTAATGATCATTTTGAACCCTAATTGTGCAGTGATGGATTTAATTGCTATATTAGCAATGTTAGTTAGGAAATATATATCCTAATTGTCTAGTTATTAGAAACCCTAATTTAATTAGGAAATCTAATTTCTAAAATTGAAATATTATTTTAAAACCTTAAAATGTGGTTTTGAGACCTAATGTACAAATTTGACCCAAAGTGTTTAATTAACAAATTTAATTAGGATAAATTGGTCCTACTTAGCAAAGATTGGTTTATAAATAGGAGAATTATGATATAATTAGGAGGCCCTAATTATAATTTAGAAATAAAAATTTTCTATTTTAAAATTAATTAGAAAATTTTTGAAATCCAAGTTGCTATATATTTATGGGTTAAAATCTAAACCCTAAATGGTTAAACCCTAAAGCCTAAGGCAATTTTCTAGAAATTTAAGGAAAGGACATAAATGCCCTTTTTAGTATTATTTTAGGTTTCTTGCAAATCTTGGCAAAATATTGGTTGTTCACCAACCCTAGCTATAACCTAGTCCTAGCATGTGACTAAAATCAACACATCAGCCTATATTGCCAGCCAATTGATTAAATGCATTGCACTTGTTCAGTATTTAAAGAATTAGAGAGAGAAATGAGCTACTTTACTCTCATTTTTCTCCCAAGCAATCCTCTCTCTAAAAACTAAAAATTTGGAGTGAGGGAGAGAGAAAAGATGAACCATGATATTGTTTTAGCAAGCCTGAAACAGATCAAAGGATCAGAAAATCAAAATCAAGTTCAAAAGGTATAAAACACTAAAATTTCGAAATCTGTGATTTGATTATTGTTTGATGTTAGTGATTGTTTAAATATGTGTTATAAGGTGTCAATTAGAGATCTGGGTTGTTGGATCATGGATCCATAACACCTAGATACTCGAATCTAGTATTTTAGAAAATCTGGAAAAGTTGGAAACAGTCGTCTGACATCCATATGTCAGACATTATAGATCTTTATCTGTTAATGTTTAGGTGTGTTTAATGTTATAGATTTGTTCTCTGGTATATGTTCTTTAATCTGAGGCTTGAATCAACCTCAGATCGTGTCTAGATCTTAAGATATATGCAATCAAACTGCGTTAACCGGCGTTGACTGTGACGAATCTAGGTAACCCAGATTACCCAGAAATTTCTGACAACCCATTTGAATTCTCTGATATTCATGTTGTTAATCGATCTGGACATGTTAGTGTAATGTAATTGAAGACTGACATTTATACTTCAGTTTCATTCTTATATAACTCACAGATCTTGTATAAAATCAAGATAAAAAGGGTCAAAGTAGGGATGACCGGCTGTTCTTGAGGATTTTTGGAAAACCCAGAAATCTTCATATATGATTTTTGTGTCAGACTTTGACCGATCCATTTCACTTAGATTAATTGTTGTTATGATGATCAGATGTTATGTATTTATACCCTGACATGTATTCTACAAGATTCAACCTTTATATTATACAACACAAGTACAGAACCCAAGATATAATGATTCAAATAAGCTAGTCCGAACTGTTCTTCATTTTTGGGAAAACCTAGAAATGAAGAACAGCTCTGACAATGATTTCAGGAGCCCAGATCTTACTGCTATGTTTTTGTTTGGTCATGAAATGAGTTTGTAGTTGTAGTACTACATTACTACTACAATAGTAGCCTCATAAGTTACCCAAAACGTATCAAGAACACGGCTTTAATGCTGGTCAAACTAGGTAGCATAGTCTCTGACAGATTTTCTGGGCATTGGCCAAGAACACTCAAGAACACCATTAGCGACGGATTCGTCGCCAGAAACCCCTATAGCGACACTTAATTTCGGAAATTAATTAAATAAATTAAATAAATAGAAAAAAATGGTTTTTATTATTAAAAATACATAATAAATTATGAAAAATTATTTTAAAGTTTGAAAAATAGTTTTTAACTATTTTGAGTATATTTCAAAAATATTTATTATTTTTGGAATGTAAATGGTATTTATTTATTTAATTATAATATTAAATATATTATTTAAAAATAATTTTAATTCATGTAAAATCATGAAAAATTATTTTATGGTATAAGAAAATATTTTAAGTTATTTTTGATAACTTTTAATATTTTGTGATGAAATTCATTAATTAATCAATATTAATGATAATTAGTTTATTTAATAGATATATTAAATAAATTATGGAAAAATAGAATTTATGTTTTAAAAATCATATAAAAATGATTTAAGTGTTATAAAAATATTTTAAGTTATAAAATATAATTTTTGATATTTAGTCATGGAAATATTAATATTCTAATATTAATAGCAATTATCGGATAATGGATTTAATGGTTTAAAAATCATATAATTATGATTTTAAGGTATTAAAAATACTTTGATATATTATAATTATATTATAATATTATGTTATGATTTTTATTAATATTTTATATAAATAAATATTAATGATTAAGGTATTATGTGGTATTTAATTCATTTAAATACGGTTTTAATGATTGAAAAATGTTGATAAATGGTAATAATTATCTGAAAATTATTACGAGCCTAGGAAAAATATTTTGTCTGATTAGAAATTATCTGTGATAATTGTTAAGTGGTTAGACAGAGTTTAATTGAACTTAAACTCGATAAAATTCCGACTAGACCGTCGGGATGTTAGAATTATGTCGGGTTTCAACTCAGACTGCAATAGTTTGACTTGATACCTAGTTTTATATGCTGTATAGACTGATAGGATTATGTGGTAATGTATTTAGGTTATTCTGTGTGTAAATATATAACAGTTATATACTGTGATGATATTATTATAATTATTGGAGATCTATATTATTAATATTAGGTCTTCAGATAAAGCGTTATAAATTGTGTTGCGGTAATCAACGGTTCAGGCATGTTTCTTTTACTTAACTCTAATAAGAGTAGTTTCTTCAAGCTTATGGTTAATCATTGATGATTGCCACGAAAATTTTATTATGTACATCTTGCATGTATAAGTCAGGTATGAAAGGCTGATCACCTTCATTACCAGTTGGTTTAGAAATATTTGTTCATGTATAATACTTGTTCAGTCAAAAATTTGTTCGTGCTAGTTCTCAATTATATTGATGAATTATAGCAAGCTCATTATTCATACTCTTCAATCATGATATATCGTTATATTATTGTATATAAACTTGCTGGGCAACTTTCATGCTCACCCTTGCTATATCATGGTAAAACATTGCAGATAAGGCGAATGCGTTCGGATACAGGAAAAGAATAAAGCCAAGTTTTACTTGGGATAAAATGTGCGACTAGTTTGTAATAAAATATTTTGATAAATATTGTTGTGTAATAGATATTTTATGAAATGTGTATTAAGTTAAGGTTACTCGACCTTGGGGAATAGTGTGTAATGTATTGTATAAACAATTTATGTTCATATCTTCCGCAATTAGTGATAGAAATAGTATACTAGATCCGAGGTGATTTGGGGCCCGGATTCAGGGCTACTACATTTGACATTCGTTGTCAGACCATGTTCTTGATTTTTTTCCAAATTTTGAAAATCATCAATTTCGAACACTAAGATGTTATGGGTCCACTTTCTACTAATATTTTCTCTCTCTAAAATCTATATGTATAATGTGGATGCATGAACTTGCTTGATATAATGGCTGATTTCTTTGATTTGGTGAGATTTGTCACATGGGTTAGCTAGAGTTAGTGAACAACTCTTATACTTGTCAAAATCTTACAAGTTACATAATAAAGAATTTCAAAAAGGCTAATTTGGACAATTGGCTTTTGATTTTTAAGGGCACAAAAGTAATGTTGACAAACCCTTAGGGTTTAGGGTTTAGTTTAGGGTTTAGGGTTTGAGCCAATTTAGGGTTTAAAAATAATTTCTAGAATTTCCAATTTAGGGTTTAAAATAAATAAATAACAATTTAGTTTCCAAATTTTATAATTAGGGTTTATAAAATAATTTAGGTCTTTAACTATATAGCATTTTTCTAATTAGGTTTAAGCAACACTAATTAGCATTTCATTTCCCAAACTAGCAATTAGGGTTTACAATAAGCAAATTAGGGTTCCAAAATTATAATTAGGGATTATAATATAGAAAAATAATAAAGATTTTTAAATAATTACGATTCTCCCTAATTAGGGTTAATACATATAACAACGATCATAAATCACATTATCGTGATTACATAACAGCCTTAAGCCGACATTTAATTTTTAATTTAGGGTTTGACAGTTTGAAACTAGGGTTTCTATTTTTAAATAGGATTTCTAAATAACAAAATTATATAATGCATAACATATATCATATAACACAGTTAAACAACCGTCTTGAACTCACAGCTGAGTTCCAAATTAGGGTTTTTAATAATTTAGGGTTTTTAGAATTTTAATTAGGGTATACCTAATTAATACATTTAATACATGCCATAAATTATATAACACACTTATAAAACAAATCTTGCACTCTAATTTGGATCTCAAATTAGGGTTTAACATTATTACTAAGGTTTGGTCATAATACACCGTAATTGACCAACCATTATCAATACAGAAATACAGTACATATTCATAGCACTAAAAAATCAAAATATAATTATATTATAATATTATTATCATTATTTCTTATTCCAGAACCAGAAATAGGGTTTGAAAAATATTATTAAGGTTTATAAAAATATTAATAGGGTTTGGTTGTAATATAATAAAATTGTTCCACACATAAACATTACACACATAACACACATATCTATAACACTGGCAAATATTAATATAATATTATTATTTTCATTCCTTGATCAAAAACCCAGAATTAGGGTTTGGATTCCATATCTGATTTATCTTTCATATATAACCTTAATAATTAAGTTAAAATAATTAACTTAACTATTCTGAAATAATTTCATATAATAAAAAAAATATTATAAAAAAAATTCTATAATCATATCATATATTATTCAATAAATATAATTATCATATTTTCATGGAAAATAAACATTAAAAACATTTTTACTATAAAACTAATTATTATTAGAATATAATTTATAATGAGCAATAATTCTAAAATAAAATTATTCATAATCATTTATGTAATAAATATATTCTATATTCATCACATAAATACATACATAATACCTTTCATGCATTCTTACCTTTAAAATAAATAATTATTCTAAAATCATTTCCTATATTATTTAAATAATATAAGATTATATTTTCCTTGAAAAATAATTAATAAAACATTTCCAATAAGGAATTAATTAGTATAAAAATATAATTGATAATAATCAATAATTCTAAAATAAATTTATTTGCAATACTTAATGTAATAAATTTTATTTATCACACATATAATTATAATTACACATTACCTTGACACATATCATTCATATTTATTTTAATAAATAAAATAAAATAAAAAAATTTATACGCAAAATTTATGATTTATTTATATAGAAAATATCGGGTTGTCACATTCACTCTCCCTTATAAAGATTCCGTCCCCGGAATCACCTTTTAAAACCTATACATACCAGGGTACATAACATTCACAATCATTACAATTAGATCTCGATCATAATTGATCGAATCGATCTTTAACTATTCAGTATAACGTTTATCTATCTCCTTAAACAGAAATTTGATTTCTAAGAGAACTCAAATTCCCCCTTCAAAATAATTTTTAAAATAATTTACTATATATAAAAATATAATAAGAAAATAAAAATTGGTTAGATTAATACCTGGAGTTACATCCCCGGCTGCTATCGAATCCCGAACAGTCCCGCTGAAGACGCTTGCGATTGATTTCGTTGGTTTGTTTGTTGAAGTTGATCCCGTTGTCGCCAATGCCTTGCTGCCTTGTTCCGTATTCGTATTCCCTGTTTCCATTTCATTTCTTGAACAGTCTTTTACCTTATGCTTTATTGATTCGCACACAACACATTCACTATACATTCTTGGATTGGGACATTTTGGAAAGATATATATCCCTTCTATCCTTACTTTCTACACATAAACTTTTCTTTTAATCACATTCCTGACTTATTTATTAAAATTATCTTCTTTTATCATATAGGTGACAAAAATTGTCTTTTGCCCCCACTGTTATCCTAGCTATCACATACGCTTTAACAGGGTCGGTTGATCTTCTAAATCCTGGCAGTCCGGTTGTTTTGAAGTCTTTGAAGTTTGTCGATCGATTGTCTAGTTGATTTGCTGCGACTGGTATTTCGTTCTGCATAGCTTGATCGTCCGCATTCTTAAAATTCTGTGTTGGGTCGGGTTGTCCTCCAGCTTTGTTCACAGGTTCTTCTTCCTTTGGTTTCATTTTTGTTTTGACGGCATTATAATAAATTATTCTTACATTCTAAGCCTTATCGTAAATGCTTAACATATAACGCAAAACTTTCTATTCAAATAATCATGTACTCAAAATATTATATTTTGAATACTCGGTCTACTGTAATAACCAGCGACCAAATAAATATCTACTATCTTTATAACAACTTATCCCATTAAACCAACATAAATTCATATTCATAACACTTGACATGCCTTAGCACGCACTGCTTTAAACATCCGATATCCCTTTGTTACTTAAAAGTCGAGAATCGCTGACATAACTTATACAAAATATTACATTACACCAACATACCTATCATATATACCACCTAAAATTATACATATTCAACTAATACTAATACTACCTATTCCTTACACATTCAGTAACGATTATTTGCTTAATAACCTATCTATTTCCATTATCCCCAATATCCATTCACACATAATTACATCCAGTTTGTCACAACTTTTAACACCTTATGAGTTTAAGAACTCATCACAAACATATGAGTTTAAGAACTCGACATTGTCCACTTATTCCTTAACTATTCTTTACCTATCTGTCATACATATCGTTTCTTGGTCCGGTACTACATTTTTCCACAATAACCACCTCTTTGAGGTACCTTTCAATGTGAGCCTCTATTGCAGCTATTAGCTTTGATATTGGCTAAGTCATGGACGTTGACTTATTCTTTACGACTTAAGGGTATCCTAATTCTTTCTATCTAACAGCTATACACAAAATATCTTGATTAACAAATAATAAATACACACAACACATAAAGGTTTTATAAATTATCTTTTATTTTGTTTGACGATGAATTTATTCAATTCATCTATCTTTAAACTCTATATGAGTTATTTGTATTTCAATGTTTCCCTCTCTTCTAAGGTTATAGCCTAAGGTCTAACCCACCTAAGGTTTCTAACCTATAGCTCTGATACCATCCTGTAAAGTCCCCGAACCCGTATACTTGAAACCCAATTCGGTACTTCACGATACCATTTCTATGAGCAGAATAATACTAATAATAATAACAATAATATAGATTTATCAAATTTAACTTACATTTATCAGAGTTTAATCCCAAGTACGCAACCTTTACTACATTCTTTACATGATATATAATACATATCATTAACTTAATACAGTCTATCTATTACAAATGATAACAATAACATATTCTGTTTGCTTTCCTTTTCACTTGTTTTGACATGAGCTTTCTGGTCCTCCACACTTAGCTGAAAACATTTAAATTAAGCAAGGATGAGCATTTGAGTGCCCAACAAGTATTTATATTTATATATAGATTGAAAGAATTTAAATGTTTTCTTTATAATATTCTTCTACAACCGGTCAATAGTTGTGAAGTAATCTGTACCAATAACAATAACATAACAACCCTCTTTCAAATTTTTGAAACTATGTATTGTCTATACATGGGGTTTCTGGGACACATTATGAACATTGTTTTTATTTTTGAAAGGGTTTAAACAGAAATTCATCTGTAAACCGGCCATTGCTTACGGGCCTGAGGGTGTACAGTCCATGGGCCCTGTATTGATCAATACTACATTGCTAGAACGATATTATCGTTCATCTTTGTCCGTTGTAGCGCATAAAAATTTCCCATTAACGAGATGTTCATACCTGTCGGGTTTTCATAACAAAGGTCTTATATAATTCAACATATATGTATATCAAAGGTGTATCAACATGTGATTAAATACAATGATTATCCAAGTGGGGACACTTGTATAATCATTTATAGAAATTAACGAATAGAATATGTATTTAAATTATCATATACTAACATGTTGATAATCAATGGGCTTATATAATATAGGTTTAACAATCTGTATAATAATAATATAATTCTGAAACATTCTTACACTTGTCCATTGCATAAAGAAAATGCAAAGTTAGGATACTTGCCTGATGTGCTGCTTACAATTACGCAACTTAGATCTATCTGTTATACCGAAACCTATCATTAATAAGATCATTCTATCGATTAGTATAACATAATGTAACACATAACACTGTCTATTGCAGTCAGCACATTCCTAATCACATTGTCATACATGTTCAATAATCATGTTATCACAAACAAACATTAACTCATTCCTAATCACATTGTCACACAACTTTATCCACCATTGAATCACAAATAAAATAATTAACTAACTAAATTTCTAAGTCCAGATCAATTTCTGAACCATGTCGGTCTACCGACATCTTTATCCGGTAATTATCGAGTCTAAGACTCTAAACAGTTGTTCAATATCCATATAGATAACTTAAACAACAGTCGCACTATTTTTTCATAACCTTATAATAATTATAAAATATTTATTACCATTTACCATAATTTTTGAAATATCAGAATCATTATTAAATGATTTAAATACTAATCAATTCTATTATCATTAACATTTAATAAATATTAATAGATTAATGAAACCATTGCCAAAAGGTTAAAGTTATTTATAATAACTAAAAATACTTTTAAAGTATTAACATTACCCTTAAATGATTATTAAAATATTTAAAATCATTATTAAATAATTATCATTAATATTTAAATATTAATGTACTATTTATCTAAATATTAAAAGTTATTAATTATAACTTAAAATATTTTTAATTCATTTATATCCCTTTTAAATGATTTTTAAATTAATAAAACCATTTTTAAACTATTTATTTAATATAATTATTAAATAAATTTAACATCATTAATAATAAATTAATAATTATTAATATTAAATTATTAATGAAATTATCCTTTAAATATTAAAAGTTATGTTTTATAACTTAAAATATCTTTAAACACTTTATTTTCATTTAAAATGATTATTATAATATTAAAATTATTTTTAAACTAAATTATTTAATATAATTATTAAATAACTTTAATATCATTAATAATAGTTAATTAATGAAATTTACCTTTAAATATTAAAAGTTATATTTTATAACTTAAAATATTTTTAAATACCTTATTATTATTTAAAATGATTTTTAATATAACAAAATTATTTTTAATTAATTTATTTAATTTATTTAGTAAATAAATTAATGATCATTAATATTAAATAATTAATGAAATTTACTTTAATATATTAAAATTTATATTTTATAACTTAAAATATTTTTGAATAACTTATTATCATTTAAAATAATTTTTAATATAATAAAATCATTTTAATTAATTTATTTAATTTATTTAATTCATTTAATAAATAAATTAATTACCAATAATATTTAAATAAATACTAATATTTATGAAAAATATTTCAAATTATTAAAAGTTAAATTTTTATAACTTAAAATATTTTTTGTAATTTTCAGAATTAAATATCTATTTTTAAATGATTTTTGAAATTTTAATTAATTAAAATTACTAAAACTGTTGCTATAGGCCTTTAGCGACATACAGTGTAGTCTATGGTGTTCTTGAGCCTTCAAGAACATTCATAGCCAGTGTTTAAGTACCCTACTTTGACCACGATTTCTGAGCTGATCAACGAGACCCAGCAACAAACATGATTATAACAAGCATAACCAACGAGATCTGAAGCCTTGAACAAGCTGTCAGAGTTGTTCTTCATTTTCTGGGTTACCCATAAATGAAGAACAGTTCGACTGGCCAGTTTTGGGCTTCCACAACTTGATAAACTTGTAATTCTTTTGTGCTTTAAATGTTGCAGTGCCTAGATAACATGCAAGAAAACATATCTAATACATAATATCGAGCTAACAACATCAAATCTAAGAGATCGTGCCCGGTCAAAGTAGGCCAGAAAACTTGAGAATACGGTTTTCTTGAATTTCCAGAAAACCAAAACTGTGATCCAACAGTCTACTTTGACCATCTCTTTCTTCGATTCTGCCAACGATATAAGTGATATTATGGCATGTGCGTGTAGACTATATGCCAGTCTACAAGTCCCAAACAACAAAATGGCCTAAACAATTAACATTAGCAAGATTAAAGGATTCAAAAATGACTGTCAGACTATATTTGGTTTCTGGGCTGCCCAGAAACCAGTTGGTCAATGCTGGTCAACGACTTTTGATTATGAATAACTTCTAATCTACAACAGATATGGCTCTGATTCAAGTTACAGATAAAAGATAACATGACAAATTACATGTTTAAATCTTTAAACAGCAAAATCACATAACAGATTAAGATCTACAGGGTCTGACATTCGTTGTCAGACCATGTTCTTGATTTTTTTCCAAATTTTGAAAATCATCAAATTCGAACACTAAGATGTTATGTGTCCACTTTCAACCAACCCAGATCATTGATTTACACCTTGTACAGCATGAATAAACACAAAAACATAAGATCCAACACAGATTTAAAGATTAAATTTCTTGGTTAGGGTTTATACCTCTCATGATTAAATCTTGATTCTGACTTCTTGATCTGTTTTTGGTAAACGTGGGGCTTGTTATGTGACTAATCTTAGCAAAGAATTTCGTGTGTTATGAGTTGAGAGAGGTAGGTTAAGGGTTTGAGCAAAAAATGGGCTAGCAACTAACATTTTCTCTCTATCAAATCTATATGTATAATGGTGGATGCATGCACTTGCTTGATATAATGGCTGATATCTTTGATTTGGTGAGATTTGTCACATGGGTTAGCTAGAGTTGGTGAACAACTCTTATACTTGTCAAAATCTTACAAGTTACATAATAAAGAATTTCAAAAAGGCTAATTTGGACAATTGGCTTTTGATTTTTAAGGGCACAAAAGTAATGTTGACAAACCCTTAGGGTTTAGGGTTTAGTTTAGGGTTTAGTGTTTGAGCCAATTTAGGGTTTAAAAATAATTTCTAGAATTTCCAATTTAGGGTTTAAAATAAATAAATAACAATTTTGTTTCTAAATTTTATAATTAGGGTTTATAAAATAATTTAGGTCTTTAACTATATAGCATTTTTCTAATTAGGTTTAAGCAACACTAATTAGCATTTCATTTCCCAAACTGGCAATTAGGGTTTACAATAAGCAAATTAGGATTCCAAAATTATAATTAGGGATTATAATATAGAAAAATAATAAAGATTTTTAAATAATTACGATTATCCCTAATTAGGGTTAATACATATAACACCGATCATAAATCACATTATCGTGATTACATAACAGCCTTAAGCCGACATTTAATTTTTAATTTAGGGTTTGACAGTTTGAAACTAGGGTTTCTATTTTTAAATAGGATTTCTAAATAACAAAATTATATAATGCATAACATATATCATATAACACAGTTAAACAACAGTCTTGAACTCACAGCTGAGTTCCAAATTAGGGTTTTTAATAATTTAGGGTTTTTAGAATTTTAATTAGGGTATACCTAATTAATACATTTAATACATGCCATAAATTATATAACACAATTATAAAACAAATCTTGCACTCTAATTTGGATCTCAAATTAGGGTTTAACATTATTACTAAGGTTTGGTCATAATACACCGTAATTGACCAACCATTATCAATACAGAAATACAGTACATATTCATAGCACTAAAAAATCAAAATATAATTATATTATAATATTATTATCATTATTGCTTATTCCAGAACCAGAAATAGGTTTTGAAAAATATTATTAAGGTTTATAAAAATATTAATAGGGTTTGGTTGTAATATAATAAAACTGTTCCACACATTAACATTACACACATAACACACATATCTATAACACTGGCAAATATTAATATAATATTATTATTTTCATTCCTTGATCAAAAACCCAGAATTAGGGTTTGGATTCCATATCTGATTTATCTTTCATATATAACCTTAAAAATTAAGTTAAAATAATTAACTTAACTATTCTGAAATAATTTCATATAATAAAAAAAATATTATAAAAAAAATTCTATAATCATATCATATATTATTCAATAAATATAATTATCATATTTTCATGGAAAATAAACATTAAAAACATTTTTACTATAAAACTAATTATTATTAGAATATAATTTATAATGAGCAATAATTCTAAAATAAAATTATTCATAATCATTTATGTAATAAATATATTCTATATTCATCACATAAATACATACATAATACCTTTCATGCATTCTTACCTTTAAAATAAATAATTATTCTAAAATCATTTCCTATATTATTTAAATAATATAAGATTATATTTTCCTTGAAAAATAATTAATAAAACATTTCCAATAAGGAATTAATTAGTATAAAAATATAATTGATAATAATCAATAATTCTAAAATAAATTTATTTGCAATACTTAATGTAATAAATTTTATTTATCACACATATAATTATAATTACACATTACCTTGACACATATCATTCATATTTATTTTAATAAATAAAATAAAATAAAAAAATTTATACGCAAAATTTATGATTTATTTATATAGAAAATATCGGGTTGTCACATTCACCCTCCCTTATAAAGATTCCGTCCCCGGAATCACCTTTTAAAACCTATACATACCAGGGTACATAACATTCACAATCATTACAATTAGATCTCGATCATAATTTGATCGAATCGATCTTTAACTATTCATCATAACGTTAATCTATCTCCTTAAACAGAAATTTGATTTCTAAGAGAACTCAAATTCCTCCTTCAAAATAATTTTTAAAATAATTTACTATATATAAAAATATAATAAGAAAATAAAAATTGGTTAGATTAATACCTGGAGTTACATCCCCGGCTGCTATCGAATCCCGAACAGTCCGGCTGAAGACGCTTGCGATTGATTTCGTTAGTTTGTTTGTTGAAGTTGATCTCGTTGTCTCCAATGCCCTGCTGCCTTGTTCCGTATTCGCATTCCCTGTTTCCATTTCGTTTCTTGAACAGTCTTTTACCTTATGCTTTATTGATTCGCACACAACACATTCACTATACATTCTTGGATTGAGACATTTTAGAAAGATATATATCCCTTCTATCCTTACTTTCCACACATAAACTTTTCTTTTAATCACATTCCTGACTTATTTATTAAAATTATCTTCTTTTATCATATAGGTGACAAAAGTTGTCTTTTGCCCCCACCGTTATCCTAGCTATCACATACGCTTTAACAGGGTCGGTTGATCTTCTAAATCCTGGCAGTCCGGTTGTTTTGAAGTCTTTGAAGTTTGTTGATCGATTGTCTAGTTGATTTCCGACGACTGGTATTTCGTTCTTCATAGCTTGATCGTCCGCATTCTTAAAATTCTGTGTTGGGTCGGGTTGTCCTCCAGCTTTGTTCACAGGTTCTTCTTCCTTCGGTTTCGTTTTTTTTTTTACGGCATTATAATAAATTATTCTTACATTCTAAGCCTTATCGTAAATGCTTAACATATAACGCAAAACTTTCTATTCAAATAATCATGTACTCAAAATATTATATTTTGAAAAATCGGTCTACTGTAATAACCAGCGACCAAATAAATATCTACTATCTTTATAACAACTTATCCCATTAAACCAACATAAATTCATATTCATAACACTTGACATGCCTTAGCACACACTGCTTTAAACATCCGATATCCCTTTGTTACTTAAAAGTCGAGAATCGCTGACATAACTTATACAAAATATTACTTTACACCAACATACCTATCATATATACCACCTAAAATTATACATATTCAATTAATACTAATACTACCTATTCCTTACACATTCAGTAACGATCATTTGCTTAATAACCTATCTATTTCCATTATCCCCAATATCCATTCACACATAATTACATCCAGTTTGTCACAACTTTTAACACCTTATGAGTTTAAGAACTCATCACAAACATATGAGTTTAAGAACTCGACATTGTCCACTTATTCCTTAACTATCCTTTACCTATCTGTCATACATATCGTTTCTTGGTCCGGTACTACTTATTCCTTAACTCTACATTGGCTCAGTCATGGACGTTGACTTATTCTTTACGACTTAAGGGTATCCTAATTCTTTCTATCTAACAGCTATACACAAAATATCTTGATTAACAAATAATAAATACACACAACACATAAAGGTTTTATAAATTATCTTTTATTTTGTTTGACGATGAATTTATTCAATTCATCTATCTTTAAACTCTATATGAGTTATTTGTATTTTCAATGTTTCCCTCTCTTCTAAGGTTATAGCCTAAGGTCTAACCCACCTAAGGTTTCTAACCTATAGCTCTGATACCATCATGTAAAGTCCCCGAACCCGTATACTTGAAACCCGAATTCGGTACTTCACGATACCATTTCTATGAGCAGAATAATACTAATAATAATAACAATAATATAGATTTATCAAATTTAACTTACATTTATCATAGTTTAATCCCAAGTACGCAACCTTTACTACATTCTTTACATGATATATAATACATATCATTAACTTAATATAGTCTATCTATTACAAATGATAACAATAACATATTCTGTTTGCTTTCCTTTTCACTTGTTTTGACATGAGCTTTCTGGTCCTCCACACTTAGCTGAAAACATTTAAATTAAGCAAGGATGAGCATTTGAGTGCCCAGCAAGTATTTATATATATATATAGATTGAAAGAATTTAAATGTTTTCTTTATAATATTCTTCTACAACCGGTCAATAGTTGTGAAGTAATCTGTACCAATAACAATAACATAACAACCCTCTTTCAATTTTTTTAAACTATGTATTGTCTATACATGGGGTTTCTGGGACACATTATGAACATTGTTTTTATTTTTGAAAGGGTTTAAACAGAAATTCATCTGTAAACCGGCCATTGCTTACGGGCCTGAGGGTGTACAGTCCATGGGCCCTGTATTGATCAATACTACATTGCTAGAACGATATTATCGTTCATCCTTTGTCCGTTGTAGCGCATAAAAATTTCCCATTAACGGGATGTTCATACCTGTCGGGTTTTCATAACAAAGGTCTTATATAATTCAACATATATGTATATCAAAGGTGTATCAACATGTGATTAAATACAATGATTATCCAAGTGGGGACACTTGTATAATCATTTATAGAAATTAACGAACAGAATATATATTTAAATTATCATATACTAACATGTTGATAATCAATGGGCTTATATAATATAGGTTTAACAATCTGTATAATAATAATATAATTCTGAAACATTCTTACACTTGTCCATTGCATAAAGAAAATGCAAAGTTAGGATACTTGCCTGATGTGCTGCTTACAATTACGCAACTTAGATCTATCTGTTATACCGAAACCTATCATTAATAAGATCATTCTATCGATTAGTATAACATAACGTAACACATAACACTGTCTATTGCAGTCAGCACATTCCTAATCACATTGTCATACATGTTCAATAATCATGTTATCACAAACAAACATTAACTCATTCCTAATCACATTGTCACACAACTTTATCCACCATTGAATCACAAATAAAATAATTAACTAACTAAATTTCTAAGTCCAGATCAATTTCTGAACCATGTCGGTCTACCGACATCTTTATCCGGTAATTATCGAGTCTAAGACTCTAAACAGTTGGTCAATATCCATATAGATAACTTAAACAACAGTCGCACTATTTTTTCATAACCTTATAATAATTATAAAATATTTATTACCATTTACCATAATTTTTGAAATATCAGAATCATTATTAAATGATTTAAATACTAATCAATTCTATTATCGTTAACATTTAATAAATATTAATAGATTAATGAAACCATTGCCAAAAGGTTAAAGTTATTTATAATAACTAAAAATACTTTTAAAGTATTAACATTGCCCTTAAATGATTTTTAAAATATTTAAAATCATTATTAAATAATTATCATTAATATTTAAATATTAATGTACTATTTATCTAAATATTAAAAGTTATTAATTATAACTTAAAATATTTTTAATTCATTTATATCCCTTTTAAATGATTTTTAAATTAATAAAACCATTTTTAAACTATTTATTTAATATATTTATTAAATAAATTTAACATCATTAATAATAAATTAATAATTATTAATATTAAATTATTAATGAAATTATCCTTTAAATATTAAAAGTTATGTTTTATAACTTAAAATATCTTTAAACACTTTATTTTCATTTAAAATGATTATTATAATATTAAAATTATTTTTAAACTAAATTATTTAATATAATTATTAAATAACTTTAATATCATTAATAATAGTTAATTAATGAAATTTACCTTTAAATATTAAAATTTATATTTTATAACTTAAAATATTTTTAACTACCTTATTATTATTTAAAATGATTTTTAATATAACAAAATTATTTTTAATTAATTTATTTAGTAAATAAATTAATGATCATTAATATTAAATAATTAATGAAATTTACTTTAATATATTAAAAGTTATATTTTATAACTTAAAATATTTTTGAATAACTTATTATCATTTAAAATAATTTTTAATATAATAAAATCATTTTAATTAATTTATTTAATGCATTTAATAAATAAATTAATTACCAATAATATTTAAATAAATACTAATATTTATGAAAAATATTTCAAATTATTAAAAGTTAAATTTTTATAACTTAAAATATTTTTTGTAATTTTCAGAATTAAATATCTATTTTTAAATGATTTTTGAAATTTTAATTAATTAAAATTACTAAAACTGTTGCTATAGGCCTTTAGCGACAGACAGTGTAGTCTATGGTGTTCTTGAGCCTTCAAGAATATTCATAGCCAGTGTTTAAGTACCCTACTTTGACCACGATTTCTGAGCTGATCATGATGTTTCTAGCCTCGGTTTTGGTCCAATCATGTAGCTTTTATGTAGGACTACGTGACCCAGCAACAAACATGATTATAACAAGCATAACCAACGAGATCTGAAGCCTTGAACAAGCTGTCAGAGTTGTTCTTCATTTTCTGGGTTACCCAGAAATGAAGAACAGTTCGACTGGCCAGTTTTGGGCTTCCACAACTTGATAAACTTGTAATTCTTTTGTGCTTTAAATGTTGCAGTGCCTAGATAACATGCAAGAAAACATATCTAATACATAATATCGAGCTAACAACATCAAATCTAAGAGATCGTGCCCGGTCAAAGTAGGCCAGAAAACTTGAGAATACGGTTTTCTTGAATTTCCAGAAAACCAAAACTGTGATCCAACAGTCTACTTTGACCATCTCTTTCTTTGATTCTGCCAACGATATAAGTGATATTATGGCATGTGCGTGTAGACTATATGCCAGTCTACAAGTCCCAAACAACAAAATGGCCTAAACAATTAACATTAGCAAGATTAAAGGATTCAAAAATGACTGTCAGACTATATTTGGTTTCTGGGCTGCCCAGAAACCAGTTGGTCAATGCTGGTCAACGACTTTTGATTATGAATAACTTCTAATCTACAACAGATATGGCTCTGATTCAAGTTACAGATAAAAGATAACATGACAAATTACATGTTTAAATCTTTAAACAGCAAAATCACATAACAGATTAAGATCTACAGGGTCTGACATTCGTTGTCAGACCATGTTCTTGATTTTTTTCCAAATTTTGAAAATCATCAATTCGAACACTAAGATGTTATGTGTCCACTTTCAACCAACCCAGATCATTGATTTACACCTTGTACAGCATGAATAAACACAAAAACATAAGATCCAACACAGATTTAAAGATTAAATTTCTTGGTTAGGGTTTATACCTCTCATGATTAAATCTTGATTCTGACTTCTTGATCTGTTTTTGGTAAACGTGGGGCTTGTTATGTGACTAATCTTAGCAAAGAATTTCGTGTGTTATGAGTTGAGAGAGGTAGGTTAAGGGTTTGAGCAAAAAATGGGCTAGTAACTAACATTTTCTCTCTATCAAATCTATATGTATAATGGTGGATGCATGCACTTGCTTGATATAATGGCTGATATCTTTGATTTGGTGAGATTTGTCACATGGGTTAGCTAGAGTTGGTGAACAACTCTTATACTTGTCAAAATCTTACAAGTTACATAATAAAGAATTTCAAAAAGGCTAATTTGGACAATTGGCTTTTGATTTTTAAGGGCACAAAAGTAATGTTGACAAACCCTTAGGGTTTAGGGTTTAGTTTAGGGTTTAGTGTTTGAGCCAATTTAGGGTTTAAAAATAATTTCTAGAATTTCCAATTTAGGGTTTAAAATAAATAAATAACAATTTTGTTTCTAAATTTTATAATTAGGGTTTATAAAATAATTTAGGTCTTTAACTATATATCATTTTTCTAATTAGGTTTAAGCAACACTAATTAGCATTTTATTTCCCAAACTGGCAATTAGGGTTTACAATAAGCAAATTAGGGTTCCAAAATTATAATTAGGGATTATAATATAGAAAAATAATAAAGATTTTTAACTAATTACGATTCTCCCTAATTAGGGTTAATACATATAACACCGATCATAAATCACATTATCGTGATTACATAACAGCCTTAAGCCGACATTTAATTTTTAATTTAGGGTTTGACAGTTTAAAACTAGGGTTTCTATTTTTAAATAGGATTTCTAAATAACAAAATTATATAATGCATAACATATATCATATAAAACAGTTAAACAACAGTCTTGAACTCACAGCTGAGTTCCAAATTAGGGTTTTTAATAATTTAGGGTTTTTAGAATTTTAATTAGAGTATACCTAATTAATACATTTAATACATGCCATAAATTATATAACACACTTATAAAACAAATCTTGCACTCTAATTTGGATCTCAAATTAGGGTTTAACATTATTACTAAGGTTTGGTCATAATACACCGTAATTGACCAACCATTATTAATACAGAAATACAGTACATATTCATAGCACTGAAAAATTAAAATATAATTATATTATAATATTATTATCATTATTCCTTATTCCAGAACCAGAAATAGGGTTTGAAAAATATTATTAAGGTTTATAAAAATATTAATAGGGTTTGGTTGTAATATAATAAAACTGTTACACACATTAACATTACACGCATAACACACATATCTATAACACTGACAAATATTAATATAATATTATTATTTTCATTCCTTGATCAAAAACCCAGAATTAGGGTTTGGATTCCATATCTGATTTATCTTTCATATATAACCTTAATAATTAAGTTAAAATAATTAACTTAACTATTCTGAAATAATTTCATATAATAAAATAAATATTATAAAAAAAATTCTATAATCATATCATATATTATTCAATAAATATAATTATCATATTTTCATGGAAAATAAACATTAAAAACATTTTTACTATAAAACTAATTATTATTAGAATATAATTTATAATGAGCAATAATTCTAAAATAAAATTATTCATAATCATTTATGTAATAAATATATTCTATATTCATCACATAAATACATACATAATACCTTTCATGCATTCTTACCTTTAAAATAAATAATTATTCTAAAATCATTTCCTATATTATTTAAATAATATAAGATTATATTTTCCTTGAAAAATAATTAATAAAACATTTCCAATAAGGAATTAATTAGTATAAAAATATAATTGATAATAATCAATAATTCTAAAATAAATTTATTTGCAATACTTAATGTAATAAATTTTATTTATCACACATATAATTATAATTACACATTACCTTGACACATATCATTCATATTTATTTTAATAAATAAAATAAAATAACAAAATTTATACGCAAAATTTATGATTTATTTATATAGAAAATATCGGGTTGTCACATTCACCCTCCCTTATAAAGATTCTGTCCCCGGAATCACCTTTTAAAACTTATACATACCAGGGTACATAACATTCACAATCATTACAATTAGATCTCGATCATAATTTGATCGAATCGATCTTTAACTATTCAGCATAACGTTTATCTATCTCCTTAAACAGAAATTTGATTTCTAAGAGAACTCAAATTCTTCCTTCAAAATAATTTTTAAAATAATTTACTATATATAAAAATATAATAATAAAATAAAAATTGGTTAGATTAATACATGGAGTTACATCCCCGGCTGCTATCGAATCCCGAACAGTCCAGCTGAAGACGCTTACGATTGATTTCGTTGGTTTGTTTGTTGAAGTAGATCCCGTTGTCGCCAATGCCCTGCTGCCTTGTTCCATATTCGCATTCCCTGTTTCCATTTCGTTTCTTGAACAGTCTTTTTCCTTATGCTTTATTGATTCGCACATAACACATTCACTATACATTCTTGGATTGGGACATTTTGGAAAGATATATATCCCTTCTATCCTTACTTTCCACACATAAACTTTTCTTTTAATCACATTCCTGACTTATTTATTAAAATTATCTTCTTTTTTCATATAGGTGACAAAAGTTGTCTTTTGCCCCCACCGTTATCCTAGCTATCACATACGCTTTAACAGGGTCGGTTGATCTTCTAAATCCTGGCAGTCCGGTTGTTTTGAAGTCTTTGAAGTTTGTCGATCGATTGTCTAGTTGATTTCCTGCGACTGGTATTTCGTTCTACATAGCTTGATCGTCCGCATTCTTAAAATTCTGTGTTGGGTCGAGTTGTCCTCCAGCTTTGTTCACAGGTTCTTCTTCCTTTGGTTTCATTTTTGTTTTGACGGCATTATAATAAATTATTCTTATATTCTAAGCCTTATCGTAAATGCTTAACATATAACGCAAAACTTTCTATTCAAATAATCATGTACTCAAAATATTATATTTTGAAAACTCGGTCTACTGTAATAACCAGCGACCAAATAAATATCTACTATCTTTATAACAACTTATCCCATTAAACCAACATAAATTCATATTCATAACACTTGACATGCCTTAGCACACACTGCTTTAAACATCCGATATCCCTTTGTTACTTAAAGGTCGAGAATCGCTGACATAACTTATACAAAATATTACATTACACCAACATACCTATCATATATACCACCTAAAATTATACATATTCAACTAATACTAATACTACCTATTCCTTACACATTCAGTAACGATCATTTGCTTAATAACCTATCTATTTCCATTATCCCCAATATCCATTCACACATAATTACATCCAGTTTGTCACAACTTTTAACACCTTATGAGTTTAAGAACTCATCACAAACATATGAGTTTAAGAACTCGACATTGTCCACTTATTCCTTAACTATTCTTTACCTATCTGTCATACATATCGTTTCTTGGTCCGGTACTACATTTTTCCACAATAACCACCTCTTTGAGGTACTTTTCAATGTGAGCCTCTATTGCAGCTATTAGCTTTGATACTGGCTCAGTCATGGACGTTGACTTATTCTTTACGACTTAAGGGTATCCTAATTCTTTCTATCTAACAGCTATACACAAAATATCTTGATTAACAAATAATAAATACACACAACACATAAAGGTTTTATAAATTATCTTTTATTTTGTTTGACGATGAATTTATTCAATTCATCTATCTTTAAACTCTATATGAGTTATTTGTATTTTCAATGTTTCCCTCTCTTCTAAGGTTATAGCCTAAGGTCTAACCCACCTAAGGTTTCTAACCTATAGCTCTGATACCATCCTATAAAGTCCCCGAACCCGTATACTTGAAACCCGAATTCGGTACTTCACGATACCATTTCTATGAGCAGAATAATACTAATAATAATAACAATAATATAGATTTATCAAATTTAACTTACATTTATCAGAGTTTAATCCCAAGTACACAACCTTTGCTACATTCTTTACATGATATATAATACATATCATTAACTTAATATAGTCTATCTATTACAAATGATAACAATAACATATTCTGTTTGCTTTCCTTTTCACTTGTTTTGACATGAGCTTTTTGGTCCTCCACACTTAGCTGAAAATATTTAAATTAAGCAAGGATGAGCATTTGAGTGCCCAACAAGTATTTATATATATATATATATATATATATTTATATATATAGATTGAAAGAATTTAAATGTTTTCTTTATAATATTCTTCTACAACCGGTCAATAGTTGTGAAGTAATCTGTACCAATAACAATAACATAACAACCCTCTTTCAAATTTTTGAAATTATGTATTGTCTATACATGGGGTTTCTGGGACACATTATGAACATTATTTTTATTTTTGAAAGGGTTTAAACAGAAATTCATCTGTAAACCGGCCATTGCTTACGGGCCTGAGGCTGTACAGTCCATGGGCCTCGTATTGATCAATACTACATTTCTAGAATGATATTATCGTTCATCCTTTGTCCGTTGTAGCGCATAAAAATTTCCCATTAACGGGATGTTCATACCTGTCGGGTTTTCATAACAAAGGTCTTATATAATTCAACATATATGTATATCAAAGGTGTATCAACATGTGATTAAATACAATGATTATCCAAGTGGGGACACTTGTATAATCATTTATAGAAATTAACGAAAAGAATATATATTTAAATTATCATATACTAACATGTTGATAATCAATGGGCTTATATAATATAGGTTTAACAATCTGTATAATAATAATATAATTCTGAAACATTCTTACACTTGTCCATTGCATAAAGAAAATGCAAAGTTAGGATACTTGCCTGATGTGCTGCTTACAATTACGCAACTTAGATCTATCTGTTATACCGAAACCTATCATTAATAAGATCATTCTATCGATTAGTATAACATAACGTAACACATAACATTGTCTATTGCAGTCAGCACATTCCTAATCACATTGTCATACATGTTCAATAATCATGTTATCACAAACAAACATTAACTCATTCCTAATCACATTGTCACACAACTTTATCCACCATTGAATCACAAATAAAATAATTAACTAACTAAATTTCTAAGTCCAGATCAATTTCTGAACCATGTCGGTCAACCGACATCTTTATCCGGTAATTATCGAGTCTAAGACTCTAAACAGTTGTTCAATATCCATATAGATAACTTAAACAACAGTCGCACTATTTTTTCATAACCTTATAATAATTATAAAATATTTATTATCATTTACCATAATTTTTGAAATATCAGAATCATTATTAAATGATTTAAATACTAATCAATTCTATTATCATTAACATTTAATAAATATTAATAGATTAATGAAACCACTGCCAAAAGGTTAAAGTTATTTATAATAACTAAAAATACTTTTAAAGTATTAACATTACCCTTAAATGATTTTTAAAATATTTAAAATCATTATTAAATAATTATCATTAATATTTAAATATTAATTTACTATTTATCTAAATATTAAAAGTTATTAATTATAACTTAAAATATTTTTAATTCATTTATATCCCTTTTAAATGATTTTTAAATTAATAAAACCATTTTTAAACTATTTATTTAATATAATTATTAAATAAATTTAACATCATTAATAATAAATTAATAATTATTAATATTAAATTATTAATGAAATTATCCTTTAAATATTAAAAGTTATGTTTTATAACTTAAAATATCTTTAAACACTTTATTTTCATTTAAAATGATTATTATAATATTAAAATTATTTTTAAACTAAATTATTTAATATAATTATTAAATAACTTTAATATCATTAATAATAGTTAATTAATGAAATTTACCTTTAAATATTCAAAGTTATATTTTATAACTTAAAATATTTTTAACTACCTTATTATTATTTAAAATGATTTTTAATATAACAAAATTATTTTTAATTAATTTATTTAATTTATTTAGTAAATAAATTAATGATCATTAATATTAAATAATTAATGAAATTTACTTTAATATATTAAAAGTTATATTTTATAACTTAAAATATTTTTAAATAACTTATTATCATTTAAAATAATTTTTAATATAATAAAATAATTTTAATTAATTTATTTAATGCATTTAATAAATAAATTAATTACCGATAATATTTAAATAAATACTAATATTTATGAAAAATATTTCAAATTATTAAAAGTTAAATTTTTATAACTTAAAATAATTTTTGTAATTTTCAGAATTAAATATCTATTTTTAAATGATTTTTGAAATTTTAATTAATTAAAATTACTAAAACTGTTGCTATAGGCCTTTAGCGACAGACAGTGTAGTCTATGGTGTTCTTGAGCCTTCAAGAACATTCATAGCCAGTGTTTAAGTACCCTACTTTGACCACGATTTCTGAGCTGATCATGATGTTTCTAGCCTCGGTTTTGGTCCGATCATGTAGCTTTTATGTAGGACTACGTGACCCAGCAACAAACATGATTATAACAAGCATAACCAACGAGATCTGAAGCCTTGAACAAGCTGTCAGAGTTGTTCTTCATTTTCTGGGTTACCCAGAAATGAAGAACAGTTCGACTGGCCAGTTTTGGGCTTCCACAACTTGATAAACTTGTAATTCTTTTGTGCTTTAAATGTTGCAGTGCCTAGATAACATGCAAGAAAACATATCTAATACATAATATCGAGCTAACAACATCAAATCTAAGAGATCGTGCCCGGTCAAAGTAGGCCAGAAAACTTGAGAATACGGTTTTCTTGAATTTCCAGAAAACCAAAACTGTGATCCAACAGTCTACTTTGACCATCTCTTTCTTTGATTATGCCAACGATATAAGTGATATTATGGCATGTGCGTGTAGACTATATGCCAGTCTGCAAGTCCCAAACAACAAAATGGCCTAAACAATTAACATTAGCAAGATTAAAGGATTCAAAAATGACTGTCAGACTATATTTGGTTTCTGGGCTGCCCAGAAACCAGTTGGTCAATGCTGGTCAACGACTTTTGATTATGAATAACTTCTAATCTACAACAGATATGGCTCTGATTCAAGTTACAGATAAAAGATAACATGACAAATTACATGTTTAAATCTTTAAACAGCAAAATCACATAACAGATTAAGATCTACAGGGTCTGACATTCGTTGTCAGACCATGTTCTTGATTTTTTTCCAAATTTTGAAAATCATCAAATTCGAACACTAAGATGTTATGTGTCCACTTTCAACCAACCCAGATCATTGATTTACACCTTGTACAGCATGAATAAACACAAAAACATAAGATCCAACACAGATTTAAAGATTAAATTTCTTGGTTAGGGTTTATACCTCTCATGATTAAATCTTGATTCTGACTTCTTGATCTGTTTTTGGTAAACGTGGGGCTTGTTATGTGACTAATCTTAGCAAAGAATTTCGTGTGTTATGAGTTGAGAGAGGTAGGTTAAGGGTTTGAGCAAAAAATGGGCTAGCAACTAACATTTTCTCTCTATCAAATCTATATGTATAATGGTGGATGCATGCACTTGCTTGATATAATGGCTGATATCTTTGATTTGGTGAGATTTGTCACATGGGTTAGCTAGAGTTGGTGAACAACTCTTATACTTGTCAAAATCTTACAAGTTACATAATAAAGAATTTCAAAAAGGCTAATTTGGACAATTAGCTTTTGATTTTTAAGGGCACAAAAGTTATGTTGACAAACCCTTAGGGTTTAGGGTTTAGTTTAGGGTTTAGTGTTTGAGCCAATTTAGGGTTTAAAAATAATTTCTAGAATTTCCAATTTAGGGTTTAAAATAAATAAATAACAATTTTGTTTCTAAATTTTATAATTAGGGTTTATAAAATAATTTAGGTCTTTAACTATATAGCATTTTTCTAATTAGGTTTAAGCAACACTAATTAGCATTTCATTTCCCAAACTGGCAATTAGGGTTTACAATAAGCAAACTAGTGTTCCAAAATTATAATTAGGGATTATAATATAGAAAAATAATAAAGACTTTTAAATAATTACGATTCTCCCTAATTAGGGTTAATACATATAACACCGATCATAAATCACATTATCGTGATTACATAACAGCCTTAAGCCGACATTTAATTTTTAATTTAGGGTTTGACAGTTTGAAACTAGGGTTTCTATTTTTAAATAGAATTTCTAAATAACAAAATTATATAATGCATAACATATATCTTATAACACAGTTAAACAACAGTCTTGAACTCACAGCTGAGTTCCAAATTAGGGTTTTTAATAATTTAGGGTTTTTAGAATTTTAATTAGGGTATACCTAATTAATACATTTAATACATGCCATAAATTATATAACACACTTATAAAACAAATCTTGCACTCTAATTTGGATCTCAAATTAGGGTTTAACATTATTACTAAGGTTTAGTCATAATACACCGTAATTGACCAACCATTATCAATACAAAAATACAGTACATATTCATAGCACTGAAAAATCAAAATATAATTATATTATAATATTATTATCATTATTCCTTATTCCAGAACCAGAAATAGGGTTTGAAAAATATTATTAAGGTTTATAAAAATATTAATAGGGTTTGGTTGTAATATAATAAAACTGTTCCACACATTAACATTACACACATAACACACATATCTATAACACTGGCAAATATTAATATAATATTATTATTTTTATTCCTTGATCAAAAACCCAGAATTAGGGTTTGGATTCCATATCTGATTTATCTTTCATATATAACCTTAATAATTAAGTTAAAATAATTAACTTAACTATTCTAAAATAATTTCATATAATAAAAAAAATATTATAAAAAAAATTCTATAATCATATCATATATTATTCAATAAATATAATTATCATATTTTCATGGAAAATAAACATTAAAAACATTTTTACTATAAAACTAATTATTATTAGAATATAATTTATAATGAGCAATAATTCTAAAATAAAATTATTCATAATCATTTATGTAATAAATATATTCTATATTCATCACATAAATACATACATAATACCTTTCATGCATTCTTACCTTTAAAATAAATAATTATTCTAAAATCATTTCCTATATTATTTAAAT
Source organism: Panax japonicus (assembly GCA_020205505.1). NCBI lineage: Eukaryota > Viridiplantae > Streptophyta > Magnoliopsida > Apiales > Araliaceae > Panax > Panax japonicus. The sequence goes on from JAINUV010001491.1 coordinate 317,597, forward strand.
AATATAAGATTATATTTTCCTTGAAAAATAATTAATAAAACATTTCCAATAAGGAATTAATTAGTATAAAAATATAATTGATAATAATCAATAATTCTAAAATAAATTTATTTGCAATACTTAATGTAATAAATTTTATTTATCACACATATAATTATAATTACACATTACCTTGACACATATCATTCATATTTATTTTAATAAATAAAATAAAATAAAAAAATTTATACGCAAAATTTATGATTTATTTATATAGAAAATATCGGGTTGTCACATTCACCCTCCCTTATAAAGATTCCGTCCCCGGAATCACCTTTTAAAACCTATACATACCAGGGTACATAACATTCACAATCATTACAATTAGATCTCGATCATAATTGATCGAATCGATCTTTAACTATTCAGCATAACGTTTATTTATCTCCTTAAACAGAAATTTGATTTCTAAGAGAACTCAAATTCCTCCTTCAAAATAATTTTTAAAATAATTTACTATATATAAAAATATAATAAGAAAATAAAAATTGGTTAGATTAATACCTGGAGTTACATCCCCGGCTGCTATCGAATCCCGAACAGTCCCGCTGAAGACGCTTGCGATTGATTTCGTTGGTTTGTTTGTTGAAGTTGATCCCGTTGTCGGCAATGCCCTGCTGCCTTGTTCCGTATTCGCATTCCCTGTTTCCATTTCGTTTCTTGAACAGTCTTTTACCTTATGCTTTATTGATTCGCACACAACACATTCACTATACATTCTTGGATTGCGACATTTTAGAAAGATATATATCCCTTCTATCCTTACTTTCCACACATAAACTTTTCTTTTAATCACATTCCTGACTTATTTATTAAAATTATCTTCTTTTATCATATAGGTGACAAAAGTTGTCTTTTGCCCCCACCGTTATCCTAGCTATCACATACGCTTTAACAGGGTCGGTTGATCTTCTAAATCCTGGCAGTCCGGTTGTTTTGAAGTCTTTGAAGTTTGTCGATCGATTGTCTAGTTGATTTCCTGCGACTGGTATTTCGTTCTGCATAGCTTGATCGTCCGCATTCTTAAAATTCTGTGTTGGGTCGGGTTGTCCTCCAGCTTTGTTCACAGGTTCTTCTTCCTTTGGTTTCGTTTTTGTTTTGACGGCATTATAATAAATTATTCTTATATTCTAAGCCTTATCGTAAATGCTTAACATATAACGCAAAACTTTCTATTCAAATAATCATGTACTCAAAATATTATATTTTGAAAACTCGGTCTACTGTAATAACCAGCGACCAAATAAATATCTACTATCTTTATAACAACTTATCCCATTAAACCAACATAAATTCATATTCATAACACTTGACATGCCTTAGCACACACTGCTTTAAACATCCGATATCCCTTTGTTACTTAAAAGTCGAGAATCGCCGACATAACTTATACAAAATATTACATTACACCAACATACCTATCATATATACCACCTAAAATTATACATATTCAACTAATACTAATACTACCTATTCCTTACACATTCAGTAACGTTCATTTGCTTAATAACCTATCTATTTCCATTATCCCCAATATCCATTCACACATAATTACATCCAGTTTGTCACAACTTTTAACACCTTATGAGTTTAAGAACTCATCACAAACATATGAGTTTAAGAACTCGACATTGTCCACTTATTCCTTAACTATTCTTTACCTATCTGTCATACATATCGTTTCTTGGTCCGGTACTACATTTTTCCACAATAACCACCTCTTTGAGGTACCTTTCAATGTGAGCCTCTATTGCAGCTATTAGCTTTGATACTGGCTCAGTCATGGACGTTGACTTATTCTTTACGACTTAAGGGTATCCTAATTCTTTCTATCTAACAGCTATACACAAAATATCTTGATTAACAAATAATAAATACACACAACACATAAAGGTTTTATAAATTATCTTTTATTTTGTTTGACGATGAATTTATTCAATTCATCTATCTTTAAACTCTATATGAGTTATTTGTATTTTCAATGTTTCCCTCTCTTCTAAGGTTATAGCCTAAGGTCTAACCCACCTAAGGTTTCTAACCTATAGCTCTGATACCATCCTATAAAGTCCCCGAACCCGTATACTTGAAACCCGAATTCGGTACTTCACGATACCATTTCTATGAGCAGAATAATACTAATAATAATAACAATAATATAGATTTATCAAATTTAACTTACATTTATCATAGTTTAATCCCAAGTACGCAACCTTTACTACATTCTTTACATGATATATAATACATATCATTAACTTAATATAGTCTATCTATTACAAATGATAACAATAACATATTTTGTTTGCTTTCCATTTCACTTGTTTTGACATGAGCTTTCTAGTCCTCCACACTTAGCTGAAAACATTTAAATTAAGCAAGGATGAGCATTTGAGTGCCCAGCAAGTATTTATATATATATATATATTGAAAGAATTTAAATGTTTTCTATATAATATTCTTCTACAACCGGTCAATAGTTGTGAAGTAATCTGTACCAATAACAATAACATAACAACCCTCTTTCAAATTTTTGAAACTATGTATTGTCTATACATGGGGTTTCTGGGACACATTATGAACATTGTTTTTATTTTTGAAAGGGTTTAAACAGAAATTCATCTGTAAACCGGCCATTGCTTACGGGCCTGAGGGTGTACAGTCCATGGGCCCTGTATTGATCAATACTACATTGCTAGAACGATATTATCATTCATCCTTTGTCCGTTGTAGCGCATAAAAATTTCCGATTAACGGGATGTTCATACCTGTCGGGTTTTCATAACAAAGGTCTTATATAATTCAACATATATGTATATCAAAGGTGTATCAACATGTGATTAAATACAATGATTATCCAAGTGGGGACACTTGTATAATCATTTATAGAAATTAACGAAAAGAATATATATTTAAATTATCATATACTAACATGTTGATAATCAATGGGCTTATATAATATAGGTTTAACAATCTGTATAATAATAATATAATTCTGAAACATTCTTACACTTGTCCATTGCATAAAGAAAATGCAAAGTTAGGATACTTGCCTGATGTGCTGCTTACAATTACGCAACTTAGATCTATCTGTTATACCGAAACCTATCATTAATAAGATCATTCTATCGATTAGTATAATATAACGTAACACATAACACTGTCTATTGCAGTCAGCACATTCCTAATCACATTGTCATACATGTTCAATAATCATGTTATCACAAACAAACATTAACTCATTCCTAATCACATTGTCACACAACTTTATCCACCATTGAATCACAAATAAAATAATTAACTAACTAAATTTCTAAGTCCAGATCAATTTCTGAACCATGTCGGTCTACCGACATCTTTATCCGATAATTATCGAGTCTAAGACTCTAAACAGTTGTTCAATATCCATATAGATAACTTAAACAACAGTCGCACTATTTTTTCATAACCTTATAATAATTATAAAATATTTATTATCATTTACCATAATTTTTGAAATATCAGAATCATTATTAAATGATTTAAATACTAATCAATTCTATTATCATTAACATTTAATAAATATTAATAGATTAATGAAACCATTGCCAAAAGGTTAAAGTTATTTATAATAACTAAAAAGACTTTTAAAGTATTAACATTACCCTTAAATGATTTTTAAAATATTTAAAATCATTATTAAATAATTATCATTAATATTTAAATATTAATGTACTATTTATCTAAATATTAAAAGTTATTAATTATAACTTAAAATATTTTTAATTCATTTATATCCCTTTTAAATGATTTTTAAATTAATAAAACCATTTTAAACTATTTATTTAATATAATTATTAAATAAATTTAACATTATTAATAATAAATTAATAATTATTAATATTAAATTATTAATGAAATTATCCTTTAAATATTAAAAGTTATGTTTTATAACTTAAAATATCTTTAAACACTTTATTTTCATTTAAAATGATTATTATAATATTAAAATTATTTTTAAACTAAATTATTTAATGTAATTATTAAATAACTTTAATATCATTAATAATAGTTAATTAATGAAATTTACCTTTAAATATTCAAAGTTATATTTATAACTTAAAATATTTTTAACTACCTTATTATTATTTAAAATTATTTTTAATTAATTTATTTAATTTATTTAGTAAATAAATTAATGATCATTAATATTAAATAATTAATGAAATTTACTTTAATATATTAAAAGTTATATTTTATAACTTAAAATATTTTTAAATAACTTATTATCATTTAAAATAATTTTTAATATAATAAAATCATTTTAATTAATTTATTTAATGCATTTAATAAATAAATTAATTACCAATAATATTTAAATAAATACTAATATTTATGAAAAATATTTCAAATTATTAAAAGTTAAATTTTTATAACTTAAAATAATTTTTGTAATTTTCAGAATTAAATATCTATTTTTAAATGATTTTTGAAATTTTAATTAATTAAAATTACTAAAACTGTTGCTATAGGCCTTTAGCGACAGACAGTGTAGTCTATGGTGTTCTTGAGCCTTCAAGAACATTCATAGCCAGTGTTTAAGTACCCTACTTTGAACACGATTTCTGAGCTGATCATGATGTTTCTAGCCTCGGTTTTGGTCCGATCATGTAGCTTTTATGTAGGACTACGTGACCCAGCAACAAACATGATTATAACAAGCATAACCAACGAGATCTGAAGCCTTGAACAAGCTGTCAGAGTTGTTCTTCATTTTCTGGGTTACCCATAAATGAAGAACAGTTCGACTGGCCAGTTTTGGGCTTCCACAACTTGATAAACTTGTAATTCTTTTGTGCTTTAAATGTTGCAGTGCCTAGATAACATGCAAGAAAACATATCTAATACATAATATCGAGCTAACAACATCAAATCTAAGAGATCGTGCCCGGTCAAAGTAGGCCAGAAAACTTGAGAATACGGTTTTCTTGAATTTCCAGAAAACCAAAACTGTGATCCAACAGTCTACTTTGACCATCTCTTTCTTTGATTTTGCCAACGATATAAGTGATATTATGGCATGTGCGTGTAGACTATATGCCAGTCTACAAGTCCCAAACAACAAAATGGCCTAAACAATTAACATTAGCAAGATTAAAGGATTCAAAAATGACTGTCAAACTATATTTGGTTTCTGGGTTGCCCAGAAACCAGTTGGTCAATGCTGGTCAACGACTTTTGATTATGAATAACTTCTAATCTACAACAGATATGGCTCTGATTCAAGTTACAGATAAAAGATAACATGACAAATTACATGTTTAAATCTTTAAACAACAAAATCACATAACAGATTAAGATCTACAGGGTCTGACATTCGTTGTCAGACCATGTTCTTGATTTTTTTCCAAATTTTGAAAATCATCAAATTCGAACACTAAGATGTTATGTGTCCACTTTCAACCAACCCAGATCATTGATTTACACCTTGTACAGCATGAATAAACACAAAAACATAAGATCCAACATAGATTTAAAGATCAAATTTCTTGGTTAGGGTTTATACCTCTCATGATTAAATCTTGATTCTGACTTCTTGATCTGTTTTTGGTAAACGTGGGGCTTGTTATGTGACTAATCTTAGCAAAGAATTTCGTGTGTTATGAGTTGAGAGAGGTAGGTTAAGGGTTTGAGCAAAAAATGGGCTAGCAACTAACATTTTCTCTCTATCAAATCTATATGTATAATGGTGGATGTATGCACTTGCTTGATATAATGGCTGATATCTTTGATTTGGTGAGATTTGTCACATGGGTTAGCTAGAGTTGGTGAACAACTCTTATACTTGTCAAAACTTACAAGTTACATAATAAAGAATTTCAAAAAGGCTAATTTGGACAATTGGCTTTTGATTTTTAAGGGCACAAAAGTAATGTTGACAAACCCTTAGGGTTTAGGGTTTAGTTTAGGGTTTAGTGTTTGAGCCAATTTAGGGTTTAAAAATAATTTCTAGAATTTCCAATTTAGGGTTTAAAATAAATAAATAATAATTTTGTTTCTAAATTTTATAATTAGGGTTTATAAAATAATTTAGGTCTTTAACTATATATCATTTTTCTAATTAGGTTTAAGCAACACTAATTAGCATTTTATTTCCCAAACTGGCAATTAGGGTTTACAATAAGCAAATTAGGGTTCCAAAATTATAATTAGGGATTATAATATAGAAACATAATAAAGATTTTTAAATAATTACGATTCTCCCTAATTAGGGTTAATACATATAACACCGATCATAAATCACATTATCGTGATTACATAACAGCCTTAAGCTAACATTTAATTTTTAATTTAGGGTTTGACAGTTTGAAACTAGGGTTTCTATTTTTAAATAGGATTTCTAAATAACAAAATTATATAATGCATACCATATATCATATAACACAGTTAAACAACAGTCTTGAACTCACAGCTGAGTTCCAAATTAGGGTTTTTAATAATTTAGGGTTTCTAGAATTTTAATTAGGGTTTACCTATTTAATACATTTAATACATGCCATAAATTATATAACACACTTATAAAACAAATCTTGCACTCTAATTTGGATCTCAAATTAGGGTTTAACATTATTACTAAGGTTTGGTCATAATACACCGTAATTGACCAACCATTATCAATACAAAAATACAGTACATATTCATAGCACTGAAAAATCAAAATATAATTATATTATAATATTATTATCATTATTCCTTATTCCAGAACCAGAAATAGTGTTTGAAAAATATTATTAAGGTTTATAAAAATATTAATAGGGTTTGGTTGTAATATAATAAAACTGTTCCACATATTAACATTACACACATAACACACGTATCTATAACACTGGCAAATAATAATGTAATATTATTATTTTCATTCCTTGATCAAAAACCTACAATTAGGGTTTGGATTCCATATCTGATTTATCTTTCATATATAACCTTAATAATTAGGTTAAAATAATTAACTTAACTATTCTGAAATAATTTCATATAATAAAATAAATATTATAAAAAAAATTCTATAATCTTATCATATATTATTCAATTAATATAATTATCATATTTTCATGGAAAATAAACATTAAAAATATTTTTACTATAAAACTAATTATTATTAGAATATAATTTATAATGAGCAATAATTCTAAAATAAAATTATTCATAATCATTTATGTAATAAATATATTCTATATTCATCACATAAATACATACATAATACCTTTCATGCATTCTTACCTTTAAAATAAATAATTATTCTAAAATCATTTCTTATATTATTTAAATAATATAAGATTATATTTTCCTTGAAAAATAATTAATAAAACATTTCCAATAAGGAATTAATTAGTTTAAAAATATAATTGATAATAATCAATAATTCTAAAATAAATTTATTTGCAATACTTAATGTAATAAATTTTATTTATCACACATATAATTATAATTACACATTACCTTGACACATATCATTCATATTTATTTTAATAAATAAAATAAAATAAAAAAATTTATACGCAAAATTTATGATTTATTTATATAGAAAATATCAGGTTGTCACAGTGATTTTGAGAGAAGGGTTTGCTAAATCAAGGTATAACATACTCTATCTTAACTTTTATTGTTGAAATTTCTATTGATAGTTATATTGGATTGATACATGTATGTATGTTGTTATAATCTGTTAATCATCATTTGTGAGTGTTATTTGATGATTAAATACATGAAATTTGGGTTTGTAAGGAGAAAAGTAAATAATAGTGTATTTTTATGAAAAATGGCTTAATAAAGTACAAAATTTCATGTTTAATATGTATGATAATCTGTAAATTGATGTTGGATTATGTTAGTATGCTATGAAATGAAAGCGGCGTAGTTCGAATCGTGTCTATTGATTAAGAAATGAATTCGTGGCAATCGAATTTGCTATAAGTGTCAAAATTGAAGAAATTTGGAAAATTGTGGTTTTGATTCTTCAAATTCATGTATATGTGGTGTTTGTGTGGTTAAAATGGTGTATAGCATGCTTAACTATGTTATTACAGAGTTTTAGATGTTTGGGTTTGTGAATTTATGTGGTCTTGGTTAATTTGGGTGTCTACTGTGTAGCAGAGCTGCTGCTACGAGTTTCTGTATGTGTGTGACATACTGCGCCGTTACCACATGCAAAAAGGCTCAGCTGCGCCGTAGGCCTTCTGTAAATCTGCAGCAACACAGCTGCGCCGGTGGACAGCGCAGTTGCGCCGTGCCCTGAGTCTAGGTAGTTACTTCTGCTTATTCGTAGGTCATGATTAATGGACTTAATCTTGTTTAGCAAACATGTTAACTATGTTAAGACATAACATAGACTACAACAACAGATTGTAATGTGTTATAATACAAAGTGTGAAGATTTTTAAGTGTTTGTTAATTAAGTTATGTAATGAATCAAAAGTTGATGTTTATGAAAGGTAAAGATAAACGATAAGATTTATGTTAGTTTATTGTGAGATTTCAGATTCGTTAAAGGTGTTAACCAACATGGTTAGATGTTAAGTTAAGGTTATGACCTAAATGATGGGTTAATCCCATAAAGCTAATATTAATACAACTAATTATTATTGCGATTCCAATGATATGTGTAGGGTAATTAGAGAACATTATTGTACTTGTGTAGCTTCCATACAAGGCAAGTTTCTTATCCTAAACTTTTATTGAGCAAGTATCCCTAACCTATGCTACTTAACTATTCATCAAGGTTTACTTATCGTTGTTATGTTATACTTATACAAGTTTTCTATTCCTAAGTTATCGTTGTATAAGTTCCTAATTTTTATGTTGAAACTAAGCAAACATAATCTATCTTGCGTATGTTTGTACAAGCTTTTGTAACCTAATTCGTTACATCGAGTCAGTTTTACTTTTCTAAATCTTGATATTATTATTCAAAGCATATATTATTCTAATACATCGATTCATATGAGATTGTTCTAACTCTTCTGGATATAACACTTTGCATGTATATCATGGTTATTCAATTATACATTGTTGTTATTCAGTCTTTGACTTTGATAACCTTGTTCAATTCTATATTAATTATATTAAACCTCCAAGTAGTAACCAAACTCTTATTGATTGAACTAGTCTATCATGAATAGTGTTCTAAAATTCTAGAACCACTGATAAGTTAGCTCCAAGCTAAACTTTCTTTAGTGCGAAAATTCTAAATTCAAACTGAGACGAACAACCCTAACATAGGGGATTTTGTACGTGTAATGTTTAGATGTTTGTACACAATACATGGTACAAAGGGTTGATCCCCCTAAGTACGTTAAGAAGGATCTGTATAGTCTAAATGATTGTTAAGGTTGGGGTAGTAATACCTAATCACCGGGGACATAGTTCGTGGTCTTAAGACCCTCAGATATTAAAGTTCAAACTTGTTTTCTATTTTTGATTCGTAGAACAAGTTCATTATTGTTCAGCATTCGTTGTTCATTCTCATATTGATATTATTACTACTCTTTATATCAGTGAGAAATTGTTTGCTCACTCTTGTAATTAACACTGTAGCTAAAGTTGAAAGAGTCGATGAGCCATCTACTAGTAAAGGAAAGGGCAAGATGTCCAAGTGTTGAAGAATTATTAGAATTTATTTAAATGCATTTTGTTATAAGACTTGTTTTCTTTTATGATGTATTTCGCAAACTTATGTAATAATTTAATGTTAGATTACCTAGGATTGTTTATGAGATGATGTAACCCTTTAATGGGGGAAGATTATTGTTTAAATTAATTGATATTTTATCCTTTATTATGGGTAGTTAGATGTAATTATTTTCATAGTGAGCATCAAATCCTATGAGAATGAAGTAATCGGATTTGTGGGTGTCACATTCCTAACCAAAGTTTGACTTCTTCATGGAACATGCCTGAATATTATCGCATTGCATTTATAACATATACATAGACTCTACTAACATGTTACCATTATCCTACATATCAATTCTCAGCTAATTCATGAATTTTCTTATGAATTCATCTATTCAAAACTAAGAATTTAAAGTAAGGTCTATACCTCTTGGAGCTTTGAATTACTAAGCTTGCTTCTCAATCTCATAATTCTCTCTCTCAATCCTCACCAATAAACTCTCTATATAACTACCAAGAAATCAAGCAATATAATTTATGAGGGGGAGCTCCCAATTTTTAGAGAGCTCTTACCCAATTCATGGCTTTGTCCAACAATTTAAACCAAGGGAAAGAAGAGGAATCAATTGGGCAAGAAAAGGTTTGTAGAGGTGGTTGAAGTTTAATATTTGAGTCACTCCCTCCTTCATTAGTACCATCATTCTAGCCATTATCACCCTCATACTAGCCTCTTTAATTTTCAGCAATGAAATAAGATAGACCAAATGTCTACTCACGTGTATTGAGAGAATAGGACTCTCTAATTGGGACAAGGCTTATTAAATAAATTTAAATGACTTAATGCTACTACATTTCATTAAGTTATATATATAAATATATATATATATATATATATATATATATATATATATATATATATACACACATAAACATATGTACACCCACATAAAAAACATACCAATACACGTAATAATGTACCTCATTTACATTGTTTTAATCCAATAATATTTTAACTGGGCTAATTATAAAATGTGACAACCCAAGAATTTGGACAATTTATGAAAATCTTAACTGATTGATTTAAGGTCAAATAATAGACCTAGACAGAAGATAAGTGTATGCGTTTGGTGTTATTGGGATTGAATTTTGAGGATTTCAAAATTCGGTAAAGGAAATAGGTGAATTATTCAGGATTAAGAATTTAATTGAATATGTATGTGTACTAAATGTGGTTAAGGGTCAAGGTTGACCGAATTAATTATATATGTGTCAAACCCTAAGTATATATATTAAGAACGTCAACGTTCTGTTAGAAAACCCTAGCAATGGATAAGAAATCGTAGAAATCGGTTCCGAAACCCTAAATTCATGATATGAATATGGTGATTAAGTTAGAAAACCCTAACGATATATTCAGAAACTCTAATTTCAGTATCGAGAATTTAAACCCTAATTTGGGAATCCTAATGCGAAGTATTAAACCCTAAGGGTTAAAAAATTGTGTGTAAGGAATATGAACATTATGTGATGGTTTATCTTTGTTTATTATATAAATAAACAAAAGAAACTAGTGTAACCCTAATTATATATTAGGAATGAATGATTTAATAACTTAAGGGTTAAGGAAAAAGAGAATTGTGGTATTTAGGATACTTACTAATTCTAGGAGATTTATTTTATATATCTCAAATGATTAATTCTATAACCTAATTATAGCAAGTCTAATTGGGTTAAGGAAATAAGTGTGCATGAGAAAGGATTTATGTTATAATTGAGGAAGTGAAAACCCTAATTAAATTATTTGGGTTGGATAAGAATGTAAGGTATTGGACTATGTATATTTTATAGCCCAAGAGTTGGCCAATGAAATTGGTTAGAGGCCCAAGCAATACATTAATTGAGTAGCTCGAATATTGTTATTGATAAGCCGAATTGAAGGAAGGGCATGATGGACATCTAATATTAGTAAAAGTGTTGGACTATGATTGATTTACATGGTCGGTGGATAGAGAAGGAAAAAGGAGGAAAGATTGAGCATGTGACTAAGATTTATTTTGGTATTTTATTTGTCTAAAGTTGGTTACCAACTCTTGCACCAACTATCCACCAACTCTCACCTACTCCTCTTATGTGTCATCTTATTATTTTGCCAATACTTATGGACATTCTTGCAAGCAAAGCTTTAGTGGTTAGTGTGGGAGAGAAAGAGCAAGAATTAGTGGGATCTAGTAATGCTACATTGCCGGTTATGGAAGGGAAGAAAAGAGAGGGTGACATGTAATAAATTGAGCCACAATTTGTAAAGATATGTACAAGAATGCTAGGTGTCAAATGCATAAAGAAGCCACCTTATTTCACCAAGATTTCAAACAATCTAAGAGATATTGGAAGATATTTGGTCAGGTGGCAAGACTAGAAATAAAAGGAAATGTCATTTATACCATTTTGTCACATTTTTTAATAAGTTGAGTGTAGATCTTGTCATGACCTTGGGTGGGTGAACTAACCCTAACCCTAACCTAAACCCTAAGAGTTTTTCAAACCCTAAATCCTAGATTGCTCAAAACCTAAACCCTAAGGGTTTGCAACAAATGGAAATTCTAGAAATAAAAGGAAAAGTCCAAAATGACTCTTGTATTTAATTAAGTCGGAGTGCAAATCTTGCATTACCTTTGGTTGTTCACCAACCCTAAACCTAAACCTAAACCTAAACCTAAACCTACCTTGGCATGTGACTTTTATATCTAGCATTCCACCTTGCAATGTATAGATACATTGTGTCAATTTAAAAGACTAGAAAGAGAGAGAAAAGCTCCATTTTATTTTGCAAAACAACCAAGTCCCATCTCTCTCTATATTTCGGATCTTGGAGTGTGAAATTGTGAGAAACCAAGTTAGGATCGTGTAAAAACACATCAATAACATATCATGCAGATCAGAAATCAAAATCAAGAGGATTATCACAAAAGGTATAAAATCCTAACTAGTTTATGTATTTGATTTTTGGTTATTTTGAACCATGAAGTTTATGATCTTGAACATGAGTACTATAGATCTACTTGTTAAATGGTGTGTTATGCTTAGATCTAACTATTTTGATTATTAAAAGTTTAATCAAAACAAGAAAAGCAAAACAGTTTTCAAACCTTGAAGAAAGAAAATCTAGTGGACTGCTGTCTCTAAAAAGTAAATTCCGGATTTGTTAGGGTGCTCTAAAAATTCTGGACTTGTGATATGTTGTAGTACACTAAATAAGCTTTCCATAGACTCTAGAACGGACTAATTCTGACTCCGGATGAAGTAGTTATGACGTTCGGAAGAAGCATGATCAAAACTGCGAAAAACAAAATTTTTGGAGAAACCAAGCATGATATGGAAATGATATTATCTCTCATTCTACTTTGAATTTTCGAGTATGGTCAGTTTGTGGAGCTAGATATATGTGTTAGGGATAAAATCCCTTTGGAATTACTTAATTAGGTTGAATATTGAACAAGTTATGAGATTTCTCCCAAACTATTCAAAGATAAGAAAAACTGTTAGAATGACAGTTTTTAACAGCCATTTTTGGGCTAAATTCTGGGAGCTTAACATGTCCAAATATGGATTGTGATAGATGAAAACTGTAGTTTGGAAAGATACAAACCCAAAAAAATTGGCGGATCATTAATCGGAGTTATAAATTTCATTTTATTTAAGTTTTGGTAAAGGACTCCAAAACTGCCAAAGTGCAAAAAGTTGCTGCCTAAACTTTTCCGGGGGCTGTTTCAGATATTTATTTAATGAGAAAAATTCTAGCCTTTTGGGAAATGAAAATATATGGTATTAAGTACCTTGTGTCCAAAAATGAGCTAATTCCGGCTTAACACAACCAAGTTATGACCATAATAATTTTTGTGATTTTCTGACGGAAATCTCTATAACCAGAGTTCTACAACTCTGATTTCCACAAAATTTAAAATGGAGCATCACATTAACATGTATAAGGTTATCCCAAGAGATGGGATTGTTTGGAGTTAAGCACGAGGTAGCTAATTTCTTAAGCTACGCACTAGAATTAATTTTTGAAAAATATCAAAGGAATTTAGAAAATTACGGAAAAATACTTTTTGTGTATGAAATACATGTATATATGTTTGGCCAAATGATTGGAAAATAATAAACTGATTTGGTATTTTTGTAAATCGGATATAGAATTTATCTTGTTGGATTGTGTAATTTGTGAATCCAGTTTGCTTGATTGCAGTTTAGATTGATGGATTGGAGAATCCAGGTTGCTATATTAGAAAGTTGGTTGCTAGATTTAGAATCCATGTTGCTGGATTTGTATTTAACTTACTAGGTGTTAACGAATAACTTATGAAATAAAAAGGTGAATGTTAAATCATATAAATGCGATTATATGACATGGTTAAGCGCTTAGGCAGAGTTTAATTGAACTTAAACTCGATATTCGTCCGACTAGACCGTCGGGATGATATAATTGTGTCGGTTTCAACTCAGACTGCAATAGTTTGACTTGATGCTAAGTCTTACATGTTGTATGGACAGGTAGGATTATGTGTTATGTGTTTAGATTATTTTGTGTGTTTATATATAAAAGTATTATATTGTGATGATATTATTCTGATATTGGAGATCTATATTACTAATATTAGGTCTTCGGGTAAAGCGTTAAAAATTTTCGCTGCGGTAATCAACGGTTCAGGCAAGTTTTCTTTTACTTAAATCTAATAAGAGTAGTTTTTCAAGCTTATGGTTAATCATTGTTGATTGCCATGAAATTTGTACTATGTACATCTTGCTTGTATAAGTCAGGTATGAAAGGCTTATCACCTTCATTACCAGTTGGTTCAGAAATGTTTGTTCATGTTTAAAACTTGTTCAGTCAAAAATTTGTTCGTGCTAGTTCTCAATTATATTGATGAATTATAGCAAGCTCATTATTCATACTCTTCAATCATGATATATCGTTATATTATTGTATTTAAACTTGCTGGGCAACTTTCATGTTCACCCTTGATATATCATGATAAAACATTGCAGATAAGGCGAATGCGTTCGGATACAGGAAAAGGTTAAGGCCAAGTTCAGCTTGGGATATAAAGTGCGGCTATCTTGTAATAGTATAGTTTGATAAATGTGTTATATGTTAGAAAGTTTATGAATTGTGTATAAGTTAAGGTTACTAGACCTTGGGGAATATTGTGTAATGTATCGTATAAACAATTTATGTTTATATCTTCCACAAATAGTTATAGAAATAGTATACCGGATTTGGGGCTACTACAGTTGGTATCAAAGCTGTTGGTTATGAAGCTTAGGTAGGAATACTTGAGACCAATAACCGCAGTGATTAGGATAAGATCTAACTTACATAGAGTTAGTTGGTCGGTAAGATTCAAAGATGAATCTCGGCGAGTGTAAAGACACAGAGTTCCCTAAATCTGATAATAAAGTTGAACAGTAATGGTGAATAGATTGAGTCTAAAAGACTGAAAGTGCAGGGATAGGAGATCGTAAAACAAAACGATCATATGCATAGAAATAAATCGTAATATATACGATAAGATCACCCCGTGATCTGATAAGGTTATGACAGCCAGAAAGAATCAATCTGATGATTGAAAAGTTTACAGCAAGATGCTGTGTATCAGTTGTACTATGAAATTGTACTATGAAAACTCATGAAGAAGTTGTGGATTATGAATACGAATTGAATTCGTATTGAAAAAGGGGGTTAAGATTAGGTGGGGATTTCAATGAGGACTCGTGTCAGCAACTGAGTTGTATGATTCCTTGTATGGGCGGGGAATTGTACTTGTTGTAAAAACTACTTAGTTGGTGGCATTGGTAATAATTGAAATGTTGTGTCACGCCAGTTGTTATATACAGATAAATAGGTCATAGGTAGAGAATATAAGATTAAGTACGAGTTCTTAGAACTCATATTTATGTGACATTCTTGACGCATAGTTATATGAAATGTTTATGAGTCCCTCAGCGAATGGACGCCAAAGGTCGGACTAGGGTAAGTTCGTAAACTCATATAATTGTGGCCAGGTTATGAACTCATAAGTGTGGTTTTATGAACTGGGTATAGTTGTGTGTGAATGGAGTGTTAAGGATTATAGGAACAGATAGATTGTTAAGAATATGATCATTAGTGGAGATTTAGGTTTTCCTAAACCCCTAGCTTTGCTAAACCTCAATTTTTGACATCAAGCTAAATACGCACTATGTGCCTTTTAAAAAAAAATTATTTTTATTTATCACTTATATATCATGTGACCTGGTGCAGAGATGATAAAAAAAATGATGGAGTTATCAATGCAGAATTACTTGGTGTTGGATGTGATCTAAGGATCGTCAGCCCACTACAGTATGATGTAGTATAACAAAGTCACAAAATGATAAAATCCTCAATGGACTGTTAAATACAGTGCGGCATCATGACGTCATTCTCAAAAATGTTTATTGAAAGAAATTTCCCAAACCAAATTGTTTTATTGTGGAATCAAATAAGACTGAGGTAAAATTTTTGTGCCTTTGGCAGTGATGGGAAAACAGATAAAATCAGTACTTGGCCAGTACAGGGCATATCGGGCTAATCACCCTTTGTGTCCGTAAGTAATGACGGTTTGTGGATGAATTTCCATAAAACCTTTACGAAAATGAAAAACAAACAGTCTATACGATTCCTCAGCACAGTTTTAAAATTTTTACCCTTGTGAGTGGTGTATTGGGTAGCATGTGATGATATGTGTGCATGATGTAAGTTGTATGGTGTAAGGTATAAGGTGAATTTCGGAGACGAAATTCTTATAAGGAGGGGTGAATGTGACAACCCAAGAATTTGGACAATTTATGAAAATCTTAATTGATTGATTTAAGGTCAAATAATAGACTTAGACAGAAGATAAGTGTATGCGTTTGGTGTTATTGGGATTGAATTTTGAGGATTTCAAAATTCGGTAAAAGAAATAGGTGAATTATTAAAGATTAAGAATTTATGTGAATATGTATGTGTACTAAATGTGGATAAGGGTCAAGGGTTGACCGGATTAATTATATATGTGTCAAACTCTAAGTATATATTAAGAACGTCAACGTTCTGTTAGAAAACCCTAGCAATGGATAAGAAATCGTAGAAATCGGTTCTGAAACCCTAAATTCTTGATATGAATATGGTGATTAAGTTAGAAAACCCTAACGATATATTCAGAAACTCTAATTTCAGTATCGAGAATTTAAACCCTAATTTGGGAATCCTAATGCGAAGTATTAAACCCTAAGGGTTAAAAAGTTATGTGTAAGGAATATTGTAAGACCCCGAAAATTTTTAAATAAAAAGGAATTTCCTTTATTTATTATTTTGAAATAGTAAGGGTGAATTTGATTAATGTGGTTAGTTATGGGTAAAATGTACAAATATTTTAAATAAACAGGTGGTTATAAAATATTCATTGTTGTCGGGGAATATTCGTTTGGTCGTGGAATATTCTTGCTGTCGGGGAATATTCGTACGACGGCGCAGTCTTTTGTGGGCCCCATAACGGAAAGCGATTGGATGAAGAAAACGACAAAAATAAGTTGTTTATAAATAACAGTGTAGTTGTTACCGTTAATACTGTTGGAATACTCGGTGGTTAAAACACAGTAATACACGTTGTTGCACAGTAGCACACGGTATTGCACCAATTATTGACACTTACGTAAGAATGCACTACTCAATAATGGTTACAGTAATTACTGTTCAGTATTTTATGTTATTGATTCAATAATTGCTGCATTGATATTTTATATTACTGTTGTTTCAATAATTGTCATTACACATTATTTTCCATTATCGAAGCAATAATTCATATTATCTGAATAATATTATTTGATAACATTATTGGCAATGTCTAGAAAGTTCTGTCTAAAAAGAGGTTTGGTCACCTAATTGCGCGCCAGTAAGGAGAAATTCTTATTGGAAAGCCCCCTCTTTCCTGGGAACGGCCTGGTTGCTAGTACTGTGATTCTCTAATATTATTTGTGAATAATTAATTATTGATTTATATGATGAGAAAAATGTTGATTTTATGTGGATATAGATGGAGAAAATTTTTAATGTGACAATTGTTGAAAATTAATATTTTATCTTTTTCTGATAAAATAATTCATTTAAATATATTATTTTAATAATATATTAACGGTGATATTTTTATAATGAATGTGGGATATATGAGTATATGAGGAGGAAGAGTATTTTTTGTGGCATTAAATGTTTAACACAGATTTTATGTGTCGGTAGACCTATTTCTTGATTGAAAATTTGATTATAGCCTGTAAAATCGCCTGTTTGTGGTTTTCGGTTAATTTCCATTTGGAATTTGGAAAAACTTTCTTCTGCAAAGTTGTAGAGAATTTAATTTCCTATAAAAACTCATGAGATTCGAATTTTCTGACAAAAGGGTTATTTATTATGAATTATTGAAGTTCCGGAGTTCCGAAATAATTGATTTTTGGAAGTTTTAATTGTTTTTAATAACCAAAACGTTTTTTTACATTTTTGGGCACAATTTGCACATGTTATTGAGCTGAAATCAGATCTAAAAAGTGGGCGTAAGAAGTTTTAATATATATATATATATATATATATATATATATATTATTATATTAAATTTTCTGCTTTGGTGTTCTAAGCAATTTCTTATAAATAGGTGCTTAGGTTAGAATTGAAAATCACACCAGAAACTGAAGTTTTCTCTCTCTATATTATCGAACGTATTCTTGTGAGTATTTTGAGTATACTTTGAGTATTTCTATACGGTGCAAGTTCAAGTCAAAGCCTATATCCGGTGTTTCAACTAGAAGTACTGTCTTTCGAGGTAAGGGATGTTATTTTCTTCTCAAATGATATTATTTCTTCAATATCATTATGCTGAAATATTGGTTGGAACTTTTTATCAAATTTGGAACTTTTTCATGTGGGGGTTACTATTCATGAGTTACTATTCACGAGTTACTATTCATGAGTTACTATTCACGATTACTATTCATGAAGCATGATGATGTTTTTTGTGAAATTTCTATCTTTTGGTGTCGGAGTTACTATTCACGTATACGGCACTATTCACGTATACGACACTATTCACGAATACGACACTATTCACCAAAAAATGAATTTTCTTCTTTTAATCCAAAATATATATTGTGGATACTAGTTTTGATTGTATCCATGTTTTGATCATTCTTTAATGTTACTTCAGTATGATTATTTATGAAGTATTTTTGAACTCGGATTGTTTAGAGTACGAATCCTTAATACTTGTTATTTTGTTTCACTGGATTCGTTTCCTTTAAAATATTTTTCATCATCCTCAGTCCTAAATGATGGTGTTACTGAATATCTTTGGCATGTAGTGCAAAGATGGTTGATTTTGTTATGAATATCTTTGGCCCGTGGTGCAAAGATGTACAGGTGTTGAGATGAACATGAACAATTGATGAATATCTTTGGCCCGTAGTGCAAAGATGAACAGGTGTTTAGATGAACATGACCAACTGATGAATATCTTTGGCCTGTAGTGCAAAGATGAATATTTGATTTGATTTGAGATATATATTGATTGATGTTACAGGGATAAAATATTGATGATGGACTTTTAAATTCATAGATGTTAGTAGATTTTATTCTCTACTTAACTCTTCTAATGAATTGTTGTTTTCGCTGCAGTTGTTGATCTAAAACTTGTTGTCTATTGTATTCTATCTGATTTTTTCCTGTTGAAGACTAAGGATAATTTGTTGTACATTATCTTAGTCAAAATATTCTTTACTAGGCTAGTTGAGCTCACCCTTTTTCTTGTTGTTCTATTTTTTCTTCTCAGGAGACGAGAATGTAGCGAGTACGAGTCGGGGAATGTAATGATGGTTCTAGAGAGAGTTGTTTAGTAGTCCTCACCATTTTTGTAAAATAATGTATCAATAATTATGATGGGGATTTATTTGCATGAGGATATTACCTAGATGACAATGTTTGTATTCAAACTCACAGCTTATGTGTTGTAAAAGTTGTAGTTGTTTCTGTACCATGTATTTGACAACTCAGAATGGGTTGGGTGGAATGGACCTATTTTGGGGGTGTCACAGTTGGTATCAGAGCTTAGGGATATGATCTTTGGCGGAGATCGGGGAATAGAACTAGGAGGGGAAAGACGAGTAAATCCTTCACTAGTGTGTCCTACCTAAGCTTATTTGTTAGTTGGTCACTATATAGGGATATTATGTGATTTATTGATTTCCTTAATTAACCCTTGTTTTATGACAGTATTTGAGAATGTCGACTGAGAATATTAACAGTGGAGTAAATGAGACCGTGGAGATGCCTGTACTTACCAACGAGGAGAACGTGCAACAGGCTGGGAATGTACCTCTTGTGAACAACGCCACTGAGCAGACGATGAACGACAGGATGTTTAGGAGCTTTTTGCAGTTCATGCAAAATCAGACGAGGGAGACTCGTGTTCAAATTACAGGAGGAAATGATAGCAATTCACGTGTGGTCACAGCCAAGCAGTTCAAAGAGTTGGGACCACCAGAATTCTGGGGAAAGCCGGATCTGATCATGGCGGAAACGTAGGTCAAACAAATTACCAAGATATTCGATGTCTTGGGATGCACAGAGGAACAGAAGGTTCCATTCGCCACCTTTATGTTCCGTGGCGAGGCAAACTACTGGTGGGAGTCTGTGAAGCGTACACATCTAGCCGCACTCAGCATGTCATGGGAGACGTTTCAGAAACTTTTCAACGAAAAATACTTTCCTGAAAGTATTCGTCATATGAAGGAAGTGAAGTTTATTAGACTAAAGCAGAATAACATGACGGTGTCCCAGTACGAGGCGAAGTTCGCGGAGTTATCCAGGTTTGCACCTCATTTGGTGGAGAATGAGGAACGTATGACGCGGATGTTTCTGAGAGGTTTGAAACCCGGCATACGTCAGTATCTCATTTCTCATAAATTTTCTATCTATTCAGATGTTGTCAACAGGGCTCAGTTGTTAGAGCGAGATAACGAGTACGTTTAACCGAGGGACCATAACCGGGATCATACCAAAGATAGCAGTCATCAGAATAACGATAACCAGCGGAGAAAGAAAAATATGGACAACGGCGGTGACCACTCTGGTGGTAATCGTGGCCATGAAAATAGAAGAAGCGAGTCGGGAGGAGATTTTAAAAAGAGGAGATTTAACAACGACCATGTGAAGACGACAGTGCCAGCAGCAACTGGTTCCAAGGGAGGAGAAAGACCACCGGTCGTATGTTACAAATGCGAGAAAGAGGGACATATCAGCCCAAACTGCCCACAATAGTTCAAGGTATGCTATAATTGTGGAAAGGAAGGACATATCGCTCGAGATTGTACGGTAGCGAAACCAATTCCAGCGGGGATGGTGATTCAAAAGGCTGTCCCAGAAAAGTCAAAGTCAACGGTTCCTGGAAGAGCGTTTGTCGTGATCGGTCAAAATGCGAGGAACCCGAACGAAGTTAGCACGGGTTAGTTAATTAAAATTTTGCAAATTTTATACCTTACTAGGTACCGGATCTACCCATTCTTTTATCTCTCTTGTTTGCGCTCAACGTTTGCACTTGACTACGGAGAAATTAGACTTTGACCTATTTATGGAGACTCCGTTAGGAGAAACTTTCATTACATCCGTTGTTTAGAAATCTTGTTTGATTCAAGTTACCTGTTAACCTTATTTCTATAGAGATATTTGCTTTTGATGTGATTTTAAGGTTAACTACTCATCATGCCAAAATTAATTGCTTTTGTAAGGTTGTTAGTTTTCATATTCCTAAGCAACCTGATATTCGAACTCAAGCAATCAAACCATTGAAGTCAAACATTTTTTATATAAATCCATGAAGTCATTCGTTTATTGAAAAATGGATGTCAAGTTTTCTTAGTTCATGTTATGGACTTGAACAAAAATACGTCAGATTTGAATGATATTTTTGTTGTTAGTAAATTTCCTGATGTATTTCCTGAATAATTTCTTGGCTTACTCCCAGAGCGTGATATTGAATTTTATATCGACTTTGAATCCGGTACAAAACCTATTTCTAAAATCTCATATCGAATGGCTCCTATTGAACTTCAGGAGTTAAAAACTCAACTGTAGAAGTTGGTACCCGAGCCTTTATCTTGTGACTTCCTTTGTGGAATGCACCGAAGCCAGACTCTTCGTAGGGGACACAATATTCGTGCGATAGTAAACTGATAGGTGTCATTGTAACGTGCTATCCAAGGTTGGGATATGAGTCACAGTTGAGAACAACCTAAGTCGGTAATCGAAATACGTAGCTTTCTAGGCTTAATTGATTATTATCGGAGATTCGTTGAAGGATATTCTCGAATCGCTATTCCATTAATGCAGCTGACTCGTAGAAATACAAATTTGAATGGAGCAAGGAATGTGGGAAGAGCTTCGAGGAACTCAAGAGGAGACTCATTTCAGCACATGTTCTGACCATGCCATCCTGGAAAAGCGAACGTGGTAGCTGACGTGTTGAGTAGAAGATCGTATACAAGTACGAGTACGATATTGTCAAAGACTCATTTCGTATAATTTGTAAATAATAGAGATGGAGATGAAAACTCTAGGTACCCACGTGATGATATACGAGTATAATCGACTTTAATAGATAAAGTTAAAAACGTTCAAGCTACACACCGGAGCTGGTGAATATGAAGAAGCAGGTACAAGAAGTTGTTATTTCAAAAGCGAGAATTGGAGATGTGAGAAAAGCTCAATCCTTCAATTTATTAGTCCATTTGAAATCCTCGATCGAATAGGAACTGTGGCCTATAGACTCGTTTTATTGCCAAGTATGTCGCGTGTTTATAACGTTTTTTTTATATGTACCGATGTGGACGACTCGAACCATGTTATTGAGTTAGAACCGGACGAAATAGCTAAAGACTTAACGTACGAGGAGATACCTGTCAAGATGTTGGATGGGAAGGAGCATGTCCTACGCACGAAGGTCATACCACAAGTTAAAGTTTTGTGGAGGAATCATGCTATAGAGGAAATGACATTAGAGTTGGAAACGAAAATAAAAGCGAGGTATCTTTACCTTTTTGAAACACCAGTTATGTACGTCAATTTCGAGGACGAAATTTCATAAGGAGGGGAGGTTGTAAGACCCCGAAAATTTTTAAATAAAAAGGAATTTCCTTTATTTATTATTTTGAAATAGTAAGGGTGAATTTGATTAATGTGGTTAGTTATGGGTAAAATGTGCAAATATTTTAAATAAGCAGGTGGTTATAAAATATTCATTGTTGTCGGGGAATATTCGTTTGGTCGTGGAATATTCTTGCTGTCGGGGAATATTCGTACGATGGCGCAGTCTTTTGTGGGCCCCATAACGGAAAGCGATTGGATGAAGAAAACGACAAAAATAAGTTGTTTATAAATAACGGCGTAGTTGTTACCGTTAATACTGTTGGAATACCCGGTGGTTAAAACACAGTAATACACGTTGTTGCACAGTAGCACACGGTATTGCACCAATTATTGACTCTTACGTAAGAAGGCACTACTCAATAATGGTTACAGTAATTACTGTTCAGTATTTTATGTTATTGATTCAATAATTGTTGCATTGATATTTTATATTACTGTTGTTTCAATAATTGTCATTACACAGTATTTTCCATTATCGAAGCAATAATTCATATTATCTGAATAATATTATTTGATAACATTATTGGCAATATCTAGAAAGTTCTGTCTAAGGAGAGGTTTGGTCACCTAATTGCGCGCCAGTAAGGAGAAATTCTTATTGGAAAGCCCCCTCTTTCCTGGGAACGGCCTGGTTGCTAGTACTGTGATTCTCTAATATTATTTGTGAATAATAAATTATTGATTTATATGATGAGAAAAATGTTGATTTTATGTGGATATAGATGGAGAAAATTTTTAATGTGATAATTGTTGAAAATTAATATTTTATCTTTTTCTGATAAAATAATTCATTTAAATATATTATTTTAATAATATATTAACGGTGATATTTTTATAATGAATGTGGGATATATGAGTATATGAGGAGGAAGAGTATTTTTTGTGGCATTAAATGTTTAACACAGATTTTATGTGTCGGTAGACCTATTTCTTGACTGAAAATTTGATTATAGCCTGTAAAATCGCCTGTTTGTGGATTTCGGTTAATTTCTATTTGGAATTTGGAAAAACTTTCTTCTGCAAAGTTGTAGAGAATTTAATTTCCTATAAAATTTCGCGAGATTCGAATTTTCTGACAAAAGGGCTATTTATTATGAATTATTGAAGTTCCGGAGTTCCGAAATAATTGATTTTTGGAAGTTTTAATTGTTTTTAATAACAAAAACATTTTTTACATTTTTGAGCACAATTTGCACATGTTATTGAGCTGAAATCAGATCTGAAAAGTGGGCGTAAGAATTTTTAATATATATATATATAATTATTATATTAAATTTTCTGCTTTGGTGTTCTAAGCAATTTCCTATAAATAGGTGCTTAGGTTAGAATTGAAAATCACACCAGAAACTGAAGTTTTCTCTCTCTATATTATCGAACGTATTCTTATGAGTATTTTGAGTATACTTTGAGTATTTCTATACGGTGCAAGTTCAAGTCAAAGCCTATATCCGGTGTTTCAACTAGAAGTACTGTCTTTCGAGGTAAGGGATGTTATTTTCTTCTCAAATGATATTATTTCTTCAATATCATTATGCTGAAATTTTGGTTGGAACTTTTTATCAAATTTGGAACTTTTTCATGTCTGGGTTACTATTCATGAGTTACTATTCACGAGTTACTATTCACGAGTTACTATTCACGAGAATTGTGGTATTTAGGATACTTACTAATTCTAGGAGATTTATTTTATATATCTCAAATGATTAATTTTATAACCTAATTATAGAAAGTCTAATTGGGTTAAGGAAATAAGTGTGCATGAGCAAGGATTTATGTTATAATTGAGGAAGTGAAAACCCTAATTAAATTATTTGGGTTGGATAAGAATTTAAGGTATTGGACTATGTATATTTTATAGCCCAAGAGTTGGCCAATGAAATTGCTTAGAGGCCCAAGCAATACATTAATTGAGTAGCTCGAATATTGTTATTGATAAGCCGAATTGAAGGAAGGGCATGATGGACATCTGATATTAGTAAAAGTGTTGGACTATGATTGATTTACATGGTCGGTGGATAGAGAAGGAAAAAGGAGGAAAGATTGAGCATGTGACTAAGATTTATTTTGGTATTTTATTTGTCTAAAGTTGGTTACCAACTCTTGCACCAACTATCCACCAACTCTCACCTACTCCTCTTATGTGTCATCTTATTATTTTGCCAATACTTATGGACATTCTTGCAAGCAAAGCTTTAGTGGTTAGTGTGGGAGAGAAAGAGCAAGAATTAGTGGGATCTAGTAATGCTACATGGCCGGTTATGGAAGGGAAGAAAAGAGAGGGTGGCATGTAATAAATTGAGCCATAATTTGTAAAGATGTGTACAAGAATGCTAGGTGTCAAATGCATAAAGAAGCCACCTTATTTCACCAAGATTTCAAACAATCTAAGAGATATTGGAAGATATTGGGTCAAGTGGCAAGACTAGAAATAAAAGGAAATGTCGTTTATACCATTTTGTCACATTTTTTAATAAGTTGAGTGTAGATCTTGTCATGATCTTGGGTGGGTGAACTAACCCTAACCCTAACCTAAACCCTAAGAGTTTTTCAAACCCTAAATCTTAGATTGCTCAAAACCTAAACCCTAAGGGTTTGCAACAAATGGAAATTCTAGAAATAAAAGGAAAAGTCCAAAATGACCCTCTTGTATTTAATTAAGTTGGAGTGCAAATCTTGCATTACCTTTGATTGTTCACCAACCCTAAACCTAAACCTAAACCTAAACCTACCTTGGCATGTGACTTTTATATCTAGCATGCCACCTTGCAATGTATAGATACATTGTGTCAATTTAAAAGACTAGAAAGAGAGAGAAAAGCTCAATTTTATTTTGCAAAACAAATAAGTCCCATCTCTCTCTATATTTCGGATCTTGGAGTGTGAAATTGTGAGAAACCAAGTTAGGATCGTGTAAAAATACATCAATAACAGATCATGCGGATCAGAAATCAAAATCAAGAGGATTATCACAAAAGGTATAAAATCCTAACTAGTTTATGTATTTGATTTTTGGTTTTTTTGAACCATGAAGTTTATGATCTTGAACATGAGAACTATAGATCTACTTTTTAAATGGTGTGTTATGCTTAGATCTAACTATTTTGAGTATTAAAAGTTTAATCAAAACAAGAAAAGCAAAACAGTTTTCAAACCTTAAAGAAAAAAAAAATCTAGTGGACTGCTGTCTCTAAAAGGAAAATTCCGGATTTGTTAGGGTGCTCTAAAAATTTTGGACTTGTGATATGTTGTAGTACACTAAATAAGCTTTCCTTAGACTCCGGAACGGACTAATTCCAACTCCGGATGAAGTAGTTATGACGTTCGAAAGAAGCATGATCAAAACTGCGAAAAACAAAATTTTTGGAGAAACCAAGCATGATATGAAAATGATCTTATCTCTCATTCTACTTTGAATTTTCGAGTATGGTCAGTTTGTGGAGCTAGATATATGTGTTAGGGATAAAATCCCTTTGGAATTACTTAATTAGGTTGAATATTTAACAAGTTATGGGATTTCTCCCAAACTATTCAAAGATAAGAAAAACTGTTAGAAGGACAGTTTTTAACAGCCATTTTCGGGCTAAATTCCAGGAGCTTAACATGTCTAAATATGGATTGTGATAGATGAAAACTGTAGTTCGGAAAGATACAAACCCAAAAATATTGGCGGATCATTAATCGGAGTTATAGATTTCATTCTATTTAAGTTTTGGTAAAGGACTCTAAAACTGCCAAAGTGCAAAAAGTTGCTGCCTAAACTTTTCCGGGGCTGTTTCGGACATTTATTTAATGAGAAAAATTTTAGGCTTTTGGGAAATACAAATATATGGTATTAAGTACCTTGTGTCCAAAAATGAGCTAATTCCGGCTTAAAACAACCAAGTTATGACCATAACAATTTTTATGATTTTCCGACGGAAATCGCTATAACCGGAGTTCTACAACTCTGATTGCCACGAAATTTAAAATGGAGCATCACGTTCACATAAATAAGGTTATCCCAAGAGATGGGAATGTTTGGAGTTAAACACGAGGTAGCTAATTTCTTAAGCTACCCACTAGAATTAATTTTTGAAAAATATCAAAGGAAGTTAGAAAACTACGGAAAAATACTTTTTGTGTATGAAATACATGTATATATGTTTGGTCAAAGGATTGGAAAATAATAAACTGATTTGGTATTTTTGTAAAACGGATATAGAATTTAGCTTGTTGGATTGTGTAATTTCTGAATCCAGTTTGCTTGATTGCAGTTTAGATTGATGGATTGGAGAATCCAGGTTGCTATATTAGAAAGTTGGTTGCTAGATTTAGAATCCATGTTGCTGGATTTGTATTTAACTTACTAGGTGTTAACGAATAACTTATGAAATGAAAAGGTGAGTGTTAAATCATATAAATGTGATTCTATGCCATGGTTAAGCGCTTAGGCAGAGTTTAATTGAACTTAAACTCGATATTCGTCCGACTAGACCGTCAGGATGATAGAATTATGTCAGTTTCAACTCAGACTGCAATAGTTTGACATGATGCTAAGTCTTACATGTTGTATGGACTGATAGGATTATGTGTTACGTGTTTAGATTATTTTGTGTGTTTATATATAACAATATTATATTGTGATGATATTATTCTGATATTGGAGATCTATATTACTAATATTAGGTCTTCGGGTAAAGCGTTAAAAATTTTCGTTGCGATAATCAACGGTTCAGACAAGTTTTCTTTTACTTAACTCTAATAAGAGTAGTTTTTTAAGCTTATGGTTAATCATTGTTGATTGCCATGAAATTTGTACTCTGTACATCTTACATGTATAAGTCAGGTATGAAAGGTTGATCACCTTCATTACCAGTTGGTTCAGAAATGTTTGTTCATGTTTAAAACTTGTTCAGTCAAAAATATGTTCGTGCTAGTTCTCAATTATATTGATGAATTATAGCAAGCTCATTATTCATACTCTTCAATCATGATATATCGTTATATTATTGTATATAAACTTGCTGGGAAACTTTCATGCTCACCCTTGCTATATCATGATAAAACATTGCAGATAAGGCGAATGCGTTCGGATACAGGAAAAGGTTAAGGCCAAGTTCAACTTGGGATATAAAGTGCGGCTATCTTGTAATAGTATAGTTTGATAAATGTGTTATATGTTAGAAAGTTTATGAATTGTGTATAAGTTAAGGTTACTCGACCTTGGGGAATAGTGTGTAATGTATTGTATAAACAATTTATGTTTATATCTTCCGCAAATAGTTATAGATATAGTATACCGAATTTGGGGCTACTACATAAAATGGTTGGATATTCTCAATCCATCATTTTCCATAAAATTAATCATCTCAAATATTCCAAATTATTATAATGATATTAATATCAATTATTTATTAACTCACCATTTATTTTAATACTTCTCATTAAATCTCCTTTTGATTTAACTTCACTAGTTATGCCACACAAGACATAATTATGTAAACTTAGTAATTAATAGTCCACAAGCTTATAATAATATAATTTCACAAAATAATATTATTCTTAACATTACATCTTATAATATGGTCATAATGTAATA
Source organism: Panax japonicus (assembly GCA_020205505.1). Taxonomy (NCBI): domain Eukaryota; kingdom Viridiplantae; phylum Streptophyta; class Magnoliopsida; order Apiales; family Araliaceae; genus Panax; species Panax japonicus. The sequence continues at coordinate 346,105 of JAINUV010001491.1, forward strand.
TTATTACATTATATGTTCTCATTACTTATATAATAGCACTAATTAATGGTCTCTATTCATAGTCAATCTATTACCCTCCTATGGCCATTACACAAGGGGCAAAGAAGAGTTGGTGGCAAATTCCCACCAACTACTACTATTTATTGTACCCTAGCCATTTGGGCTAACCATCATTGCTATCACATGAGTTATCTAGCAAGCTTGTTTAACTCCAATTTTCAGCATTTCTAAGGGTCACGGGAGTGGTCTATTGCACCATGTTACATTTTATTATCTCACTTGTACATAATGCTAACATACAAGTCTTTATACATATGTATTCAAATACTTCCCTTATACATCCATATACACATATACATGTATACATGTATCCATCACATTATATAATCCATGTATATTTGACAGTACCGAATATATTTTAATTGAGTAGTGTCACACCACAATATCATGAACTTTATTTTTTCAATTATACTTAATTCTTGAAATAATTATGAACAACAATTATTTATTTAGTTTTATTTACTATCCTTCATAAAGTACAGATTAATGTATCACACATAACACATTGTCACATAAGTCCATTTATGTAACTCATTCGACTCATTCCATTTTGTCATATAGTTTCCTATATTATATAGTTACCATCGAAGTGTCACACTTCATTTCATATCATATAGATGTAGCTATTATATAATATATAATCATTGAACATATAAATTAATTACTTCAATTATTCATTTATTAAATTATTTAATGAATGCTTATTACATCACTTTGCCATAGTAGGCATATCTCACAAGCTTATATTAAGTTTATTCTCATTCTCATTACTTATTCATTTCTCACCACTTTACTATTTATAACATGTTCAATTTGCATCGAACTATTATATTACAAGATTCACATATATAAATATTTTAATAACCCGAGATTTCGAATAATCCGAATTTATGAATTATTTATTTATTTATTAATATTAATATTAATTATCAATATTGTGCTATGTATCTGTGATACGAGCTGTGAGAATTAGTAAATTTGTGTATTGACTGAGAAATAAGAGTAGAGTTGTGCTTAACTGAAATTTAAAACCCTAACCCTAAGTTCGGATAGGGATTCGATAGAAAATATAATTAAAATAATTATAATAATAAGTATGTGTTTGTACTGTATAGAAATATTGATCAATGATTGATCGAATAAGGTTTAAAATTAATAAACCCTAATAAGAGATTAGAAACCCTAATCTCAGGATTAGAAACTCTAACGTACAATTAGAAACCCTAATCGTATGCCAGGAAACCCTAATTTTGAATCCGGGAATCCTAAACCCTTAGGAAACCATAATCCTAATAGTTAAGCTTAAGGTGTTTATTAAACGTTGATGTGATTAGGAAACCTTAATTTTAAATTAGAAATTTTAATTTTTCTATTTAAACCCTAATTGGAAATTTTAGAAATTAAATTTATAAAACTTAAGGGTTAGAACCTTAGGGTTAAACTCTAAGGGTTAAACCCTAAGGGTTTGAGCAAAATCAAGAATGCAATAAAAAAATCCAAATGACAAAAATGCCCTTTTTATATTCTTTATTATGTAACTTGCAATATTTGCCAACAACTTTAGTTGGTAACCTACTATGTTGACTTAGTAACTCAAAATATCAGCAATTCAGCCTCTATATGGCAGCCAACATCAGATCTAAGTTATATATCTCAATATATATAGAATTAGAGAGAGAAATTTCTCATATTTTGCTTATTTTGATATAAATCTCACCAACTCTCTCTCACACAAAACCTCCGAAATCGTTAAGTTACTCAGTCCTAAAAACATCCCCTTGATCAAGCAAGATCAGTTAGTAAGATCAAGATCAAGAATTTAAAGTTAGAAGGTATAAATCAAATTTGATTTTGGATCCTATTTGTTAAGAAAAAATTTGTGTTTGTGTTTATATTTTTGTTAAAAGATGTTTTTAGTTGATCTAAGGTGATATACCATAGATCCATAGAATTAAAGTTATTTAAAATTGAGTTTTTTTAAAAACTGTCCAAGAACAAGATTTGTGGTCTGATAAGCTAATGTCAGGAGCCACAGATTCTTATTCATTAATGATTTTTTGTTGTTTTAAAGTTCTTATATGTAGCTTGGCATGTGGTCTTTTATCTGGAAGTGAAATCACAGTTGTTGAATGTCAAGATTGTGATTTATAATCGGTCAAAACCCGTTGACCGGGCATAACCGAGTACATTCTGGGCAACCTAAAAATTTGAAAATAACGTCTGACAACATCTTTAAGCTCCTTGATATGTCAATCGTGTTAGTGTTTTGATGATGTGTTGTATTCAGATTATAGTTTGTAATGTGGACTCTAGATCCATGGCCTTAGAACTCTTAAACAATCAACAGATCGATCGTAGCAAGTGGTCAAAGTAGGCCACTTGCACTGATTTTGCATTTCTAGAATTTCCGGAAAAGGGTATGAACGTTTTTTCTGACAAGCTTTGACCGAATCATAGCTTGTGGATCTGTTGTTGTTAAATTGATTTGTTGTTATTGTAATGTTCCTTGTCATGTATACTATAGATTTGAACAATTAAACGACATAAATCATGACCAGAACATAAAGGAAATCAAGCATGAAAGTGACCAGTCGAAGTTCTCGGTTTCTGGGGAAACCTAGATAATGTCTGACAATAAATTTAAAACCCCAGATCTTTATGATGTTTGATTGTTTGACCTAGATTGTTTGTGTTCATTATAGTGTGACATAAACACTATATGATCTAAGTTTTAGATTGGACAGAAACAAGATATACATGAAACTAAACGTGGTCAAACGAGCATCCTTGTTAACGGATAGAGTGAGAGAACGATTCAGACATTAGAAGATATTCTAAGAGTCTGTGTAATGGACTTTAAAGTAAATTGGGACTATCACCTACCGTTAGTAGAGTTCGGCTACAACAACAGTTGCCACGCTAGTATAGGCATGCTGCCTTACGAAGCGTTATACGGCAGAAAGTGTAGAACTCCACTTTATTGGGATGAAGTCGGCGAAAGACAATTTCTAGGCCCATAATTGGTACATCAGACAGCAGAAATAGTCAAAGTGATCCGAGCACGACTGGTAGCAGCTCATGATAGACAGAAGAATGTGGATCAACATATTTCTTCTGTCTATGTGGAAATTAAGCCCAAGATTCATTGGACCCTTTGAAGTACTACGAAGAATAGGGGAAGTTGCGTATGAGGTAGCCTTACCTCCATCACTCGAGAATGTCCACAACGTCTTCCATGTTTCTGTGTTACGACCCTACAAAGCTGATTACAAGCATGTAATTGAATATGAACCCCTACATTTCGACAAAGACTTATCTTATGAAGAAATTCCTGTTCAAATTGACGACCGAAAAGAAAAAGTTCTCAGAAATAAAGTAATACCTTCTGTTAAGGTAATTTGGAGGAACTACAATGCTGAAGAAGCTACGTGGGAACTCGAAAGAAATATAATGAAGAATTATCTTCATTTATTTACTTAAATTGTTATAAGCAATTCTGGGGACAAAATCTTTGTAAGGGGGGAAGAATGTAACAAGACGAATTGTTTGAATTGTGATTCTGAGGACAAAATCCTTTTAAGAGAGGAAAGATGTGACAACCGAGATTTTATAATTTAATTTTAATATTTATTGGATTGAATAAATATTTTTTCAATGAATTAATTATTAGATTAAAAAATTAATTGATGAAATTATGGTAGATTAATTTAATTGTATGTGTTTCATTTATTTAATTATATGTGTTACATTTATTAAATTAATGTGGAGAATTTTTTATATCGAAGTATGTGATTATTTGAGTTTATTATATTAAAAGAAATATTTAATAAGCCTATTGGTATTTAATTAATTTAATTATTAATTAGAGAGTTAATAATTTGACATTATTTATTAATGAGAAATTTAATTTTGTGACTATGTGAATTTATGAGAAATTATTACATTTTATTTAAAGTAAATTAAATAAAATATTGGATTTATTTTATAAGGAGTGTGACATTTTCAAATTATATGATAAATTTTATTAAATTAAAGGAGTTTTGAAATCTATGATGCTAACCAAACAAGGCCCTAAGAGAAGTTAATAACATTTACCCATGACTGGGTAACTGACCATCATCACGTCAGTTTTTATACGCCTCTAGCGTATTATGTTGTTTTATGTATGCTAAGTTGAGAGCTCAGAGAGAATTCAGAGATAAAAGTTAAGAATTTTGAGTGTGTGATTGAAGAAGAGTTTGAGAAGGGTTTCAATTCATCTCCTACATTACACTCTACGCTCTGGGTAATTCTCTTCAACCCATTTTTATTTACGTCATTTAGTTTTTATAAATAATGGCTTTCAAACCAATGTTAAGCCTCTATAATTGATCATATATTATCCCTAAATTTTAGACTTGTATATATTTATGCATGTTAAAACGAAGTAAACGAAACTTGAATGGTAGGATTTGGCCTTATAATGAATCCGTAGTATTAAATTCCATGTTTTTGTTCAAGAACTTCAAGAACTTTTTAAAAACATGTTAGAGGGGTTGAGTATTAGTTATTTGTGCATTATTATGTTTTGGTATGTCTAAATTCATGTAAAAATAATTTAATTGGAGGCTTTTGGCCATGTTATGTAATTTTTGCGAATTGCAGAACTGAAACTAGATTCTTGCGTCGCGGCTCCATGCCTTAGTACTCGCGCTGCAGCGCCATTGCGCCACAGCGCCAACAACTAAGCCGTAGCGCCATGGCGCCGCAGCACCAAGACCAAGTACAAAAGTGGTGCCGCAGCGCCACTTAGCAGAATGTCCAAGAAATCTTTTTTTTAAGTATTCAAGTATAGAAATGTGATAGCAACTTAGTCTAATGATCATAAAAACTTGTTAGACATATAATGAGGTGTTAAATTAAATTCTTAACACGTCCATAACACAATTACGTGTGAATTAATTGATTGAATGCATGGTTAACTTATTGTTTGTGAAGTCTTAATTTTTGACAATAAGTGTAGTAACTGACTAAGTATAGTCATGAATTTGACTTAGACAAAGAATAAACTTATGATGTTTAGTACATTATTATTGACTAGTATTGTGAACATAATTGATATGTAGGATTTAAATCAAAGAACGAGTTTAATTAAAGTGTAATCTACGCACAAGGCAAGTTTCCTACCCCTACTTGTTATCATTGTTCAAGTTTATTATTTAACTTGAGTAAATTCTCATTACTATTATTCAAGTTTGAATTGTTATATTAAAGATTGATTATCCTTTCAAAGTATGAATTTGTTATACAATATTTGTTCTATTATATACTTCTTGAGATTATTATTCAATTTGAATATCATTATTGTTGAACCTTGTTTGACTAGTGAACCTTATTGATTCGACTAGTCCATAGTTGATGAACGTTCTAAATTTCAGAACTCTTATTGAATTATCCAAACCAAACTTCCTTTGGTGCAGACTCAAATGTCAAACTGAGATGAACAACCCTATAAAGGTATTTCCTTATGCATTAGCATTAAGATATTGTGCACAGTATGGTACTAAGGACTAATCCCCCTACGTACGAGAAGAAGAGTCCATAGTCTGATGACTGTTAAAGGTTTCAAGTATAACCCTTGTTAACCTAGGACATAGTTCAAGGTCTTATGACCCTCAGAAATCTTTTGATTCTTGTTATTAATTCTTGATTCAAAAGTTAAGCTTTTATTTCAGAAGTCTTTGATTTATTCGCATGTTATTATTTCATTATTATATTGTTATACTTGTGGGAAATCGTGTTCATTCTTGCGTAATAATAACATTGCAGTTAAGAACGAAAGAGCAGACGAACCTTCCACTAGTAAAGGCAAGGGCAAGCTTAGCAAGTAGTGAAGATTGATTATTTATGCGGTTATGTAATGATAATTAGAATTGATGTTACTTAAGACTTATTTGTTTATGTTTCCGCACAGATGATTTAAGGTTAGAGTAACCTGGGATTTATTTATTATGTAGTTGATGTAACCCTGTAAGGGGGGATTTATTATTATTTCTATCTATTGCATGGTTTTCATTTATTTATGGGCATATAATTAAATAAATATAACACATATAGTTAAATTAATCTACCATAATTTCATCAATTAATTATTTAATCTAATAATTAATTCATCAAAAAATATTTATTCAATCCAATAGATATTAAAATTAAATTACAAAATCTCGGTTGTCACATCTTTCCCCTCTTAAAAGGATTCTATCCTCAGAATCATAATTCAAATAATTCATCCCGTTACAGTTACCAAAATGGGAGCTTTGACTAGCTGTTCTTTAATTGTGAGGAAGGCATTTTGACACTCATTATTCCATTTCATGGAGGAGTTCTTCCTTAATAGCTTTAAGATCGGCTCACAGGTGGCTTTGAGTTGAGAAATAAACCTGCTAATGAAGTTAATTCTTCCCAAAAATCTCCATTTTTCCTTCTCTGTCTGAGGAATGGGCATTTCCGAAATGGCCTGGATTTTGGTAGGATCCAGCTCAATCCCTTTATCGATGACTAGGAATCCTTGCAACTTGCCTGATTTAACGCCAAAGGCGCACTTGGCTGGATTCAACTTCAAGTTGTAATTATACAACCTATTGAATAGCTTCCTGAGATGGTCTAAGTGGTCTTCCTCCCTCCAGGATTTGACAATGATGTCATCCACGTAGATCTCTATCTCTTTGTGCATTAAGTCGTGGAAGAGAGCCATCATAGCTCTCTGATAGGTGGCTCCGGCATTGATGAGGCCGAATGATAATCGTCTATAGCAAAAAGTTCCCCAAGGCATGATGAAAGCAGTTTTCTCACGATCTTCCTCAGCAACCATGATTTGATGGTACCCCGCAAAGCAATTAGCAAAGGAGTACATGCAGTATTGAGCAATATTGTCAATGAGAATGTGGATAAATGGTATGGGAAAGCTATCTTTAAGGCAACCTTTGTTAAAGTCTCGATAATCCACAAAGACTCGCACCTTTTCTCCAGGTTTAGGCATAGGAACAATGTTAGATATCCATTCAGGATATATGGACACCATGATAATGCCATCTTGAAATTATTTCATAATTTCTTCTTTTACCTTTAAACTCCACACAGGTTTCAATCGCCTGAGCTTTTGCTTGACTGGCTTGAGTCCCTCTTAAATGGGAAGGCGATGAAGTACAATGTTAGTGGACAAACCCACCATGTCTTTATGAGACCATGCAAACACATCCTAGAATTGGGTTAGTAGCATAACCATGTCATTCCTCTTATTTGGGGTAAGGTCTGAACCAATCTGGATTAATTTAGTGCTTTCTATGGTTCCGAGATTGAATGAAATGGTTTGATTAAGGTTGGGTTTAGGTTTGTCTCTGACCCATTCTTGAATTTCTGGAGGCACCTCAATGTCCTAATTTATTTCCATCAAGGCTGAATTCATCTCTAAATCAAAGTTACAGTCTTTGTGGAGAAGAGGCACCATATCAGCAAGTACAGGCACATCTAAATTCAGGGTCCTAAAACAAAATATGCTTTCACTTAGTATATATGAAAAGGTTTGATCATACACAATGTAAGCATGTACTGGAAAAACGACTGCTAATATTGTACAAAAAAGTAAGCAGTTATGATATTTACAGGGCAGAAATGGTTTCTGCCCGTTTTACCCTTGTCGACCAATGCAAGGAGTGATGCTCCAATTGGTAAGGGTAAAGTTCGGGTGGACTACAGTGACGGAGGGAGTGTCATCATCCTCCCTTTCCCGAATGATGGCCATTATATCTGAGCAATCATCGTCTGGGGTGTATTTGTTTGTATGCTTGTCATGAACAATGATGTGCATGCCTGACAATATTTGGATGACGTCTTGTTTAATTCTTTGTTTCTCTTCCTCCACGGCGGGATCTGGAACAAAGACTTCTTTCGCCTTCACCGGTACTGGCTTGGGAATTAACATAGCCATCACGTTGGCTTGCACCTTTACAAGAGGTTGTGCAGACTCAGCAGTGGCAAGTGTAGATAAACGTTTTGTAACTGAAACTGGAGGAATTTAAGGATGTTTATGTGGATTCATATTACAAGAACTGGCAGAATAGCCTAGCCCAGCTGTCCCAATTTGACTGATAACTTGGATGGGGTACTTAATACCCTGAGGGTCTTTACCCAACCCTTGTCCTGGCTGATGACCCAAGGATATCATTTCTTGAGTAGCCGACATCACTTCGCCAGAAATCTTGGGTATGAGAGGTGGCGTTCCAATAGCATGGTACTGGGTGTTGCTCACCTCTAAGGCATGAAAACTTACTGGTTCAACATCTGAATTGACATTGATGTATGGTATGTCATTATATGGAGGACACTCCGGCTCAATGTTGATTGTGATTAGGCTGTTGTTGATAATGTATTTCAACTATTGATGAAGGGTGGAGGGGACGACCCCTACCATATGAATTCATGGTCATCCCAAGAGCAGGTTGTATCCCGAATCTATCTTAAGTACATGGAAAGATACGCAGAATGTATGGGGACCAATTTCGTTTGGCAGTTCAATTACTCCGACTGAATTCCAGCGAGCTCCATCAAAAGCATTGATGACCGTATGGCTGCTCTAGATTCGATTGAGATTGATATTTATCTTCACCAAGGTAGCGTATGGACAGATATTTAGAGATAAGCCTCCATCTATCAAGACTCCAGCTAGCATGTATCCAGAGGACAAGACCATAATGTGCAACGGCTTGCAATGACCGATCCCTTCGGGCAAGATGTTGTCATCAGTGAAGGATATCACATTGTTGCTGAAAATGTGATCAACCAAATGTTGAAATTTGTCCGTATCCACTGATTTTGGTAGATAGGCTTCTTCTAAAACCTTCAGCAAGATCGTTCGGTGATCCTCGGAAGTCAAGATCAAGTCTAAAATTGAGATTTGGTGTGGAGCTTCTTTTAAGCTTAAAACCACCTTGGCTTCATTATGACCCATAGTGCAGAGGAATTCTTTAATATTTTCCATGGGTATTTTCCCCTTTGATTTGATGGTAGACTTCATCACCCGTTGGGGAAGATACAGTGGATTATCCTTCGACACTACAACAGTTGTATGCGAGGTGGATCCTTCACCTTCTCCATAATTCCATGACACTTTGTGTAAGCTAACAATAGTATATTGTGCTCTGCATGGTAAGTTGATTGGCTCTGGAGCGGCCACTTTCAAAGGATTATTGCTTCCTCTAAGTTGAATTGCTGGTATAGTGAGCGGTTTGACAATGTTATCAGCCTCAGTAGATAGAACTTCCACCAATCCCTTCCACTTTGTAGGACAGGTATTCTCACTCCCACATAGCACAGTATCATCGTCTGCTAGTTGCAGAACACCGCTGTCAATGAGATTTTGGATAAGATGGCAGAGTGCCCAGCATTCTTCTATGATGTGACCGCGAGAATGGGAGTGATATTGACATACTCCATCAGAATTGTATTATCCTTAACGGGGATTGATTGGAGGTAGAAGGGAAGTGATCCTTCCTTCATTGATTAGCATCTGCAGTATTTCTTCCATAGGTTAGCCCAGGTATGTAAATTCTCCTCTATTGGCAAAATCCCAACGGGCTTTGGCATTCGCTCTCTTCGTCACTTTGTCTTTCAGCATTTCATTTTCTAAAAGTGATGAAGGAATATTCATGAAAAGAGGGAGGATACTAGCATGCTCCTGGCATGTCACTTGATGCTGATAAGTCACTAGTTCTGCTAATTGCTCAATCTGCTTGCATAGAGCTTTCATCTTATGTTCCATTGCAAACTGGAATTTGGAATAATCCCACTTGTCAATACCTTCTTTGGGGGTCTGGGACGACTCACAGTTAAAATTGGAACTCTGTCTATTGCTCCAATTAATCATGTTGACATCCTTTTCTTTGTGTTGAGGAAGATGATTGTCTTGTACGTGAGGTTGATCTGGTTTGGTGACCAAGATCTCACCGTTATCTATCAGGTCTTGGATTTTGTGTTTCAAGACCCAACAATCCTAGGTATCATGTCCAAGTGCCCTGGCATGATAAGCACATTTCCGAGCAGCTTTGAAACCCAGTCCATTAGGGCGGCTGGTGGAAGAATATGTGTGATTTTCTTCTTTGTTGTTAGAAGAGTGAGAATATTCTCGAGTGTGTCCCCTAAGGGTGTGAACACTCAAGGGCGTTTAACTTCTCCACCTTTTGATATTGGTGGGTTCGAAGACCGTGCTTGAAAGGGAGTGTAGTTTCTCCTCTGGATAGGCATGTTCTGATTGCCTTTTTGACCATGTAGTATCAGGGAAACATCTTCCTCTTTCTTTTTATGGACCCTGTTGGAGTTGTTTCCATAATTTTCGGATTGGATGTGATTATTAACAGCTTTAGGGGAAGCTAGGTCTTGAATTTTCCCGGACTTCAATCCCATCTCAGCCATCTCCCCATGTTTGACAATTTCAAAAAATGGTTTACCGATGCCGGCTAAAACGCTTTCATAGAAAGGAGCTTCTTGTATGTCTATGAAAGTCATGACCATTTCTGATTCTTTCATGGAAGGAATAACTTGGGCAGCCAGGCGTCTCCACCTTTGAGCATACTCTCTGAAAGACTCGTTAGACTATTTCTTGACCTTGGTAATTTGATATCAGTCAAGAGCAATCTGAGACTGAAAGCTATATTGTGTGAGGAAAGCTTGTGCTAGCTCTTCCCAGCTATGGATTTATGAGTTGTCTAATCTGGTGAATCACGAACGGGCTTCTCCAGTCAGACTTTTCTGGAATAGCTGCATTCTAAGCTTTTCGTCCTCTACATAAGATCCGAGTTCTCCAATAAACACCTTCAAATGTGTGTAGGGATCTCCTAACTCGTCATACTTTTCAAAGTCAAGAGTCTTAAACTTTTCTGGATAATAAACACCAGGGAATATGCATAGATCAGCATATGAAACACTCCCGTGTGTTCCAATTTCTTTGATAGAAAGAAGGGTTTCTTCCATTCGGAGGAATTTCGTTTTGATGTTACCGGTGTCTGGATTTCCTGTGAGATGGGTGGCATCATGAATTTTGTTGGTCGTATCCAACAGCAGTTTAGGTATTGTAATGACCTGGGTTCCCCCTTGTGTAGAGGATTCAGCATGTACGGGTATCTTTGGACCCTGAGTAGACTGGTGTAGTTCTTTAAGCAGAACAACAAAATCTGTAATTTGTTTTCTTAATCTATCAAATTCTTTGCGTGAAACTGGATTAAGGTCAGTCTGGTCAGATGACGACGTGATTGACTGTAGGCTTGCAGCCTTCTTGGATTTTGACCGGGTAGTAGGTCCGATTTGTTCCCTGCGAAAGACTTTCATAGTTTAGTCTTTAGGGAATGTATAAAACATAACAACCTATGTGATTGTACGTTTTAGGATTTTTATCCTGCAAAATAGATGTTAGCTATTTGTAATACATGATAACATGTTAAATATGTATGTGTACACATTTCTTCATATTTCTCATTACATTGAGATAGATATGGAATTACAAGTAATTTAAAATGAGAAAGCATGAAGAGACTTTCATCTGTATTGGGTTTATCAGAGGTTGACCTATCTTAGGTTACTCTCGCAGCTTTTGGCATGAAGGTTCCCAAATCATCGCAATTTACTCAACAGGAAATGAATCCGGTCTTTCAATTGGAGCAAATTTGGGTGGTGTCTTTCCTGAGCCTCGCGGGAATTAGTCTTTCTACGAGTCCAGTAATCAAACACCGACATGATAGCCTCCTGGTGGAGGGACCACACAACATACATTCATATACAATGCGTCTCACTGTATGGAAATGATGACATGTGTGAAGCACTAATATCACAAGCAGATATGGTGCGAAGCACTAAGTGCAGTAAGCAAATGCATTCGTACATATTCATCATAAATGTAAATGCAACATCCACACACAAGCAGATAATTGTTTTGAAAAGATTGTAATAGTGGCTTAAGTCCTCTTACTAGAGTCTCCAGCAGAGTCGCCACCTGTCGACGTTGGGATTTTTAGCTGTCCCTTTCCGTTACTTGTTCTTTGGTGTTCTCATTGTAGGTGAGATTTGTTTGAAAAAACAAGTGAAAAAGGTCCGAATGTATAATGTCGAAGATGGACTGTTAAGAGTCGCTAGTTGGTTTTTTAAATGGTTGTACCACCATACCGAGAAAAGGTTTGCACATTGACCCAATGATGTGACACTGTTAAACGGGTCGATGAAACCGAGATTCATTAGGGTCTGGGGACTTGATTATGCGGGGGGAATGTGTTAGGCACCCACCAACATCCGTGTTACCACGGTGACCGCCTCTTTCAAGTAACTGTTATCTGAATGTGTGTGTGGGGGTCAATGTGTTAATTATTTGGAAGTAGTGCGAGGCCTCATTCGAACCTATATACACTGGGTTTGAATTTATGTAAAAATTCAATTTTTAGCAGGATATGACAGTGATGTTTTATAAAGGAGGTTTTTCAAACGCTTGTGCTCAATAGTAATTGAGACCTTTAACACTTCCATTTTATTAAGTGTTCGGCTTGATTGATTTTATCTCCGAGATGCGAAGCATCTATAAGAAAATAATGTACAAAATAATGCAGATTTCCTCGTGGGTATGAAAACCATCTGAGGTAATTCAGACACTACAGATAAATTTACAAGCTGCTTACAACTGAAAATGTCCATCACGAGAACCGAATCTAGATCCAATAGGCTGAATCTGTGATCACATGATTCCTAGGCGCACATGATACATCAATTTGTATGAAAGCAGTAAGCAGGTATATATATATAAAAGATGTAAATATATATAGACATGATCAACCACCACGAAGCACCTCCACGGGGGATAAGAAAATGTAAATAAAGCTGTAACAGCTATCAACCGCCACGGAGGAAACTCCACGCTGGACGAAAATGTATATATATATATATATATATATATATATATATATATATATATATATATATATATCCAGGCTCATCGAACAGAATTCAACAACAGTTCATATATATAAATATATATATATATATATAAGCGAGTAAATGCACCGAATGTAAAATCCAGGCTCATCGAACAGAGTTCGACACACAGTTAATATATATAAATAAATAAATAAATATATATATAACCAAATAAACGCTTCAGGTCGAAGTCTAGGCTCAATCAAGGCATAACTCGATAATGTTAGTCCATATATAATATATATATATATATGTATATACAAATTTAAAATAAAATCACGGACTGAAGTTCGGGCAAACACGAGCAACACGACTCTCAACGTGAAGAAGAGTGTGTGCAAAGATGAAGATAAAGGGTTTAAAGTGTGTAAGAAGGCTTACAGTGGACTGCCGAAGAAGACTTCTATATCTTTAAAGTAGATGAAACTCGGCTCCCGCTGGTACAAAAGTAGCTATATGTGAGCTCACAAGTGTATAAAATGAGAAAGCACTCAGTATATTATAAGTACGGAGCAAATTTGACAAGGCTTCATCGCCTCTTCTCTTTCTTAAAATGGCCACCCCAAGCCCTCTATTTATAGAGGGGGGAGCTACAGGTGTACCTGTGGCCAGCCGCATGTGTACCTGCGGCCAGCCGCAGGTGTACCTGAGGTAGCCCGGGTTGCCTTGGGTTTCTCAGGTCGTGTCGTCTCGCAGTACATGCACGTAGGCACTGCAATGTCCGCTCAGACATTCAGAATTGCAATTCGGGCATCCGACTGAGGTATGTAGGACCTTTTTCGGACCTCCGTTGTTGAGATTTGTACAATGGCATGGGATTAGAGGTTGTACAAAGTCATGAAGATGGGACGGTGCCCTCCGGTCTTCAAGCTTCAAATTCTATTCGTTACCCTACACAATAGTCACTCGGGATTGGGTTTCCTTGATTCTTGTGGGACATCGTTGTGTAGAAATGTATGTATGAGATATTGAGATTACTTGATGTGGACTTGAATTGGCAAGATGACAACTGTGCCCCTTACCGGAGTTATCATCGGTTTGGGCTTGTAAAACAGACATTGCTCAGAGTTATCTCTGAGATTGGACTGATGCAAGTGTTGAAGGTCCTCAGTATCATCTCTTAGGGGTGTATGTCCTCCCGGTATTATCTCCGGGTCTGGTCTTGAGTGCCGAGGTTGAAGCTAATTGCATGCATTTGAAACAAGCATTTTCGGGGTCATCACCGGAATTTCATTCATTGGGGTTATCACCAAGTTTGGTAGCTGTTATTCCCCATGGTGGGACTAAGACTGGATACCTCGGGGTTGTCTCCGAGATTAATCGGTCTTCTCTGGTGGAGTTTCCGGTATTGGAACTGCATGCCTCGGGGTTATCTCTGAGGTTGGAACTGTTACTCCCGGTGTGTGTTCCGGGTTTGAGATTGAACTTCCGGTAGTATCCGGACTTGGCGTGAGCTGTCTTCCAGGGTTATCTCTGAAAGATGAATCCGCATTCCTGAAATGCCAGTGACAGTTGTGCAGAAAATTTTGAGTGTCTACACTGATGTTTGAAAAATTATTATAAATTATAATAATTGTTTAAATATTATTAAATGCTTCCAAAAAAATATTATAAATGATATTTGACTTATCGAAAATAATATTAAAGCTTAGAGACCAAGTTTAATTGACAATCAATGTGTTAATTGTCGGATAGAGTGATCAGAACACCAAGAATAGACCGAAGTCCAACCAGACCAACCTAGTTAGACTTGATAAGTGTTTATATATTTTATAAACACTAATGTGGCTATGTGATAATGTGTCTAAGAGACATATTGACTGTAAATTACAATGATACGTGTTGTAAATTATTGTGCTAATTGTGAGACCGATATTATTGGTTATAGGTCTTTCGAAAGTAGATAAGTATATTGTGTTGCTGTAAACAGCGGAAAAGGCAAGTTTCCTAACTCAACCATGAGTTATATTTTTTCAATTATATTGGTGGTTAATTATTGTTAATTAGACCACGTCCAATAATTTATTGTTGATTAATCGCAGTTAGTGCATATTTGTTAATACAAATTGAATTAGTGAATTCTGAGAATATAATTAGAGAATAACTATTGTTGGATACTTACATCCGTAAAAGCTAGTATTGACAGTATAGATAATTCCTGTTTATTGTCGAATTGTGTTGATATATGACTGAGCTAATTATTCTAGCTAGACGAACAATTGTTAGAACTTGATAGGTTCGAGAAGATAATTCAATTATTATTAAAAGATCAATGTCAATTATTTTGGCTAGATCGAGAAGTAACTAAATATTGAAATCATAATATTTTGTTGTTAAATCAAAACTTGATTCTGAGACTGAGAAGAACAACCTTTTATATAAAGGGAACATTTTATTGGTCGTATATTCGGCCTTTGTGTGCGATTAAGTATTATGCATAATATAGTGTATAAGGATTTGGTCGCTCTAAGTACTTGCAGAGGGGTATAATTTAATCTTTATGGTTATCTGATACACCTGGGTATATCAAAGTCCAATCTTTGATAGTTACTCGAGAAGAGAAGTTCAAGATCCAACGGATCGCTCAACATAAATATGGAAAACATTCAATTTTGTTATTGCGTAAAATTTATTCTTCATTACTCAATAAAATATCGTAGAAACTTTGAAAGCGTTGTACTCTTTAACTATCAAATAATTTTGTTGCATAGATTGCGAGAAAACTTGTTATTGATTAATGAATTGTTCAGCTATTTCAATGTTCCCCGAACTTTGGTATTATTCTATCAAATTAGATAGTATTTTCTTATTGATTATTATACATTTATTGTATGTCTTAACTTGCGGGGCAAATTTATTGCTCACCCTTGCTAAATAAAACATTTCAACTAGGGAAGCGGAGGCTAGCGGTCTAAGAAGAACAAAGGCAAAGGCAAAATGCTGGAGTAGTTATAATGAACTTTATATTATGTTTTATTTGTAAACCATTTTTGTATATCTAAGGGGTATATTTGTAATGTTAAGGGTAGATAACCTGGGACTAATATATTAACAATCTCTGTTAATGACTTATGTATTACTATTTCTATATAAATGGGTTGTTAGATGTTATTATATTGTGAATCATGAGCACCAAACTTGGGGGTCAGGTAACCCGAATTTGGGGGTGTAATAGGTTGGTTCCAAAGTTGTAGGTTAGAAACCCTAAGTGAGGTGGGGGGAAACCCTAGGATTATAACCATAAGAGAGATAGAGAAAACTCATTTAGAGTTCTAAGTGAGGGATTGACGAAGTGAATCAACAGTGAGATATGTGGACACATAGTGTGAGAAGTTTGTACTACTAATGTACTAATCAAGTTATTTAAACTGATTATAGTATGTCTGGAGAATATGAAATGAGTGCGGAGATGATAGCGGTTGTTGTACCAGTGACAGTAGCCGAGGTGCCAGCACAAAGCGAATCAGTTGAGAAGGTGGGAGAAGATGAACCTATGGTCAATCTGGGAAGTGATCATGATGATTATCCCACGATGTATCTGAGTGGTGACGAGGAGGCAGAGTACGAAGAAATTAAGGTGGATGTTGATCGATTTTGCAATCAATGAATACGTGCAAGTATACACGGTCAAAAAGTAATAAAATGAAAGTAGAGTATCGTTCCCACGAGAAATTATTTAATAAAAATCACCAAATACTAATTCTTAACCAAACTAATTTTATTTAAACAATCTCAAATCGTGTTTTTTCTAATAAAGAAAACTAAATTAACTAATTAAAACTAAGATTTTAACGAATGAATTCAAATAAATAAATATTAAGACTTCAATATCCGCAATTATGAATTATAAATCAATTATCCAATTATCCCAATTATTATGCCTACTGAATTGTTAACAAGAATTCTCAAATGCCAAAAGTTCTTTTCCAAGTGATCAATTGCCTTCTATTTAATCCAGATTAATCTTGCTATATTCCTATTCAAAATAAGTGAATTAAACTCCTTTAATCCAAATTCCTTATGTGTTACATGCGGTGAACAGATATTTCCATTCAATTCACAAACCTAATTATTCACCATTCAAATAACTAAGTCACATGTTATCATGCTCAGTTCTAACCCTAGAATTCCTCTTCCAATTCCTTCTAGAGTAACAAAGTAATTACTGATCAGATAATTAAGCAATAAGCACAAAGCAAGATGAACAATTAACTTCAACATAAATAATTAGAATAAATAAAATAATCAATTCATAGTCATAAAAAGTTCAATTGAAATCTTAATGAAAGAATTAGTTCATAATTAATGAATTAAAATCAATAATCCACAATTGCATAGACATTAAAAGATAAAAGTAAGATGAGAGAAGAGAATAGAATCTGTTGTCAGCAAATTTGATGCTCCCCTCTTGATCCTGCTTTGAATCTTCAATGGTCTCCAAGTTGCTTCAATCTCCAAAATTAATAAGAACTAGGGTTATTTTGTAATCTAATGGAGAGTTTAATCTCTAATCTAAGCTATGTAATCCCCCCTATTTTATGCCTTACATCATGTATTTATAGGTTACAAGTCCAATTTTTAGCTTATGAAC
This sequence comes from Panax japonicus, assembly GCA_020205505.1. NCBI lineage: Eukaryota > Viridiplantae > Streptophyta > Magnoliopsida > Apiales > Araliaceae > Panax > Panax japonicus. The sequence goes on from JAINUV010001491.1 coordinate 363,743, forward strand.
AAACCCAATCCTATTTGGAGTCAAAAAGGTGTCAAAATTCGCCCAAAACACGTCCAGGCCATCACCAAGCCCTTCCCCAGCGCCCCAGCGCTGGGCATGGCGCTGAGAGTCTGCCTTATAGCGCCCCGGCGCTTGAAAATGCACTAAGAATCGTGCCCCAGCGCTGTCCCAAAATCTGACATTTTCTGCTCCGACGTCCTTTGGAAAAACGGCCATAACTTCTTCGTCCGAACTCCGATTTTGATGATTCAAGATGTTCAGGAAAGAGGAAAAGTAGATATACAACTTTCATTCTTGAAGTGTTTCGAAATAATGTCCAGAGCTATAGTCAAATTGGCTCTGAAGTTACTATTATGTAAATAGCAAGCCGAAAACGCGAATCTAGCCACCCCGAACGTTGATCCATGCAACTTTTGTCCCAAATCCTACAAAACAATATAAAACATGCTTTAATAGACACAAACACATAAAAACATCCTAAAGACTTGAGAAAAACAATAAATTAAGCCCGAATGTATCCAATTCATGTGTATAAAACTCACTCATCAAATACCCCAAACTTAAACCTTTGATTGTCCTCAAGCAAAAACACAAAAATGTTATGCAATGCAATGTAATGAAACTAATCTATATGCCTACGAATCCAACAGTAATGACAGAAACAAGTCTATTCAACCGGCCTTAGAGAAATCAAGTAAACATGATAATACATCATATTAAAACAAATCAGTAATTTCCCAATCAATCATCAAATCTTAGACTGTTATCACTGATATAGTGCGTGTGTGCTCCACAACAATGTTAACTGATATAAAATCAAATATAAGACATAATAGATATCTTTTAAGGCATCATACAGTGCAAATTCACAAAATTCACGAACAAGCTAGATCCAACTAAAGTCAAACATCCACGAAGTTCAAGAGTCCAATCCGGGATACTTATGTTTTACTTTTCATTACGGGGGCTTTTTGCTCTTTTCTCGTTTTATTGTTTTTTTTTTACTTTTTTTTTTCTTTTTTTAACCATGATTGTGCAATGTCTCATTCCATTAAGCTAACAGTGTCACCCCTTAGCGAGCTTTCGACCAACGACTCCCAGACCATATAAGACCTTAGGGCGCTAGGTTTTAAGATACCCCTTCGGGCGTACTTACTCAAGTAACAAAGGCCCCGAAACAAAACTAGCCACTGTAATTTTTACTTTATTTTTTTCTTTCTTTTTCTTTTTTTTAGCGAAGCTTATATATCCCAAATTTCCCCCCCAAACTTAAGTTTTTATCAAAATTTAGCCATCTCCGCCTATTCATGTCTTTCATTCCTTCACATTAGTATTATCCTTAAGAAATTCATTATGTATCAATTTAAACTTAATTAGTCAACATAGCTGTTATTAACGTGTTAACCTTAATTATACCAGTTTCAAACAGGAAAAGATTCAATTCATAACAAGAAATCACATCAAAGCCTGAATATTCAATACTATACTTATTTACTTAACTCCAGTCTCATCATTGGCCAAAATAGACTTTTACTATCTAACAGTTGGAATCATGCAAATATAAACTAACTGCAACAAACATAGTAAACTAACTACTATTTTTGCGATTTTTAATTTTTTTTTATTTTTTTAACAAAAAACTGAATGCAAAAACTAAATATAAATAATCCGAAAATATAACGAACTACAATGTAAATAACTAACTATATGCAATACAAAACTAAAATACCCCCAAACTTAAACTAGACATTGTCCTCAATGACTAAAATAGAAAAAAAAAATAAAGCAAAGGACTTCCCTGAAAATATAGAAATCTTCCTCCTTGTCCGTTAAGTTTGGAGAATAGGCTAAGCACATGGAACAAATTGGGCACCACACTTGAATTTGACTTAAATAACCTGTAAAACCATGATAGAAGCAATTTTATTAAATCCTAAATAAATGAAAATTCAAAACTAATAATATAAAACCTAATAAAAACTAAAAATAAAAATTTAACTTGGGTTGCCTCCCAATAAGCGCTTGTTTTATAGTCTCAGCCTGACTTTGTCTGGTCAATGCTATCCAATTCCTCTTCGAAAGTTGAGGAAACCTCCATCCATTGGAAATAATATAGCTTTTGGTAGGTTCCCATTTGTAATAGCCATTGTTTTAAAGTCACATAGCATGCTCTTTGTAGATAGGATCCCCATTAAGAACGGTAAACCACTAGGTGTTTCCTCCATTATGTCGATGATCAGATTAGGGCATTGAAGCTTAATAAACATATTGGAATCTTCCTCTATCTTCTCTTTTTTCATCCCACCATGAGTCCACAACTGTACTAGCTCTTACGTTACCAAGAGCTTTGCCGATGACATGACTTTCAATTGGACAAGGTTTTGCAAATCTAACCGGACTCTTGAACTGGTGAGGAGAAGGTACTTGAGGCATAAATAACATTGGCTCATCATCATTGGTTCTCACAATTAGTTCTTCACCGACCTTGTTGTCATTATCCCCACTTGTCTCCTCTTTTTCATCTCGTGGCTCATCTAGTTGTAGATTTGGCTCGGGCTCACCATCGGGCTCATCATCAGTCTCGTTATCCATGTCATAGAGCCAAGTGTATTGAAGATGGAAGTTTAACGCATGTGCTATCTACCCCAATTGATTTTCCAAATTCTTGATCGACGCATTTATTCTTTGTGTATTTAGATCTATTTTATTTTGTTTCCTTTCATGTTCCTCGTGTTTCTTTTCAGAAGCTGTAATATATCTATCCAAGGCTTCTTCCCAACTTTCTTTCCGCTCTGGTTGTTGTGTCTGATTTTGAAACCCAGAATTGTTTTGTTGTCTCGGGGCTTGAGATTGAGCTTGATTGTTACTCCATGAAAAATCTGGGTGATATCCCCAATCATGATGATAGTTGTTGGGATAGACATAATTATTGGGGTAATCACCACCATAGTGTACCGGCTCGAAACTGATGGCGCATTGATGACTCATATGATTTCCAGCACAATAATCACAAACCATTGCTACTTGCTGTGTGGATGGTGGGCTCCATGTTTCCATTGGTCGAGTCATGTTCGTGTATGGCCATTGATACTCAAATTCATCCATGGTACCTGAAAAAAGAGAAATATAAGAAGACAATTAAAAATAAAAATAAAAATGTTTAAATTAAGACTAATTTGATTGAAATTAATATTGGTAAATAATTATTAAATTAATTCCCCGGCAACGGCGCCAAAAACTTGTTGATCGATTTTGCAATCAATGAATATGTGCAAGTATACACGGTCAACAAGTAATAAAGTGAAAGTAGAGTATCGTTCCCACAAGAAATTATTTAATAAAAATCACCAAATACTAATTCTTAACCAAACTAATTTTATTTAAACAATCTCAAATCGTGTTTTTTATAATTAAGAAAACTAAATTAACTAATTAAAACTAAGATTTTAACGAATAAATTCAAATAAATAAAGATTAAGACTTCAATATCCGCAATTATGAATTATAAATCAATTATCCAATTATCCCAATTATTATGCCTACTGAATTGTTAACAGGAATTCTCAAATGCCAAAAGTCCTTTTCCAAGTGATCAATTGCCTTCTATTTAATCCAGATTAATCTTACTATATTCCTATGCAAAATAAGTGAATTAAACTCCTTTAATCCCAATTCCTTATGTGTTACATGTGGTGAACAGATATTTCCATTCAATTCACAAACCTAATTATTCACCATGCAAATAACTAAGTCACATGTTATCATGCCCAGTTCTAACCCTAGAATTCCTCTTCCAATTCCTTCTAGAGTAACAAAGTAATTACTGATCAGATAATTAAGCAATAAGCACAAAGCAAGATGAAAAATTAACTTCAACATAAATAATTAGAATAAATCAAATAATCAATTCATAGTCATAAAAAGTTAAATTGAAATCTTAATGAAAGAGTTAGTTCATAATTAATAAATTAAAATCAAGAATCCACAATTGAATAGACATTAAAAGATAAAAGTAAGATGAGAGAAGAGAATAGAATCTGTTGTCAGCAAATTTGATGTTCCCTTCTTGCTCCTGCTTTGAATCTTCAATGGTCTCGAAGTTGCTTCAATCTCCAAAACTAATAAGAACTAGGGTTATTTTCAAATCTAATGGAGTGTTTAATCTCTAATCTAAGCTATGTAATCCCCCCCCTATTTTATGCCTTACATCATGTATTTATAGGTTACAAGTCCAATTTTTAGCTTATGAACAAACTCAATCCTATTTGGAGTCAAAAAGGTGTCAAAATTCGCCCAAAATGCGTCCAGGCCATCACCAAGCCCTTCCCCAGCGCCCCAGCGCTGGGCATGGCGCTGAGAGTCTGCCTTATAGCGCCCCGGCGCTGGAAAATGCACTATGAATCGCGCCCCGGCGCTGGCCCAAAATCTGACATTTTCTGCTTCGACGTCCTTTGGGAAAACGGCCATAACGTCTTCGTCCGAACTCCTATTTTGATGATTCAAGATGTTCTGGAAAGAGGAAAAGTAGATCTACAACTTTAATTCTTGAAGTGTTTCGAAATAATGTCCGGAACTATAGTCAAATTGGATCTGAAGTGACTATTGTGTAAATAGCAAGCCGAAAACGCGAATCTAGCCACCCCGAACGTTGATCCATGCAACTTTTGTCCCAAATCCTACAAAACAATATAAAACATGCTTTAATAGACACAAACACATAAAAACATCCTAAAAGACTTGAGAACAACAATAAATTAAGCCCGAATGTATCCAATTCATGTGTATAAAACTCACTCATCAGTGAAGAAAGAGAATAAGACTAAAGTTGAAGAACAAGATCAACTATCTGAAGAAGTTCAAGAACTCCTGAGTAAAGTGTTTCTCTTGGAGGAGTTATTGAAGACAGAGTGAGCATTACGCGAAATGACTGAAGAACGGAATGAGCTCAAGGCGCAGGTGGAAAGGATGAAGACTGAAGGTGGTGGATCGTCTGAAGGAAAAATCAAGCAGCAGAAGAGAAAGAATAAGTGAAAGAGGGACAACGACAACCCTAATTCTAAAAAGTCAAACTTAATGAAGAAGCAAGTCTGTAGCAAGTGTGGAAAGACTCACGCAGGAGAATGCATGATGTGGAAGAATGTGTGCTTCAATTGTAAGCAGGAATGACATATTTCCCTACATTGTCCTAAGTCGAATTTGAGGAAGTGTTATTCATGTGGGAGGACGGGTCACGGATTCAACAAGTGTCCCAACAAGAAGAAGACTGGTGAAGGGAGTGGACGGTAGACAACTTAGAAATACGTGCTAATATCTTTTGGTAGTAGGTTATGATATTAAAAGTTGTAATATCAAGAACGATGTGTAAGCATATATAAATATAAATATGTTTGTATAAATGAAATCTTTATTTTATATATGAATATAAGATTAAGATTAATTTGTGTGTTCTTAAAACTCATACTTATGGTAAGTTAATGACTTATAATTATAAGAAATGTTTTGAACCCCTCAGCGAATGGACGCCAAAGGTCTGACTGGGATAAGTTCATACACTCATATAATTGTGGCGAGTTCCTGAACTCATAAGTGTGGTAAGTTTGACAAATTGGGAATAGTTATGTGAAAAAGGAAAATTACAACTTTTTGTGTAAAGTTGGAGAATTGAAACCTTTTGTGTAAAGTTGTGTTGTTAATTCTGATATTATTTAAAAAGGGATAGTCATTTGTGTTAAGTACTAAATGTACTATGTGCTATTTGAATAAATATGTGTTTATATGAGAATTATGTGTTGAATTCTTATTGTGATTAAGAATTTATGTAGAGAAAGAGAATTAATGTAAGATTTTTATTTAAATCAGATCATGTCACCTAGACGACAGAATCGAAATCAAAGAGAAGAGCAATCGGTGAATAATGAAGGAGGTTAAGCTGACCCAATGCAAAACTTTGCAAATATGATAGGCGAAGCTATGGGAAATAGAGCGCCAGCAGCAAGAGCGAGAAATCATCTAGTAGATCGATTGGAAAATATCAAAGACTTTAAAGCGGTAGGACCGCCAGAATTCAAGGGAACCACGGATCCAATTGAAGCCCAAACATAGGTGAAAGAGATGTAGAAAGCATTCATCATTGCGCATGTGGCAGAAGAGCAGAAGATAGCTTTTGCAACATATCTGATGAAGGGAGAAGCCAATTATTGGTGGGAGACTAATCAGGCAAGAGCCGGTACAGCTGTGGTAACTTGGACAAGATTCAAGGAGTTGTTCTTTGAGAACTATTTTTCACCGAGTATGCAATCCAGGATGGAAGTCAAATTTTTAGAACTGAAGTAAGAGAATATGTCGGTTTCGGAGTATGCTGCCAAATTCAACGAGTTGTCGAGATTTGTACCTCATCAGGTTGACAGAAGCCGGGGATATTCAACAAGGTAGCAGTATTGCAGATCAATACGTTCACGACTTTGATGGAAAAAAGCGTTAGCTGCATCTCGATTTCATCAGGAAAAGAAGAAGAAGACAAACGATGGAGGAAGTAGTGGTCGTAGTAATCCGAATAAGAGAAAGTGGAGCGAGAATACCCATTCGGGTAACAAGATAGAAGGGAATAAGAAAAGAGGGGAGCCATGTGCTACATGTGGAAAGAATCATTCAGGAGTTTGTTTGAAGAAGAAGGGCATTTTTTACAACTGCGGTCAAGAGGGGCACATGTCGCCCATTTGTCCTAATCTGAAGAAGATACAAGGTTGCTTTGCATGCGGATCGACTGATCATATGGTTCGGAACTGTCCAAAGAGGAATGTGGAGAAGGAAAGTGGCAACAAGGGACCTGGTGGCGGAACCTTGGCAATTCGAGGACCTACACAGCTAGTAAGACCATCAGCTCGTACATTTAACATGACGGTACAAGATGCAGTGGCTGATCAGGAGGTCGCAACAAGTAACGATTTCACTTAATACTTAAATCACGGGAGTATTTTTTGTTAGATATTATTGTGAATTGTTTTCTTTTATAGATCCAAGTCAAATGATAGAATATATGAAACACAAATGAATATTGTGTTGATAAGAATGAATTGATGATACAATTTTAAAGATTGTAGAGAATAAGAAAGCGGTGATTCCGAGGACAGAATCATTTTAAAGAGGGGTGAATGTAATAACCCAAAATTTTTAATAATCCGAATTTATGAATAATTTTTTTTATTAATATTAATATTAATTATCAATATTGTGTTGTGTATCTTTGATACGAGCTGTGAGAATTAGTCAATTTGTGTATTGATTGAAAAATAAGAGTAGAGTTGTGCTTAACTAAAAATTTAAAACCCTAACCCTAAGTTCGGATAGGGATTCGATAGAAAATATAATTAAAATAATTATATTGATAAGTATGTGTTTGTACTGTATAGAAATATTTAACAATGATTTATCGGATAAGGTTTAAAATAAATAAACCTAATAAGAGATTAGAAACCTTAATCTCATGATTAAAAACTCTAACGTACAATTAAAAACCCTAATTGTATGCCGAGAAACCCTAATTTTGAATCCAGGAATCCTAAACCCTAATTAGGAAACCCTAATCCTAATAGGCAAGCTTAAAGTGTTTATTAAACGTTGATGTGATTAGGAAACCCTAATTTAATTAGGAAACCTTAATTGAAAATTTTAGAAATTAAATTTGTAAAACCTAAGGGTTAGAACTTTAGGGTTAAACCCTAAGGGTTTGGGCAAAATCAAGAATGCCATAAAAAATCATTTTGCAAATGACAAAAATGCCTTTTTATATTCTTTATTATGTAACTTGCAATATTTGCCAACAACTTTTGTTGGTAACCTACTATGTTGACTTAGTAACTTAAAATATCAGCAATTCAGTCCCTATATGGCAGCCAACATCAGATCTAAGTTATATATCTCAATATATATAGAATTAGAGAGAGAAAGTTCTCATATTTTGCTTATTTTGATATAAAGCTCTCACCAAATCTCTCTCACAAAACCTCTGAATTGTTAAGTTACTCAGTCCTAAAAACATCCCCTTGATCAACCAAGATTAGTTAGTAAGATCAAGATACAGAATTTAAAGCTAGAAGGTATAAATCTAATTTGATTTTTGATCCTAATGGTTAAGAAAAAATTTGTGTTTATGTGTTTATATTTGTGTTAAAAGGTGTTTTTAGTTGATCTATGGTGATATACAATAGATTCATAGCATCGAAGTTCTTTAAAATTAAGTTTTTTTAAAAACTGTCCAAGAACAAGATTTATGGTCTGACAAGATAATGTCAGGAGCCACAGATTCTTACTCGTTAATGATCTTTGTTGTTTTAAAGTTGTTATATGTAGCTTGGCATGTGGTCTTTTATCTGGAAGTGAAATCACAGTTGTTGAATGTCCAGATTGTGAGTTATAATCGGTCAAAACCCGTTTACCGGTCATGACTGAGTACATTCTGGGCAATCCAGAAATTTGAAAACAGCGTCTGACAACATCTTTAAGCTCCTTGATCTGTCAGTCGTGTTAGTGTTTTGATGATGTGTTGTATTCAGATTGTAGTTTGTAATGTGGAATCTAGATCCATGACCTTAGAACTCTTAAACAATCAACAGATTGATCGTAGCAAGTGGTCAAAGTAGGCCACTTGCACTGATATTACATTTCTGGAATTTCCATAAAAGGGTATGAACGACCGAGTCATAGCTTGTGGACTTGTTGTTGTTAAACTGATTTGTTTTTATAGTAATGTTTCTTGTCATGTATATTATAGATTTGAACCATTAAACGACATAAATCATGACCAGAACATAAAGGAAATCAAGCATGAAAGTGACCAGTCGAAGATCTGGGTTTCTGGGGAAACCCAAATAATGTCTGACAACGAATTTAAAAGCCCAGATCATTACGATGTTTGATTGTTTGACCTAGATTGCTAGTGTTTATTGTAGTGTGACATAAACACTACATGATCTGAGTTTTAGATTGGACAGAAACAAGATTGACATGAAATTAAACGTGGTCAAACGAGCACCCTTGTTAACCGGTCTGACAGTGTTCTTGAGGCTCAAGAACACCTTAGACGACAGAAAGCGTCGTTAAAGGCCTATAGCGACAGATTATTTAATTTCTAATTTCTGATTTTTCTGAAAATTATTTAAAAATAGAAATAAATTATAAAAATGGTTTTAAAAATTATTTTAAATTATGAAAAATAATTTTTGATTAACTAGGATATTTTTCATTAATATTTATAATTATTTGAATATTAATTATATTTAATTTATTTAATTAGTGTATTAAATAAATTAGAAAAAATGATTTTAATTATATAAAAATCATTTTAAATAAGAATAAAGAGTTTAAAAAAAAATTGAGTTATAAAATGTAACTTTCAATATTTTTGGAGAATTTTCATTAATAATTTAATATTAATGATATTAGATTATTAGATTTATTTAATTATTAAATTAAATAAATAAGTTAAAAATGATTTTATTGATTTAAATATCATTTTAAATGAGAATAAAGTGTTAGCAAATATTTTGAATTATAAAATATAATTTTCAATAATTTTGGATAATTCTAGTTAATAAATTAATATTAATGATATTAGATTATTTAATTATTATATTAAATTAATGAAAGAAAATTGATTTTTATTGATTTAAAATCATTTAAAAATTATAAAAATGATTTAAAAATATTTTAAGTTATAATTAATGACTTTTAATATTTTGATGATAAATTCATTAATATTTAAATATTAATAGTGATGATTATAAATGATTTTAATTATTTTAAAAAATCATTTAAGTAGAATATTAATGATTTAAAAATATTTTAAGTTATTAATAATAACTTTAATAATTTGACAAGTATGTTATTAATATTTTTATTATTAAATATTAATGATGATAAGATTATTTGATAATTAAATCATTTAAAAATAATTCCGATGTTTAAAAAATTATTATAAATTATAATAATTGTTTAAATATTATTAAAAGCTTCCGAAAAATATTATAAATGATATTTGACTTATCTAAAATAATATTAAAGCTTAGAGACCAAGTTTAATTGACAATCAATGTGTTAATTGTCGGATAGGGTGATTAGAACCCCAAGAATAGACCGAAGTCCAACTAGACCGAACTAGTTAGACTTGATAAGTGTTTATATAGGTTTTAAACACTAATGTGGATATGTTATAATGTGCCTAGGAGATAGATTGGTTGTAAATTACAGTAATACGTGTTGTGAATTATTTTGCTAATTTTGAGACCGATATTATTGGTTATAGGTCTTTCGAAAGCAGATAAGTATATTGTGTAGTTATAAACAGCGGAAGAGGCAAGTTTCTTAACTCAACCCTGAGTTATATTTGTTTAATAATATTGGTGGTTAATTATTGTTCATTAGACCACGTCCAATAATTTATTGTTGATTAATCGTAGTTAATGCATATTTATTAATTCAAATTGAAATAGTAAATTCTGAGAATATAATTAGAGAATAACTATTGTTTGATACTTACATCCGTAGAAGCTAGTATTGATAGTATAGATAATTCCTGTTTATTGTCGAATTGTGTTGAGATATGTTTGAGCTAAATATTCTAGCTAGACGAACAATTGTTAGAACTTGATAGGTTCGATAAGATAATTTAATTATTATTGACAGATCGATGCCAATTATTTTGGCTAGATCGAGAAGGGACTAAATATTGAAATCATAATATTTTGTTGTTAAATCAAACCTTGATTGTGAGACTGAGAAGAACAACCTTTTATATAAATAGAACATTTTATTGGTTGTATATTCGGCATTTGCGTGTGATTAAGTATTATGCATAATATAGGGTATAAGGATTTGGTCACTCTAAGTACTTCTAGAGGGGTATAATTTAATCTTTATGGTTATCTGATACACCTGGGTATATCAAAGTCCAATCTTTAATAGTTACTCGAGAAGAGAAGTTCAAGATCCAACGGATCACTTAGCATAAATCTAGAAAACATTTCACTTTGTTATTGCGTAGAATTGATTCTTGATTACTCTACAAAATATCGTAGAAACTTTGAAAGCATTGTACTCTTTCATTATCAAATAATTGTGTTGCATAGATTGCGAGTAAACTTGTTATTGGTTAATGAATTGTTCAACTATTTCAATGTTCCCCGAACTTTGGTATTATTCTATCAAATTAGATAGTCTATTCTTATTGATTATTATACATTTATTGTATGTCTTAACTTGCGTGGCAAATTTGTTACTCACCCTTGCTAAATAAAACATTTCAGCTAGGGAAGCGAAGGCCAGCGGGTTTAAGAAGAACAAAGGCAACGGCAAAATGCTTGAGTAGTTATAATGAACTTATTATTATGTTGTATTTATAAACCCTTTTTATATATCTAAGGGGTATGTTTGTAATGTTAAGGTTAGATGACATTGGACTAATGTATTAACAATATATGTTAATGACTTATGTATTACTATTTCTATATAAATGAGTAGTTAGATGTTATTATATTGTGAATCGTGAGCACCAAACTCAGGGGTCAGGTAACCCGGATTTGGGGGTGTCACAAATATATCGTGAAAGGAAATATTTAAATATTCTTTATAACATTCGAGGTAATATAATAACTCAAGTTATTTAGTAAATTAACATAACTTAGTTTTCTTTTATAACTTTAACCATCTTGGAAATACATTACTATAATCAAAATTATGTATTTCTTCATAACATAACACATGATGTTTTTATCAAATTTTCTCCAAATATAAGAACTAATCATAATAAAATGATTTACTCATTTTCTCAAAATATTATTCTTAATATAATATCTATGTATTATTAAAATATTTATATGCACGATACACGTACACACTATATATAGAAAATATGTTTATTTTATATTATGATAAATTGTTTCCATTAAATTATATAGTAAATATGTTTTAATATATTTAGCATATTAGTTATTCACACACATTACCTCGTACAAAGCTATATAAGGTAATATCAAACTAATATTCTCACTTTTATTAAAATAATCAATTGCTAGAATTTATTCTTAATATTCTTTATTAGCAATATACTATAATTATTTCTCTTTCCTTTCTATAGATTGTCTCAACACAATTTCTTTAATCTATACATTTAACTATATCTCAATATTAATCAATAAATCTCTAACCAATATTTATTAAAAATATATATCGATTTTCTTCTCTCGTCAACAACGTACATATATACAAGTCTAAACCTAGCACACATCGAGTCTTTAATAGTATTCAATATTGTACACTGAGTGATTTTGCACAAACAACCAACAAATTAGTTTATGTCTCGTCTACACTATTTTCACAGTGAGTTAGATCGGTTACTAATTCGTATATACCTTCGCTTTATGAAGGAATCGTTTAGCCCAGCTCCTATACATCCACCATTAAAGGGTACAGTTGCACTACCTTAGACTTGATACTTACTCGTACATATACTCAAGAAATTGGTGATTATCAAAGATATTTAATGTCACCAACTTACTATGATAAAATAATTTTACATAAATTATTTAATATCGATAGATAAATTTCTATCCATCTTCCTTCCTTCAAATAACTCGCCTCTCCAATAAATGACAAATATGTAATAATAATATATGTATTAAACACAGAAATCACTTATTGCATAGTTTATATTATCCCATGCTACACAATACCGCATACCTCACAACACACACACACACACACACACACACACACATATATATATATATATATATATATATATATATATATATATTCTTATTCGAACCCTTCTCATGCCTTAAGAATTTTATTTACTAAATTCTTATTTTAATAATTTCTGAAAATTCGGGTTCTTACATCCTCTCCCCTATATAAGGATTTCGTCCTCGGAATCACTAAGACCTTCTCTACATAATGCTATTCTGAATATTACATATTCTTTTGAATAATTTTATCCATTATCTTTTCAAAAGTTTTATTATAACTTGCTTACTTGCATTCTACCACATTCTCATTTCTAAGGAACATTCTACTTACTACATTCATCCTTCAGAAGAATAAGAATCTTCCTCGATTTTTCAATAATCGGGAAGTAGTTTGAATATCTCAGATTCCAAATTATGATGAGGGGTCACAAGACCGTTAACTCTTTTCCAGGTTTATTAATGCTTCAACAAAATCCTTCACATTACAAACCAGTATTCTTCAACCACTGTTGGAAATTAGCATTAGTGAATGTTTCCAACTCTGCTATAGTAAAAGCTGGGTTAGAAGCATATGTTTCCTCTTCGAATGAACTGCGAAAATAGTAAAATATTTTTAACATATATAGATGACTACACTTATAAATTGCACTAAATACCGTAAATAATTATTCATACCTGATGTATGATGATACTTCGGTCATATTTAGAAGCACGTATGTAGGTACAATCTTCAACTCTTTGTCGCTTAAGTAAGTCAGCATCTCATGGCCAAATGGCTTACCCGAATATGTGAATACAATGAACTCATCATCAGCATGAGACATTAGACCAAAGACCTCATTCCTTCCTAAACGGTTGTGCTTCGTTGAGACAACATCGTCAAAATACAATGAGCAGAAGTTGACAAGCTCTTCATCCGTATAGCGTTCAGTAATAGAACCCTCTACACGAGCTTTGTTCTTAACCTTTTATTTTAATCGACGCATATACCTAAGATAAATATTCCGAAAAAATATATATGAGTATTATTAATATGAGCAATATAAAGCAATTAGTAGTTTATATTACCTCTCAAAAGGATACATCCACTGATATTGCATCGGTCCTCCTAGTTTTAGTTCATAAGGTAGATGATTAGGCAAATGTTCCATCGAGTCAAAGAATCCTGGAGGGAAGATCATTTCGAGCTTGCAAATGGTAAGCACAATATTGTTCTCCGTCTGCTCCACACCCCTGTACTTAATTACAGTTGAGCAAAGATCTCAAAATAAATTTGAAAGTTTGGTCAATGCATCCACAACTTTTCTGGGTAACATCTCACGAAATGCAATTGGGATCAACTTCTGCATGAATACATGACAATCGTGACTTTTGAATCCAAAAATTTTCAATTGATTGACCTTACAACAACGTGTTATGATCGACACATATCCATCTGGGAGCTTCAACCCACTAACCCACTTACACATGTCTTCAACTTATTTCTTAGTAAGATAAAATGGAACTTTAGGTTTCGTATTGTTAGGGCAAAGCCACATTTCTGGCTAAATGTTCAATGCCTCCAAATCTTTTCGAGCGTTATCATTGTCTTTGGTTTTACCACTCGCATCTAACACAATTTAAAACAAGTTCTCCAATACATTCTTTTCGGTATGCATTACATCTATACAATGACGAACTGAAAGTGTGCCACAATAAGACAACTTAAATCATATGGGAGAGTGTGTCCAATTATGAATCTTTCTGTACCCGGCTGCTCTCAATTTACTTTTCTCCTTCCCCGGCAAAGGAAAATCAAGATGGTTTAACCATCCCAAGACCTCACTGCCCGACAGTCGACCAACAACCCCCTTCTTCTCTGTCTTTCTGTTGATATGTGCACACATCTTTCTGTAATTGTGATCAAGAGGCAAGAATCTATGAGCAGTTCCAAAGAAACTACATTTTAGCCCATGCAACAACTGATTGCCTTACACATCCCCCATACACACTAGACATGATAGCTTACCATGAGTTGACCAACCACTAACCATCCCAAGAGCCGGAAAGTCAGTGATAGTCCACAACAGGGTTGCTTTCATCACAAATTCTCGCATATCGATTTATCATACGTCTGGACCCCCCCTGTCTCCCACAACATCTTTAGTTCATCCACTAACGGTCGAAGGTACATGATAATGTTTTTTGTAGGACTTTTATGCCTCGGAATGAGTAAAGTCAAGAATAAATATGGATCCCTCATGCACATTGACAGTGGAATATTATAAGCGACCATAATAACTGGCCAAACTGAGTACGGTTGGCTAAAATTATTTTAAGGACAAAAGACATCAGTAGCCATGGCAAGCCTAACATTCCTAACTTCTTCCACAAACTTAGGATAATTTGCATCAAAACTCTTTCATTCATCTCCATCCGTTGGGTGAGTCAGCTGACCAGACAAGACATCCCTTGTTCAATGTCAACTCATATATTGAGACGTATGAGACGACATGAATAGCCGTTTAAGCCTCGTCGCAAGAGGAAAGTACCGTAAGATCTTATTGGGAACATGTTTCTCCTTCCCCCCACATTTTGTCACCTTGTAGTGCGGTAAGCTGCATATATCACATTGTCCCTTATATCTGTCCTCCCAATAGTATAACATGCAATCCTTCTCACAAGCATCGATTTTCTGATACCCCATATTTAACCCCTTGACCATCTTCTTCAGTTCGTAATAATTCGTAGAAAGAATGTAATGACCGGGAATTTTCAAACAATTATATTTATATTTTTATGAATAATTTTTTTTGTATATTTATTTTATTAATTATTATGAATATTGGTTTCAGTAATAATATTTTGAAATATATGCGATATGGATTTAGCAAGATAGTCAATTTAATTTTTATAAGTTGATTGAAAATGAAAGTTAAGTCAGATATAGTTCAAAACCCTACTTTTGGATTTTGAATAAGGAATTTGAAAATAAATAATATATTAATTGTATTTCAGTATTATAAGTATATATTACATGTGTGTAATGTTAATTGTAATCAGTTACAGCGTAGCATTAGAAAACCATAATGACAACTTGATAAACCCTTATTTGAAATTCAAATAAGAAGTTTAGACTGTTAAGTAATGGTGTTTTTGTGATTAATAATAAGTATTATTAATTATAACCTAATTAGGAAAAACCCTAATGATTAATTAGAAACCTTAATTATTAAAAACCCTGATTGCTAATTTAGAAAACTTAATTTAATTAGGAAACTATAATCCTAATTTGTAAGTTCTATGTAATTAGAAAACCTAATACAATTAGGAAATCCTATATTGTAATTTAGAAAGCATAAATTTCCATGTTAAACCCTAATTAGAAATCTTAAACAATTAATTTGTAAAACCTAAGGGTTAAACACTAAGGGTTGGGATAAGATGACAAGAAAGCCATTAAAACTACAAGCCAATTGTCTAAATTACCCTTTTGCATTCTTTAAGTGGTTGAGTGTAAATCTTGCCAATATCTAGTTGGTGATCAACTCTTAGATTGCCCATTTGACAAAAATCATTTCAAATCATCCATACATTGCCAACATTGCTAGCCAATTTCATTACTTCATAATATATATATAGATTAAGAGAGATAAAAATCACAAAAATAGCTCATTTGTTCAACCTTCACTCAACCAAACTCTCTCCAACTAAAACCCACGAATTTCATTAGTGGACCAGCCCCCAATCAAGTATCTAGTTAGCACTCTTTTACCAGATTAGGAAGCCAAGAATCAAGATTTAGCAAAGTGAGGTATAAACCCTAAAACCAAATTTTAATTTTGTATGATATGTTAGATGTTATGTTTTTGTGTTTAATCTTGTGTTATTAGATGCTATTTAGGGATCTATGATGTTACATAACCTCCAAAATGCTCAAAAATCATGTTTTCCAAAACTTTCAAGAACCCTAGATTTATGGCCTGACAACCGAATGTAGAGGCCATAGATCTAGATCTGTTTATGTTTTTGCTTGTTTAGTGTATATGGAGAGTGATCTGGAACTGGAATCAGGCTTATGTCATGTAAAGATTACAAGTTATGGATGATCAAACTGCGTTGACCGGTCATGACTTAACAATTTTGAGTAACCTAGAAACGTCTGACAACATATTCATGAGCCCAGATCTTGCTTGTGTTTGTTGATTTGATTGTGTTAGTATATCTATGTTGTAATATGTTATATGTACTATATATTTATGCCTTTAGAACACTAAAACAACAAACATGAAGAATTTAGTGGATGGTCAAAGTAGCATGAGTGATCACGAGTTCTGGGATGATTTGACTGGCTTGTATCTTGTGATGTTGTTGAAGTTAAGCTAATTTAGTGTTGTAAATCAATTCTTTGACACGTGGACTATGATTTGGAACCATTAGAACACCTTAAGCATAACCAGAACCCGTGATTTATCGAGCCTCAAAGTGCTTACGTGAAGTTGTATGGATTTCTAGTTAACCCAAAAAACCCAGAACAGCTCTGACAAGAAGTTCAAGGCTTTAGATCTTGGTTGTGTGATGCATTTGGACCCTGATGATTGTTGGATCGTGTAGTATTACATCAATACTACAAGATCTGACCATTAGCTTGCCCAGAAATATCATGATCCGATAATTAATGTTAGTCAAACAAGGCACTCAAACAACTGACGTTCTTGAGGCTCAAGTTCACCTAAGGCGACAGTTTTTGTCGCTAAAGCCTTTAGCGACAGTTTTATTAAATTTAATTAATTTAATTTTTAAAAATTATTTAAAATAGAAATTAATTTCTAAAAATTCCAAAATTAGTTTTAAAAAATATTTGAAGTTATAAAAATTAACTTTTAATAATTTTACATATTTTTCATAAATATTATTATTTATTTGAATATTAATGATAATTAATTTATTTAATAAATGTATTGAATAAATTAATTAAAAATGATTTTATTATATTAAAAATGATTTTATTATATTAAAAATTAATTTAAATGATAATAAAGTATTTAAAAATATTTTAATTTATAAAACATAACTTTTAATATTTTAAGGTAAATTTCATTAATAATTTAATATTAATGATATTAGATTTATTTAATAATTATATTAAATAAATAGTTTAAAAATGGTCTAATTAATTTAAAAATCATTTAAAAGGATATAAATGATTTGAAAATATTTTATGTAGTAATACATTACTTTTAATATTTTGATAAATAATAAATTAATATTTAAATATTAATGGTAATTATTTAAAAATGATTTAAAAAATTATAAAAATTATTTAAGGGTAATAATAATGTTTTAAAAATATTTTGAGTTATTATAAATAACTTTTTTATTTTGGCAAGTATTTCATTAATATTTTAATATTATTTAAATATTAATAATAATAAGATTATTTAGTATTTAAATTATTTAAAAATGATTTCAATGATTGGAAAATCATGATAAATGATAATATTTATTTGAAAATTATTATAAGCCACTGAAAAATATTATGACTTTTATTTGAATTATCTAAAATAATATTGAAGCTACAGGATAAAGTTAAATTGATAATAACCTCGTTAATTATTTGATAAAGCCGTCAGTACACCGAATTTCTTGTGAAATTGATCCGGACCTAGATAGTTTGACTTGATAGATGGTTGTTTATATTTTAATAACAGATATAAATGTGTGACAATGTGTTTAAGTTATGTGTTGACTGTAAATAGCAGTACTATGTGTTACGATGTATTATTCTAAATGAACGAATAATCTTATTAATGATAGGTCTTTGTAAAAAAAATAAAACTAAGTTGTGTAGTTGTAAGCAGCAGATCAGGCAAGTATCCTACCTTTACATTTACTTTATGCACTGGACATGCGTAAGCACGTTTCTGAACTATATCCTTGTTATACAAGTTTTTTAACTCTATTATTATTGATCATGTATCTAAACCTTTGTATTCATGTAAGTTCTCTAACTCTGTTCGTTCATTGTTTACCAGTGTAGTATTACTGTATTATCCAAATATATTCTGTTCGTTAACAGCTAAGTTTGGTTATACAAGTGTCCTCACTTGGATAACTGTTGTATTTGAATATTTGTTGATACATACTTATTGATTTCTGTTATGTATAAGTTAATTAAAACTCGTTTAACTATTTGACTCGGCTAGACCTAGATTGGAAAGTATCGTTGAACATGATAAAACATTACTGTCATCCGACTGAATAGTTTCGGTTCAGATTCTAGACTGAATATGAACATCCCGATCATGGGAAGCTTTTGTGCACCCAAGGCGGATATGATGAACGAAAATATCATTCTAAAATATAGTATTAATCAATACAGGGCATACCGAGATGATCACCAACCGTGCCCGTAAGTTATGATGGTTTGCTAATGAACTTCTGTATAACCTTTTTGAAAATTGAAAATAAAAGTTCATAGTGTATCAACTGCTCTCCATTCTTAGTCAGTCCGTAGTTTCAAAAATATAAATTATTGGTTATGTTGTCCAGTATTGGTTCAATTTACTTCACAACTATTATTTCGTTGTAGAAGTGTTGCTCAAAGAAAACATTTCTCTCTTTTAGCTCATAATTATTATTTGTTATTACTTAATAGGCAATTAAATGCTCATTCTTACTTTAAATTTAAATGTTTTTAGTTAAGCTAGACCGACTTGAAGGTTCCAGCAAAAATAAGGGGAATGGAAAGCTGAAGAACTAGATTGTTTAATGTTACTTGTAATAACTGGATTTATGATAATATACTTATTAATATGTAATGTATGACTTAAAGGTTCTTAAAATTGGGAAGGTAGACAACTTTGATATAATATTTTTTGCTTAATTAATACATAAGTAGTTTGAATTAATATTATCGTGTAACACCAAATATGGGTTTCAAGTACCCGAATTTGGGGGCATCACAAAGAATATGATCCTTGGGTAAGAATTGTCCAACTATAGCAAGCAAATTGTTGAAACATCTCTCATTACAGTCGTGCTCATTCTTGAAGTGTATGAGCATCGTCACTGTAGAAAGCTTGGTGTCCGTATCATTTCCCAAAAACAACGCGACCCCAGATTTAGATAGCAACTTGTAAAAGGCAGCAGCTGTATCATTTAGTACTTACTTAGCACTGCTTGAAAAAGGCTCATTTTCAGCCCAGTCAATATTAGTAGGGCCATAAGCATCGACTAACATCTCCATCGGATCATAGTTTTCACCGTATGAATCTCGTAGAATTAGTTGTTCCACAGTACTGTCGATCACTTATGATTTCCTGTGATAAGTCCATACGAAGTACTCATCCACAAATCCATGAGAAAATAAGTTGAATTTAATATCGTCGAGTTTCTTCCAAATCAGGTTTTTACACTTGACACACGAGCATCACATCTTCCCGTTCGGATCATCAACATGTTCTATTGCTTTGTTCAAAAAATTTGACACCCCATCACGATAAGATGAGACTAATCCCCTCCCATCACTGGGTATCCAACGGTACATCCAACTCCGGTCGACTGACATTTTTAACTACACAGAAGACGCATTCACTTAGTTTGGATATTCATGAATGAATTATATTTACCTAGTATCTCCACTCTACAGGACAGGGGTAAGGCTTCTATCCCGTTATTGGATGGGTCTCGTCACTAGTGCCAACACGTTGAGTACGTTTCATGAGTTTTAAGAAAATTTCGGCATCACACCCCATGGTCTCCAAGCACACAAAATAAACTAATATTACTTAATTTAAGTATTCACTCAAATAACATATAGAGATAACGGTCGAAAAATCCTTTAAACAACAAAATCGTACAGTTTCGTATTAGCACTAGCCTAAGTGAGAGACACAACATCCAGTAACAGTCCCAAACTGGGGACTGTTCAACATTCACTCCTACTGAGTGAATGTCAAACGTGTTTCTAAGTTCCAAAGTATAGTACATTATTGAGTGTATTGAAGATTAAAGGGAGAATATTATTGAGTTTATTGAAAATTGTGACAAACTAAGCAAATGCTACTTAGTTTATTTTGCCAATGAAAAACTAAGTAAGTGCTACTTAGTTTATGAGAACTGTTATTTGGAATATATGGAGACTAATGTACCCATTCACTCATACTTGTCAAACGAGTTTCTATGTTTTATATTATAGTACATATATGTATATATATACATATAGTACTTATTAAGTTTTTGAATATTGCGACAAACTAAAGAAATACTACTTAATTTATTTTGTCAATAAAAAAACTAAGTAAGTGTTACTTAGTTTATGAGAACTGTTATTTAGAATATATGGAGACTACTGTACTCATTCACTATTACTTGTCAAACGGGTTTCTAAGTTTCATATTATAGTACATATATGTATATATATAGATATATAGTACTTATTGAGTTTTTTTGAATATTGCGACAAACAAAGCAAATGTTACTTAGTTTATTTTGCCAATGAAAAACTAAGTATTTACTTAGTTTATGAGAACTGTTATTTGGAATATATATGGAGACAACTATTAAATTATTATTTTTTATTTAATAAAATTTAATTGTATTTATTATTATATTTTATTGTATTTTATGCTATAATATATTGTGACTCTCCCAAAATAGGTATACATCACCCATTCTGAGTCGCCAAATACATGGTACATAAATCAAATACAAACTCCTTTTATACAATACGACAAAAGCGTAGCTTAGAGTTTTTACACGAATACTGTCTCATAGACAGTATTCAAACTCAAATGAAGACCTCATTACATTTATTATCACACTATTTCATAAAATAGTGAGGACTACTATAGCCACCATCTCGGACCGTCACTCTGTTCCTCGACTAGTCCCGGCTACGTTCTCATTTCTTGAAGAGAACAATGAAAGCAAAAGGGTGAGCTCAACTAGCCCAGTAAGAAATATTATGACTAAGATAATGCATAGCCTTCAACAGTGTTAAACTGATAAAATACAATAATCATCAAGTTTAACTGCAGCGGAACAAACAATCCATTAGAAGAGTCAAGTAGAGCATGATATCTACTATCTTCTATGATTTAAAAAGGTTTTTCATCAACTTTATCGTTGAGACTCAGCTTAATAAATAAACCACATCATAGAATCATCCCTGCACCACGACCAGTGATATTCATGTAATCATCAATGGTCATGATTATACCGAATAATCCCTCGTTATAATTATACCAACAATTGTCCATCAATGCACTATAAGCCAGTGAGGACTTTTACCACATCATTTGTAACAGTACGAGTCATGATTATACTGAATAATCCCTGGTCATAATCATACCAATCAACAGTCCATCTATGCACGTATGCCAAAGATGACTTTTATCACAAAATAAGCATGAGGATGATGACAATGATATAAGAATTCAATTACAAGAAAGCAAAGAAAATTTTTTTAAAGATTTATAATTTAATTTATCCAGAATTCAATAATGTCCAAATTGTCAACATGATACTGCTTTGTGGAGTAAAATTCAAGAATAATATTGTATTAAAAATGATTTGGACAACAAAGAAATCAATTTTTTGTCATGAATAATTCCCCGGGTGAATAGTACCCCATGAATAGTACTTCAGGAATAGTACCCCATGAATAGTACTCGTGAATAGTACTTTGTGAATAATACCCGTAAATAGTACTTTGTGAATAGTACCCCGTGAATAGTACTTTGTGAATAGTACCAAAAAATGAATACTACTCATGGACAGTACTACGACATGAAAATTTTAAAATTTAACAAGAATGTGCAGAAAAATATCCTTGTAAAATGATACTAGATGAAACGCAAATTTCAAAGATATTCTACTAATTTCACGGAGTATAGAAGCAATAATTTAACAAAATGAGAGTATAATCAGGAATTCGAGACGAAATAATATTACTCACATACTACAGAGTATGGAGGAAAATATTATTCCTATGAATACTGAACAAAATAATATCCCTTACCTCAGATGAAGACTGAATACTGGAATAGTGAGATAGCAGTTTTCTCTTCTTCTTCTTCCTCTGTATAGTTTCTCTCTCTATAATTGCTATTTTGAATCTTAGAGATTTGGTGAGAATGAAAAAAGAATGAGCTTCTATTTATAGGAAAATATAGTTTCGATAATTGAATGTTTTGGGGCTCGAAATATTACAGTATAATACCTTCATCTTTTCCTTCATTTTTAAAATAGTCCTGAACGTATTATCAAACTTGCACCACCTCCCCTAATAGTACATTCATGTGAATCAATTTTACATTCATGTGAATCAATAGTTCTATACATGTGAAAAAAATAATTAAAGTATAGTACTTTCATATATACCTCCATTTTTAATTTAGTCATGCAAATATTATCAATCTTGCACCACCTCCCCTAATAGTACATGCATGTGAATCAATAGTACCCACATTTGAATAAATAGTTATAAGCATGTGAATTAATAGCAATTAATTACTCATTTATCCGATTAATTACCCCTATTGGTCAATATAACCTCCAGACACCAATTATTATCAAAATAATTGTCGATTTCCACTAACACTAATAATCCCAACACAATGGAAATATCAATATCATCTTTAACCAACACGAACTTATTCATCATTAATATTACAACTCACAATATTTAACAACCAGATCATTCCTAGGAAAGAGGGGACTTTCCGATAAGGATTTCTCTCTAATGGCGCGCAATTAGGTGACCAAACCTCTCCTTGACAGAAATTTCTAGACATTGTCAATATTGCAAATAACAATATAAATAACTTTGTCGTCTCAATTATTGATTTAATAATAATAAATATTATGAAAATGATAATGTGACAATAATTGAATCAATAATATGAGAGATATTATGCAGCAATACTGTAGCAATAATTTTGTATAACTGAGTGACTTCTCATGTAAGCATCAATAATCAATATTGTGTGCCACTATGCAACCACGCGTATTACTGTTCTTTTACCACTGGGTAGTTCAACAGTTTAACGGTAAAACTTTTGCCATTATTTTTATAAAAATATAATTCTGTCATTTTCTAACTACAACAATATTTTTGTTGTGGGGTCTACCAATGATTGTGCCGTCGTACGAATATTCCCTGTTAAAACGAATATTCCCTGACCAATCGAATATTATATAACCACTTTCTTAATTTGCAAAATTTATAAATAATACCCATAACTATAACATTATATCAAATCCACACCATAATATTCAAAAATATATTTTATGAAAAAAAATAATTTTTATTCATAAAAGTTAGGGTATTACATATATAAAATAATTTTTGATTATTTCATATTATGTTTTATTTTATTTTTTTATTATATTATATAAATGTTAAATTTATTATTAAATTCATTTTGTTTTATTTAATTTATTTTATTAAATCAAATTAAATTTATTGTAAGACCCCAACTTATTATAAATAAAATCGAATTTCCTCTAATTATTATTGTGAATAATAAGGTGTTAAATTTATATAATATTTTGGTTATGGGTGAAATGTGCAAATTTTGCAAAATAAGTAAGTGCTTATTAAATAATCATTATTGTCGGGAAATATTCGTTTGTTTGTGGAATATTCTTGTTGTCGGGGAATATTCGTACAACGGCGTAGTCATTTATGGGCCCCATAACAGAATAACTGTCGGATAAAGAAAATGACAAGTTTGAGTTTTTATAAATAACAGCGTAGTTGTTACCGTTAACACTGTTGGAATACCCGGTGGTTAAAATACAGTAATACGCGTGGATGCACAGTATTTTTGAATTATTGATTCTTACGTAAGAAGGCACTACTCAATAATTGTTACAGTAATTACTGTTCAATATTTTATTTTATTGATTCAATAATTATTGCGTTGATATTTTATATTATTGTTGTTTCAATAATTATCACTGCACAATATTTCCCATTATCAGATCAATAATTCATATTATTTGAATAATATTATTAGTTAGCATTATTGGCAATGTCTAGAAAGTTCTGTCAAGGAGAGGTTGGTCACCTAATTACGCGCCAGTAAGAGAAATTCTTATTGGAAAGCCCCCTCTTTCCTGGGAACGGCCTGGGTTGTCATAATTGTGATTCTGTAATATTATTTTTGAATAATTAATTATTGATTTATATGATAAGGAAATATTAATTTTATGTGGATATAAATGATGGATATATTTATTTTTACGTGGATAAAAATTAAGGAATTAATGCTGAGGTATTTTATCAATATTTTATCGGTGTAGATGTATTAAAAATCATCCGTTTGTGGATTTCGGATGTTTTATGTTTGGAATTTGGAAAAACTCAAAACTACAAAGTTGTAGAGAATTAAATTTCAGGCATAATGGATATAAAATTTGTATTTTTCTGATAAACGGGCAATTTTTTATGAATTGTTGAAGTTTCGAAAAATAAAATGACTTTTATTAAATTATGGGTGGGACCCACTCTTTTTTAACAACATGTGGGCTGCTTGCAATTTTAGAATTGGCTGGCTTGATTGATCAAATTGGGTGTGCGTAGAAAATTGAATAAGAATATTAATATTCTATTATTTTAGTCTCCTATGGCGTTCTAGCATTTTCCTATAAATAGACGCTTAGGTTAGAATTGAAAATCACACCAGAAACAAGTTTTCTTTATCTCTAGATTATTGAGAGTATTTTTGTGAGTATTTAGATACTTTGAGAGTTGTTATTCAGTGCAAGTTTCTGTCAGCACTATATCCGAAATTCAGTCAGAAATACGGTTATTTTGAGGTAAGAGGTGTTATATTCTTCTTAAAATGATATTTTCTTCAATATCATTATACCGAAATGTTGGTATGAACTTTTATCAAATTTAGAACTTTTTGTGTCGGGGTTACTATTCACGTATACGATACTATTCACGTATACGACACTATTCACCAAAAAATGAAATTTTCTTCTTTTTGTTCAAGCTGTCTATTATGGTTACTATATTTGATTGTATCCATATTTTGATCTTTATTTTTGAATTTTGCTTCAAAATTAGTTATTATGAAGTATTATTGAACTTGGATAAAACTGTAATACAAATCCCTAATATTTGTTCTATTATCTCACTGGATTTGTTTTCTTTAAAATATTTTTCATCTTCTTCGGTTCTAAATGATGATATCATTGAATATCTTTGGCCTGTAGTGCAAAGTTGAATGATTACCTAATGAATATCTTTGGCCCGTAGTGCAAAGATGAACATGTGTTGAGATGAACATGACCAACTGGTGATACAAATGAATATCTTTGGCCTATAGTGCAAAGATGAATATTTGATTAAAGATGAATATTGATTGTTGTTACAGGGATAAAATACTGATGATGGACTTTTAAATCTTAGAAGATAGCAGAATTCTTTCTCTACTTGACTCTTCTAATGGATTGTTGTTTCGGCTGCAGTTGTTGATCTAAAACTTGTTGTCTATTATATTTTATCAGATTTTTCCATATTGAAGACTAATGATAATTTTTTGTATATTATCTTAGTGATTATATTCTTTAATGGGCTAGTTGAGCTCACCATTTTTCTTTTTATTCCATTTTTCTTCTCAGGAGGTGAGAACATATCATGATCTAGTCGGGGTATGGAGTGATGGTTCTAGAAAGATGTTTTAGCAGTCTTCACTATTTCTGTAAAATAGTGTTTGAATAATTGTAATGAGGACTCCTTTTGAGTTTGTATACTCTCTAGTATACAATATTTATATTCAAACTTACAATATAGGCGTTGTCGTATTCTGCACGACAATTGTATTACTGAAGTTGTATTTATTTATGTACCATGTATTTGACAACTCATAATGGGTGTTGTGTACCTGTTTTGGGGGCGTCACAGTTGGTATCAAAGCTTAGGGATATGATCCCTGGCTGAGAAGTGAGACAAGAACTAGGAGGGGAGAGATGGGGAATTTCTTCACTAGTATGACCTGACTAAGTTTATTTGGTGTTTATTTGGTCGGTCAGAGTATAGGGAAAATATATGACATGACTATTAAACCTTGTTTTATGGCAGTATTTAAGAATGGCAGCTGAGAACGTTAATAATGGAGTAAATCAGACCGTGGAGACACCTTTGATCACCACCCAGGGGAACGTGCAACAGGAAGGCAATATTCCTCCTGTAACAACACTACCGAACAAATGATGAATGATGGGATGTTCAGAAGTTTTTTGCATTTTATGCAAAACCAGACGAGGGAAACTCGTGCACAGAATACGGGTGGAAATGGTAACAATGCGCGGCTTGTCACAGCCAAGCACTTCAAAGAGTTGGGACCACCAAAATTTAAGGGAAAGTCGGATCCGATCATGGAGGAAACGTGGGTCAAGCAAATTACCAAGATATTCGATGTCTTGGGATGCACAGAGGAACATAAGGTTCCATTCGCCACCTTTATGTTTCGCGGTGAGGCAGACTACTGGTGGGAGTCTGTGAAGCGTACCCAGCCAGCCACACTCAGCATGTCTTGGGAAAAAATTCAGAAACTATTCAATGACAAGTACTTTACTAAAAGTATTAGTCATATGAAGGAGGTGGAGTTTATCAGACTGGAAAAAAACAACATGACGATGTCCCAGTACGAGGTGAAGTTTGCAGAGTTTTCCAGGTTTGCACCTCATTTGGTCAAAAATGAGGAACGAATGACGATGATGTTTTTGAGAGGTTTAAAGCCTGAGATTCATCAATATCTTATATCTTATAAATTTTCTTTATACTCAGATGTTGTAAACAGGACTCAATTATTAGAGCGAGATAATGAGTATGTGCAACAAAGGGACCACAACCAGGGTCATACCGATGGCAGCGGTCATCGGAGCAACGATAGCCAGAGGGAAGGAAAGCATTCAGACAAAAGTGGTAACCACTCTGGTGATAATCGTGGCCGTGATAATAGAAGGAGAGAGTCGGGAGGAGATTTCAAGAGGAGAAGGTACAACAATGATAACGTGAAGATGTCATCACAAACATCAACTATTTTTAGGGGAGGAGAACGAACATCGGTCGTTTGTTACAAATACGGGAATGAGGGACACATCAGCCCAAACTGCACACAATAATCCAAGGTGTGTTATAACTATGGAAAGGAAGGTCATATAGCTAGAGATTGTCTAGTTGTGAAACCAAGTTCAATAGGGATGGTGACTCTAAAGGCTTTCCCAGACAAGTCAAAGTCGGTGGTTCTAGGAAGGGCGTTTGTCGTGACTGCCCAAAACGCGAGGAACCCAAACGAGGTGATCACGAGTAAGCTAATCATAAACTCTTGCTAAGTTTATACCTTATTAGATTCCGGTTCTACCCATTCTTTTATCTCTCCAGCTTGTGGTCAATGTTTAAACTTGACTCTGGAGAAATTAGACCTTGACTTATCTGTTGAGACTCCGTTAGGAGAAACTTTTTTTACATCTACTGTCTATAAATCTTGCTTGATTCAAGTATTTACCATCACATTACCTACCGACCTTATTTCGTTGAAAATTCTTGCATTTGATATGATTTTAGGGATTGATTGGTTAACCACGCATCATGCTAAAATTGATTATTTTCATAAGGTTGTTAGTTTTCATATTCCTAACCAACCTATTATGCGAATTCAAACAACCAAACCATTAAAGTCAATCACTGTCATATTAAGACACAAATCTATTCGTTTATTGAAAAATGGATGTCAAGCTTTCTTAGCCCATGTCACAGACTTGAACAAAAACACGTCAGATTTGAATACTATTTCCGTTGTTAGTGAATTTCCTGACGTATTTCCTGAAGAACTTCCGGGTCTACCCCCAGAACGTTAAGTTGAATTCTTTATTGACCTTGAACCTGGTACAAAGCCCATTTCTAAAACCCCCTATCAAATGGCTCCTATTGAACTTCAGGAGTTAAAGGTTCAACTACAGGAGTTGTTGGACATCGGTTTTGTTCGTCCAAGTACATCTCCTTGGGGTGCTCTTGTGTTATTCATAAAGAAGAAAAACGGAAGTATTCGACTTTGTATCGACTACCGAGAATTGAATCATGTCACTATCAAGAATTGGTGTCCGCTACCTCGCATTGATGACCTGTTTGACCAGTTGCAAGGAGCACAATTCTTTTCAAAGATCGATCTTCGTTTTGGATATCATCAGCTGAAGATTAAAAATGAGGATATTCCAAAGACTGCCTTCTGAACTCGGTATGGCCATTTTGAATTCTTAGTCATGTCTTTTGGATTGACTAATGCTCCTGCTGTTTTCATGCATATGATGTACCGTGTATTCAAGGAATATTCTGATTAGTTCGTTGTTGTCTTTATTGATGACATCTTCATCTATTCCAAAAGCCGTGAAGATCATGAGCACCATTTGAAGCTAGTATTGCAAAGGCTTCGTGATAATAAGCTATATGCCAAGATGAAGAAATGCGAGTTCTGGCTTGAGAAAGTAGCATTCTTTGGGCATGTGGTGTCAAAACATGGAGTATCTGTCGACCCGGTGAAGATTGAAGCCATACAAAGTTGGGAGCAACCGAAGTACGTAGCTTTCTGGGCTTAAGTTGGTTATTATCGAAGATTCGTGGAAGGATTTTCTCGAATCGCTACTCTGTTAACTCAGCTGACTCGTAAAGATATAAAATTTGGTTGGAGCGAGGAATGTGATAAGAG
Source organism: Panax japonicus (assembly GCA_020205505.1). Classification (NCBI taxonomy): domain Eukaryota; kingdom Viridiplantae; phylum Streptophyta; class Magnoliopsida; order Apiales; family Araliaceae; genus Panax; species Panax japonicus. The sequence goes on from JAINUV010001491.1 coordinate 393,189, forward strand.
TTTTCAAGAACTCAAGAGAAGACTCATTTCGGCACATGTTCTGACAATACCATCTGGTTCAGATGGATTTGTTATATACAGCGATGCTTCAGGCAAAGGGTTAGGATGTGTTCTCATGCAACATGGAAAAGTCATAGCCTATGCCTCACGACAACTCAAAGACTATGAGAGGAATTATCCTACTCATGATCTAGAGTTGGCAGCAGTCATTTTCGCGTTAAAAATCTGGAGACACTACCTATATGGGGAGAAAGTGGAGATCTATACGGATCATAAAAGCCTCAAATATTTCTTTACCCAAAAGGAACTCAACATGCGGCAACGACGTTGGATTGAGCTGTTGAAAGATTACGATCATACCATTTAACACCATCTTGGAAAAGCAAACGTAGTAGCTGACGCATTGAGTAGAAGATCGTATGCTGGTATGAGTGCGATGTTGTTAACACAAAGACCCATTTTGTACGATTTACAAAGGATGGAGATTGAGTTAAAGATTTCAGGGACCCATGTGATGATGACGAATATACGAGTAGAACCAACTTTAATCGATAAAGTTAAAGCTGCTCAAGCTACGGACCTGGAGCTGATACGTATGAAGAAGAAAGTGCAAGAAGTAGCTATTCCAGAAGCGAGAATCGATGAACAAGGAATACTTAGATTCAACTACAGACTTTGTGTTCCTAACGACTCTGATTTGAAGCATAGAATCATGATGGAGGCACACAACACACCATTTACAATCCATCTTGGGAGTACCAAAATAAATCATGATATTCGACATACATTTTGGTGGAATAATATGAAGAGAGACGGAGTTTATCTCAAGGTGTTTAACATGTCAATATGTAAAGGCGGAGCATCTAGTGCCAAAGGGTCCATTGCAACCACTTGAGATTCCAAAATAGAAGTGGGAACACATTACTATGGATTTCGTTATGGCTCTTCCCAAAGTTTCTCAAGGCATAAATGCGATTTGGGTTATTGTTGATAGATTAACCAAGTCTGTCCATTTCCTGCCTATACAAGAGACTTATTCCCTTGAACGTCTTGCCAGTATGTACATGAATGAGATTGTGAGATTACATGGCATGCCAATATCCATAGTTTCAGATCGTTACCCAAGATTCACTTCACGATTTTGGGTTAGCTTGTAGAAAGCTATGGGCACGAATTTACGATTCAGTTCGACATACCATCCTCAAACGGATGGACAATCAGAGAGGACTATTCAAACCCTTGAAGATCTATTACGACTCTGTGTTCTAGATTTCAAAGGAAGTTGGGATAAGTACTTGCTACTGGTGGAATTCTCCTACAACAACAGTTATCAAGCAAGTATAGGCATGGCAACATTTGAGGCGTTGTATGAATGAAAGTTTCGTTTTCCAATATACTGGGACGAGGTGGGAGAAGCAACGTTGTTAGGACCAGAATTAGTATGTATAACTACAGAAAATATATGAATGATTCGACAACGTATTCAAACCTCACATGATCGACAAAAGAGTTATGTTGATCTTCATAGAAAGGACGTTGAGTTTAATATTGGAGATCATGTACTGTTACATGTTGCTCCATGGAAGGGAGTTACAAAATTTTAAAAGAGATGAAAGCTCAATCCAAGATTTGTTGGTCCATTTGAGATTCTTGACCGAATAGGAAATGTGGCCTATAGACTCGCATTACCTCCAAGTATGTCTTGTGTTCATAATATTTTTCGTATATCCATGCTTCGTAAATATGTGAAAGATCCGAACCATATTATTACGTTAGAACCAGACGACATAGCCGATGATTTAACATACGAAGATGTACCTGTTAAGATCTTGGATATGAAAGAGTATGTCCTACGCACGAAGGTTATACCACAGGTTAAGGTTTTATGAAGAAACCATGTTATTGAGGAAATGACCTGGGAGTTGGAATCAGAAATGAAAGTGAGGTATCCTCACCTTTTCAAAACACCAGGTACGTATGTCAATTTTGAGGACGAAATTTCATAAGGACGGAAGGTTGTAAGACCCCAACATATTATAAATGAAATTGAATTTCCTCTAATAATTATTGTGAATAATAAGGTGTTAAATTGATATAATATTTTGGTTATGGGTGAAATGTGCAAATTTTGTAAAATAAACAAGTGGTTATTAAATAATCATTGTTGTCGGGGAATATTCGTTTGGTCGTGGAATATTCTTGTTGTCGAGAAATATTCGTACAACAGCGCAGTTATTTGTGGGCCCCATAACAGAATAACTGTCGGATAAAGAAAACGACAAGTTTGAGTTTTTATAAATAACGGCGTAGTTGTGAAATTTAAATAGGCACAATTAGAAGAGGGGTTAAATAAGTGTGGGAACAAACGATGTCAAACTTTTGATTCAAGAAAAATTCTTTTGGATATACAATGCAGCAAGCACGATTCTATATATTTATATGTGGAAATGTTAAGATGTTGTATTGAATTTATGTAACACTTTCCACAATGATTAAATATGTGACTTAACCTTTTTCAGAATGTGAATGTGTGAAAACAATTTGCTAAATTAGGTTTGTAATTTTATAGATATTGAATGCAGCCTGCTTGATAGTTAGCAGAATTATGAGATGATTTAGCACAATAAGCAATCACATAAATTACCCCAAGGTCGAGTAACCTTAACTTAATACACATTTCATAAACTTTCTATCATACAACACATTTATCAAAATACGTTATTACAAACTAGCCGCACTTTATATCCCAAGCTGAACTTGACTTTAACCGTTTCCTGTATCCGAACGCATTCACCTTATCTACAATGTTTTATCATGATATAGCAAGGGTGAGCATGAAAGTTGCCCAACAAGTTTATATACAACAATATAACGATATATCATGATTGAAGAGTATGAATAATGAACATGCTATAATTCATAAATATAATTGAGAACTAGCACGAACAAATTTTTGACTGAACAAGTTTTAAACATGAACAAACATTTCTGAACCAACTGGTAATGAAGGTGATCATCCTTTCATACCTGACTTATACATGCAAGATGTACAGAGTACAAATTTCATGGCAATCAGCAATGATTAACCATAAGCTTGAAGAAACTACTCTTATTAGAGTTAAGTAAAAGAAACTTGCCTGAACCGTTGATTACCGCAACGCAATTTTTAACGCTTTACCCGAAGACCTAATATTAGTAATATAGATCTCCAATATTATAATAATATCATCACAGTATAATACTGTTATATATATATATATACACAGAATAACCTAAACACATAACACAAAATCCTATCAGTCTATAACACACATAAGACTAGGTATTAAGTCAAACTATTGCAGTTTGAGTTGAACCCGACACAATTCTAACATCCCGACGGTCTAAACGGACTTTTATCGAGTTTAAGTTCAATTAAACTCTGTCTAACCTATTAACAATTATCACAGATAATTTCTAATCAGACAAAACATTTTTTCTAGGCTCGTAATAATTTTCGGATAATTATTACCATTTATCAACATTTTTCAATCCTTAAAACCGTATTTAAATGAATTAAATACCACATAATACCTTAATCATTAATATTTATTTAATATAAAATATTAATAAAAATCATTACATAATATTATAATATAATTATAATATATCAAGGTATTTTTTAATACCTTAAAATCATAATTATATGATTTTTAAACACTTAAATTCATTATCCGATAATTTTTATTAATATTAAAATATTAATATTTTCATGCCAAAATATCAAAAGTTATATTTTATAACATAAAATATATTTTTATAACACTTAATTCATTTTTATATGATTTTTTAAAACATTAATTTTATTTTTTCATAATTTATTTAATATATTCATTAAATAAAATAATTATCATTAATATAAATTATTAATGAAATTCATCACAAAATATCAAAAGTCATCAAAAATAACTTAAAATATTTTCTTTTATCATAATATTATTTTTCATGATTTTTCATGAATTAAAACTATTTTTAAATAATTTATTTAATATTATAATTAAATAAATAAATACCATTTATATTCCAAAAATATTAAATATTTTCGAAATATACTTAAAATAGTTAAAAACTATTTTTTTCATAATTTAAAATAATTTTTCGGAATTTATTTTATATTTTTAATAATTAAAAACTATTTTTTTCTAATTTTTAATTCATTTTCTGTAATTTCGGAAATTAAACGTCGCTAAAGGGGCCCTATAGCGACAGAACCGTCGCTATAGGTGTTCTTAATGTTCTTGAGACCTTCATGTCAGTTTACCGGTTGGGTGGTTTGACCGGCTGTAGATCTTTGATCTTTACGTTTCCCAGACTGTTAAAGTGTCAAGATTGTAGTACTAATGTAATATTACAACCTCAAACTGATTTCATGGTCATTACATCAAATAACAGCAAGATCTAAGCCTCTTAATATCATGTCAGAGCTGTTCTTCATTTCTGGGTTTTCCAGAAATGAAGAACAGTTACAGGGTACCACTTTTGATTATCTGTAACTTTGATTCTAGAACATGTTTGTATGATCTAAAAGTTCCAACATGTAGTACACATGACAGGGTACAATTATATTACATTATATCAACCTAAAAACATCACAACTGAGAGATCAAAGCCGGTCAATTTCTGACAAAAACTCGGCTGATGAAGATCTGGGTTTTCCAGAAAACCTTCATCAGGCAGTTTGGTCAACTACGTTTGACCATATATTTCTACGATTTGGCTACGGATATAGGTGATATGAAGGCATTAGTATATATTCCTTCTATCAGGCTACAAGATACAAAACACAAATTAGCAAAACAAACTAAACAAATACAAGATCCGAAGCCTGCAAAACCTTGTCAGATAACACGATGGGTTCTGGGTTACCCAGAATTCAGTTTCTGTGAACGATCAATGTGGTTTGACCGAGCATAAATGATGATCTAGACTAGATCTGACCCTGCTTCCAGTTGAAGAGTAAAGACCTCATGGCACACTACAGATTCATTATATAAAACACTTAACACACACGGATCTAAAAGCCCTGACATTTGAATGTCAGACGACTTTTTTCCAACTTTTCTAGATTTTCTAAAATGCTATATTCGAGCATCTAGGTGTTATGGATCCATGATCCAACAACCCAGATCTCTAATTGACACCTTATAACACATATTTAGCCAACAAACAACAACATTAAACACAAATTTTAAGAATTTCTAGAATTAGGGTTTATACCTCTTTCTAACTTGATTTTTGATTTCTGATCCTTTGAATCTGTTCTTGGTAAGCTGGGATATGGTCATGGCTTATCTTATCAGTCTATATCAGTCTTGCTCCCAAATTTTTAGAGAGAGAAGGAAGTTGGCAAGTATTTCAAGTAAAGTAAGAGACTTTCTCTTATTTTATTTGGTTTATGGATTTGATTCAATGCATGGAACTGATATAGCTACTGAGTATTGGACAACAAGTCATAAGCTAGGGCTAGGAGTGGTTGAACAACTCACCATAGGTCTAGATTTGCAAGAAATCTTTAATTATGCAATAAGGGTAAAATAGTCATTTAGCAATTAATTTTAATGGCATTTTGGACATTGGCTAAACCCTTTGGGTCTAGGGTTTGGCTAATTTAGGGTTTAGAGTTTAACCCTTTAGGGTTTAGGGTTTGACCCTTAAAAAATTTAGCAAATTAGTTTCTAACATTTTCCAAATTTAGATTTTCAAAAATAGAAATTTAATATTTCTAAATTATAATTAGGATTCTATAATTATAATTAAGATTTCCTAATCATAAATTCAATCTTGCTAATTAGGATTAGCATTTCATAATTGCAATCGCTAATTAAGCAATTAGGGTCAAAATGGTCATTAGGGTTTTCAACCCATAAATTATGGTTTCTAATAAAAAAAATTTGATTTTATAAATTAGAATTTAGATTTCGTAATTGAGCATTAGGGTTTCTGACGAAACAATTTGGGTTCCAAAAATTGGAAATTAGGGTTTGCTAATTAATTAACCTTTACCCTAATTAGACTTATAATTAATACCACTTAAGATTTATAATTCTCCGTTATATTCCCAGATTAGGGCTTCATTTTATCAGAAACTGAAATTAGGGTTTTCAGATAATCAATTAAGATTTTAGATAATTCATTAGGGTTTTCCCTAATTAATTTAATATTATAGGCGTTTAACCTTGAACATACATTGCATTCCCAATCTAGGGTTTTTAATATCCGATTTAGGATTTCTGATTCCCCGGAACTGAAACTAGGATTTCCAGAACCGATTTCTAGGGTTTCTTATTAGACGTTATGGTTTTCTAACTGAACGTTGTCGTTCTTAAAATATACTTAGGGTTTGACACATATACAATTAATCTGGTCAACCCATGACCCTTAACCACATTCTGAACACATCATTAACCATATACACAGAGCATATTTACATAAATCCTTAATCCTGAAAAATTCACCTATATCCTTCACCGAATTTTGAAATCCTCAAAATTCAATCCCAATAACATCAAACGCATACACTTATTTTCTGTCTAGGTTTATTATTTAACCTTAATTCAATCATTTAAGATTTTCATAAATTGTCAAATTTTTCGGGTTGTTACATCTTGGGCATAGCCCGAAGTAACTTACGGTTGATCTCACTTTGCGGAATTGATTTTTCAAGAATCTTCATGGAATTCATTAGTACTAGGAACCTTGTTTGTGCCTCGTTGATAGTTTCATCTTTCCCAAGCTTGAACATTTCATAATCATGCATGAGCATACTAATCTTGAATTCTCTTACTTTCGATGTACCTTCATGGCTTACTTTTAAAGTATCTCAAATCTTCTTAGCCGTGTTGCATGAGGAAACTTTGTCACTTTCGGATTGCACCAATCCACTAAGGAGTGTGTTCATTGCTTTTGAATCATAGGAGACCATATGAGTTTCGGTTGAGTCCATTTCCATTAAGGTCTTTGGAGTACCATCTTTTTTTGTTGAATTAACAAGACCATTCTCCACGACCCACCATTCCCAAGGGTCTCTTTTAAGAAATATCGTCATTCGAAACTTCCAGAAGTTATAATTTTCAGCTCCATGAAGTAGTGGAGGTCTAACAGTTGATTGACTTTCTTGAATGGTGTTCCCAAGTTGTGCCATGCTAGAATATTTCCCTACAAGTCACCTTTAAGACCAAGATAAGTAGAGCCAAGCTCTGATACCAAATGAAATTTAAATAGGCACACTTAGAAGGGGGGGTTGAATAAGTGTGGGAACAAACGATGTCAAACATCTGATTCAATAAAAATTCTTTTAGATATACAATGCAGCAAGCTGGATTCTATATCTTTATATGTGGAAATGTTAAGATGTTGAATTGAATTTATGTAACACTTTCCACAATGATTAAATACATGACTTAACCGTTTTCAGAATGTGAATGTGTGAAAACAATTTTCTAAATTAGGTTTGTAAGTTTATAGATATTGAATGCAGCCTGCTAGATAGTTAGCAGAATTATGAGATGATTTAGCACAATAAGCAATCACATGAACACAAGGAATTTTTACGTGGTTCTGCCCCTATCCTCTATTCTAGTGGCCTAATCCATGTCCAATACAAACTAGTATCAGAGACTCTCTTTATTAATAAACTTTGTTTACAATTAACCCCTTTACAAGACAAGTTTCACAACCTTTGAGTACTTATACTCCCCTAGCACCTTTGCTCCAGAGCACCTTTGTTCCTCGTGCACCGATGTACTCTTAAGCATTTATGCTTCCTTGAACTTGCTTGCAGAACCCCTAATCCAACCCGAATTAGAAACATTAGACTAACAAATTAGTCTACCACATGTTTAGAGAATTGATCAAATATATGACAACAAAATAAACTATGATCGGAGCAATAATTATATCAACAATTCACGGCTCAACTAAAATGCAATGATCAATATGAAAGATAAAGATATCACCTATTAAAGCGCAAAGAGAAGAGCTAAAATTAATTAAGAGCTTGATGCACAACAGCCTTGTAGCGATTCTTCACAATTTAGAAACTTTGAAAATCCTTGTGAATTGTAAGTGAAGAAAGTAAATTTTTAGAATAGTATTCCAAGTATTCTGCTTGTTGTATATTCTGATTTCTTGTTCAGTGTCTCTGTTCTAAGGAATCAATCTCCTTTTATATCTTAGCCATTTTGATGCCCATTGGGAATAAATAATGAATTGGCCTTGAAAACATAGACGTCACAATCTTTTTATAACCATTATGGCCTTGATATTATAGTGGGATAAGGCTAGAATCAAGTAATACAAAATCCACTAATTGATTTTGCAATAACCACGAAATATGCTTTGATAATATATTACAATCATGTACTTTAGGCAATATTTACTTTAAAAGATATCTTTAATCATAGAAACCTTTTATTCAATTGAATGGACAGTTCGTCACATGTGAAAGATGTCCTTTGGATGAGCATATCAAATTGACAACTTTAATTAAGGAATCAGCACTAAAGAACTTATTATATGGAAGGAAAGTATTTGAATATTCCATACTCCTTTTGAAACTTCAATTAATTTGTTCCATAATTAATTACTTTCATGATTTATATCAAACCCAATAATGGAAAATCCATATCCCAAGATTTATGAAAAATAATCTTGATTTAGAGATAATGATTTTTTTAAACCTCATTTACTAACCAACTCCATAAATTATGGGAAGTATCAATAAAAAAATATTTCCATATTTATTTCGAAATACCTATATAAATTTTTCCATAAATTAAGCACTTCCATATTTATTTTTATTCAATTCAAAATTATTTCCATAATTATGGAAAACCTAATAATGGAAAGCCCATATCTCAAAATTTATGGAAACAATATAATATTCAAATCTTATTTTGAAATGATTTTTCCCAATAAAGATAATGGAAACATATTGCTTATTTGAGGAAGAAATTAATAATTGAAAGCTTCGGTTATATTCAATCAAAAACATCTTTAATATTGAATCAATTAGATTTTTGCATGATTTTAGCAATGTTACTTGATTGGTTTAATTCATGCCCCACTCAAGATATGATTAGATCATATATGTATATTCCCAACTTAATATCAATCACTAGGCTTGATATTGATTGATGTCATTACGTGATTTGCTCAAAGACTTTTTATGGAAATAATATGATATGCACAAACAATTAATTACCCATCTCCAAATAATTAGATATACATGCTTAATTCAATTAGACATTGACACGTTAATTACCCAATTCCTTTATTGATTTTGAAATCCCTCACTAATTAGCTTTCCAAAAAATTATTCCTCTTAATTGATCCATGCTAATTGATTATAAAAATATGAATATTGATTTGCTAAATCAATTTTAACAAAAGTTTAATCAATTAATAAATCATCGGAAAACATAATGAATAACTTAATCTCAAGATATGTGGTATAGATTTATTAAATACTTTAATTATGGGAAGTCTTCAAAATTAGGTTTTCAAAAAATACTCCAATTTAATTAATATTTGATCCTTATTAATTTTGAAAGCTTAATTAAATATTTTCATAATTAATCTTTAATTAATTAATCATTTTAATTTATTGCACAATTAATTAATGATGCAATACAATGTAAATCCTAGAGCCTTTATTGAGAAATAATTAAAGCTAGGATCTTACATTTATTTCCAAATGACTTAAGCAATTCTTCAAGCCTTCATGTCTTCTATCTTTTAATAAATCAAAGCTTCAAGAATTCTTTTAATATCCTTTAAATGCATGAGTAAACATTTTAGTACAATAGGAAAGTCATCATCAAAACCTAAGGTTGAAATATGACCAAGTTAACAAGTTGTTACCGTTAACACTGTTGGAATACCCGGTGATTAAAATATAGTAATACGCGTGCATGCACAATATTTTTGAATTATTGATTTTTACGTAAGAAAACACTACTTAATAATTGTTACAGTAATTACTGTTCAATATTTTATTTTATTGATTCAATAATTGCTGTTGATATTTTATATTATTGTTGTTTCAATAATTATCACTGCACAGTATTTCCCATTATCAGATCAATAATTCATATTATTTGAATAATATTATTAGATAGCATTATTGGCAATGTCTAGAAATTTCTGTCAAGGAGAGGTTTGGTCTCCTAATTGCGCGCCAGTAAGGAGAAATTCTTATTGGAAAGCCCCTTCTTTCCTAGAAACGGCCTAGTTGTCATAATTGTAATTCTGTAATATTATTTGTGAATAATTAATTATTTATTTATATGATAAGAAACTATTTATATTATGTGGATATAAATGATGGATATATTTATTTTTATGTGAATAAAAATGAAGGAATTAATGCTGAGGTGTTTTATCAGTATTTTGTCGGTGTAGAGGTATTAAAAATCATCCGTTTGTGGATTTCGGATATTTTATGTTTGGAATTTGGAAAAACTCAAAGCTACAAAGTTGTAGAGAATTCGATTTTAGGTAGAATAGACATAAAATTCGTATTTTTCTGATAAACGGGCTATTTTCTATGAATTGTTGAAGTTTCAGAAAATAAAATAATTTTTATTAAATTATGGGTGGGATCCACTCTTGTTTGACAACATGTGGGCTGCTGGGAATTTCAGAATTGGCTGGCTTGATTGATCAAATTGGGTGTGCATAGAAGATTGAATAAGAATATTAATAGTTTATTATTTTAGTCTCCTACGGCGTTCTAGCATTTTCCTATAAATAGACGCTTAGGTTAGAATTGAAAATCACACCAGAAACAAGTTTTCTTTCTCTCTAGATTATTGAGCGTATTTATGTGGGTATTTAGATATTTTGAGAGTTGTTATTCAGTGCAAGTTTTTGTCAGCACTATATCCGAAATTCAATCAGAAATATGGTTATTTTGAGGTAAAGGATGTTATATTCTTCTTAAAATGATATTTTCTTCAATATCATTATACCGAAATGTTGGTATGAACTTTTTATCAAATTTAAAACTTTTTGTGTCGGGGTTACTATTCACGTATACGATACTATTCACGTATACGGCACTATTCACGAATACGGCACTACTTACCGAAAAATGAAATTTTCTTCTTTTTGTCCAAGATGTCTATTATGGTTAGTATCTTTGATTGTATCCATATTTTGATCTTTATTTTTGAATTCTGCTTAAAATTAGTTATTATAAAGTATTATTGAACTTGGATAAAACTGTAATACGAATCCCTAATATTTGTTCTATTATCTCACTGGATTCATTTTCTTTAAAATATTTTCCGTCATCCTCAGTCCTAAATGATGATATCACTGATTATCTTTGCCCTGTAGTGCAAAGATGAAGGATTACCTAATGAATATCTTTGGCCCGTAGTGCAAAGATGAACAAGTGTTGAGATGAACATGACCAACTGGTGATACAAATGAATATCTTTGGCCTGTAGTGCAAAGATGAATATTTGATTAAAGATGAATATTGATTTTTTTTATAGGGATAAAATATTGATGATGGACTTTTAAATCTTAGAAGATAGTAGAATTCTTTCTCTACTTGACTCTTCAAATGGATTGTTGTTTCCGCTGCAGTTGTTGATCTAAAACTTGTTGTCTATTATATTTTATCAGATTTTACCCTGTTGAAGACTAATGATAATTTGTTATATATTATCTTAGTCATAATATTCTTTACTGGACTAGTTGAGCTCACCCTTTTTCTTTTTGTTCCATTTTTCTTCTCAGGAGGTGAGAACATAGCAGGATCTAGTTGTGGTATGGAGTGATGGTTCTAGAAAGATGTTTTAGCAGTCCTCACTATTTCTGTAAAATAGTGTTTGAATAATTGTAATGAGGACTCCTTTTGAGTTTGTATACTCTCTAGTATACAATATTTGTATTCAAACTTACAGTATAGGCGTTGTCGTATTATGCACAACAATTGTATTACTGAAGTTGTATTTATTTCTATACCATGTATTTGGTGACTTTGAATGGGTGTTGTATACCTGTTTTGGGGGCGTCACATTTATTATAATGTTTTTATAATGAGAGTGGGAGGCGCTGAAGAGATCCTGATTAGGTTTTATAAATTATTTTCGACGGAAATTCTGTCAGAATTACTCCCTTGGATTTATGATATTCTCGACGGACATTCCCTAGGAAATAACTCTTATTTCGTCGAGATTAGTTTCGCGCGGGCGGGAACGATGGCACCAAGAACGACCTAATACTTCGGACGGAATTCCGTCAGAATTAAACTATTTTCGAGGGAATTATACTCTATGAATTATTTCGTCGTACATACGTTAATTTCGAGGGACTAAATTCCGTCGGACATAGATGATTTCCTTGTAGTGGAACAAGCAAAAACAACTGAATCTGAACATAAGCAAAGATCATCAATAAAACAAAATACCGGATCAGAAAGATGAACAATCCAGATCTGGAACGAAACACATATCCAAACCACCATCAAAACATCCTCATCCCAACAGAAGAATCAAGATTAGGAAACAACCCCAACTGCACATCCAGATCCAAGACTCCAAGCCTTCACCCCAAACAAATCCCTCTGCATATCATAATCGAATGTCCAAACCTCACTCAAATCAGTACCCCTACTAATCAACCCAGATAAAACCCATGATCTAAGGCCCCCAGACAATGCCACCATAGATCGAGAAAATAAATTCTGGAAGGATCCCAAAACATCTGTTGTTAAGAAAAGGAGGGGATTTTCTTGGGAAGAGGATATGGATGAGGGAGTAGGGAATTTTGTGGTGGAGTTCCGGCAATGGATTATAATAAATTAGGGTTTTGAGATGTTTATTGTGATTGAGATGGTTGAGATGAATTTAAATTGTTTATTGTGTTTCTGTTCTTTAAATTTTAAAATGTAATGTTTTATTATATTTAAGTCCTCTTAAGTCTTTACTTAATAAAATAATTTAAATAATTATAAAATGATTTTTTAACACATAAACATTATGATGCCACTTGTCAAAGCCACATCATTAATATCTGATGTGGCATGTTAACACATGATCCGCATCATTAATTGTTAATTTACTCAGTATTCCCGTCCGTTTTTTATACAGAAATCATAAGTAATGACCATTTTGTATTTATTTTAGGGTATAGTTGCACGATTATAAAAAAAAAGTTTCAGTAACCACACAAAAAATCGGGCCCTAATACAGTGACCAAAAAGTCTATTATCCTAATATTTTAATATTTTCAAAACAAAAAAATACTTAGATTATTTTATTACTTAGTAGTACAGTATATATAAAATGGAGAGTCCATTTATTTGAAATAGAGAGTATCTTTTTCCATGATTTAATTCAAACTACAAATGACAAATCTTTGTTACACTAATAAAGTAATAAGACTAATAAGTAATGGGAGAAGGTTCAAAAATGCCCCTGACGTTTATCGCGATGTCGACCGAGCACCATATACTTTTTTTTGTCCAAAAGTACCCTTAACGTTACATTTTTTGGATCACCCGTGCCCCTGCCGTTAACAGAAGACAAACGGGGTTTAAATTGGCTGACGTGGCAGAGATATGGAGGCTTAAAGGGAGAAGGCTTAAAAATGCCCCAACACATGTAAATATGTCATTTAATCGAAACAAAAAAATACTAAAATTCGAAGAAAAAAAAACCATAACATATTTACATCATTTAATGAAAATACTAAAATTCAAATTATTTTGTTAACTAATCAAAACAACTAATTAAATAAAATAAGTTGTATAACATATTTATATCTTTTAATCAAAATACTAAAATTCAAAATATAACATATTTACATCAAATACTAATTAAAAAAAACTAAAATACTAACTAAAAAATACTAAAATACTAAAAAAAATAAAATTAAAAAATAATAAAATACTAAAATTAAAATTATTTTGTTAATTAATCAAAACAACAAAATTCAAATTACATCATTAAAATACTAAAATCATAATATTAAATACTAGTTGATATAAATTTTTAAATTACTAAAATCATAATACTAAATAATATTTTTAAAATTCAAAATACTAAATAACGTTATATATATGACCCCAACTTTTATGAATAAAGACTAATTTTTTCTAAATATCATTTTTGAATATTATGGTGTGGATTTGATATAATGTTATAGTTGTGGGTAATATTTATAAATTTTGCAAAGTAAGCAAGTTGTTATAAAATATTCGTTTGGTCGGGGAATATTCTTTTTGTTGGGGAATATTAGTACGACCACACAATCATTGGTGGACCACAAAACAGAATTATTGTCGGAGTTATAAAACGACAAAATTATCTTTTTATAAAAATAACGGCGGATGTTTTACCGTTAACTGTTGAAATACCCGGTAATAAAGGTACAATATTACGCGTGGTTGCATAGTAGAACACGGTATTGATTATTGATGCTTATGTGAGAAGTCACTCATTTATACTCAATTATTGTTATAGTAATTATTGCATCATATCTCTTATATTATTGATTCAATTATTCGCACAGTATCATCTGTATAATATGTTATATTATTAAATCAATACTTGAGACGACAAGTTATAATATTAATGATGACTAATTGTTGAAAGATTAAATATATGTTGATAAAAAATAAAATGATTTGTGGTAATATTTAGTCAATCCTTGATGTATATAAAGAGTCTACTATGAGACGTTTGTGGTAAATTTGGTTATTCTATGGGGGGGCCATCTGTCATCATCTAAGAGTCTATTTCGCCAATAATAATTACCTTTACCAGACGTTAAACCACTTGTCGTTTCATATTACAGGCGTCGAACCAATTTTCATTTCACATTACAGGCGTTAAACCACTTGTGGTTTCAATTACAGGCGTCGAACCAACTATAGTTTCACATTACAGGCGTCGAACCAATTGTCGTTTCAGATTACAGTCGTCGAACCAATTATCATTTCACATTACAGGCGTCAAAACACTTTTTGTTTAACATTACAGGCGTCAAACCACTTATTGTTTCACATTACAGGCGTCAAACCACTTGGTGTTTCACATTAAAGGTGTCAAACAACTTTTCTTTTCACATCACCAGTCGTCAAGCTACTTGCCTTTTCACATTGCAAGGGCTAAGCTAGAAATCTTCTTTAAATAGAGGCCTAGCTCTTCATTATTTTTCACAAATTCGTTCAAGCTATAGAGAGAGAAAGAATAAAGAGAATAAGAGAGAAAGAAGAAGAGTATTATGTTACTAAACTACTGCAGTATTCAATCTCCTACTAAAGTAAGGGGTACTATTTCTTTTGTATTCATGAAGAGAACTTCTATTATTCAATTCTTTATTATTCTGTTGGAATAACCTGTATACGCAGACTACCCTATAATTGGTGAAATTCTTCTGTTATTCCATTCTTTATTATTATGTTGGAATAACTTGTATATGCGAAGTACTGCATACATGGTAAAATTCTTCTATTATTACATTCTTTATCATTCTGTTGGAACATCATGTATGTGCTTTACGCATGACATGGTTCCATTATTTATTATTCTGTTGGAATATCCATCTGTGCATTTACGCATGACCTAGTTCGATTATTTATTATTTTATTGGAATAACTTGTATGTGCGGTCTAACGCATGCTTGGTGAATTCTTTTGTTATTTCATTCGTTATTATACTCAGTTGGTTAAAGCTTTGACTTCTATACTCCATGAAATTAGCGGAATATTCTTGATGTTTGTGCTTCATCCAGTATCTTTTCATCGAAATATTCTTCTTAGCATTCTTGAATTTTACACCACAAAGCATAAACGTTTAAATTAGACTTTGACTTATTTCTACCCATTCTTTTATTTCTCCTACTTGCGCTAAACGTTTAAATTTGACTCCAGAGAAATTAGACTTTGACTTATCTATTGAAACTCCATTGGGGGAAACCTTTATTACATCCACGGTTTATAAGTCTTGTTTGATTCAAATCGGCAACCGCACGTTACCTGTCAATCTTATCTCTTTGAAAATGCTTGCATTCGATGTGATTTTAGGGATTGATTGGTTAACCATTCATTATGCTAAAATTGACTGTTTTTGTAAGGTTGTTAGCTCTCATGTTCCTAACCAACCTATTATGCGAATTCAAGAAACCAAACCATTAAAGTCAATCATTGTCATCTCAAGCCATAAAGCTATTTTTTTATTGAAAAACGGATGTCAAGCTTTCTTAGCTTATGTCACGAATTTAAACAAAAATACGTCAGTCTTGAATGATATTTCTATTGTTAATAAATTTCCTGACGTATTCCCTGAAGAACTTCCTGGCCTACCCCCGAAGCGTGAAATCGAGTTTATTTTATCTTGAACCTGGTACAAAACCCATTTCCAAAGCTGCATATCGAATGGCTCCTATTAAACTTCAGGAGTTAAAAACCCAACTACAGGAATTGTTAGACATCGGTTTTATTCGTCCTAGTACGTCTCCTTGGGGTGCTCCTATTCTATTCGTGAAGAAGAAAGATGGAAGTATGCGACTTTGTATTGATTATCGGGAGTTAAATCATGTCACCATCAAGAATAGGTATCCGTTACCTCACATTGATGACCTGTTCGACCAGTTGCAAGGATCACAATTCTTTTCAAAGATTGATCTTCGTCCAGAATATCATCAGTTGAAGATTAAAACTGAGGATGTTCCGAAAACTTCCTTCAGAACTCGGTACGGGTATTATGAATTTTTAGTCATGTCTTTTGGATTGACTAATGCTCCTGCTGCATTCATGGCTATGATGAATCGAGTATTCAAGGAATATTTGGATCAGTTCGTTGTTGTCTTTATTGATGACATCCTCATCTATTCCAAAAGCCGTGAAGATCATGAGCACCATTTGAAGCTGATACTTGAAAGGCTTCGTGAAAACAAGCTATATGCCTAGCTAAAGAAATGCGAGTTCTGGCTTAAGGAAGTATCATTTCTTGGGTACGTGGTGTCAAAATATGGAGTATCTGTTGACCCAGCAAAGATTGAAGCAATACAAAGCTGGGAGCAACCTAAATCAATGACCAAAATACGTAGCTTTCTCGGCTTAGCTGGTTATTATCGGAGATTCGTAGAAGGGTTTTCTCGAATCACCACTCCATTAACTCAGTTGACTCAAAAAGATACAAAATTCAGTTGGACCAAGGAATGTGAGAAGAGTTTTCAAGAACTCAAGCGGAGACTCATTTTGGCACCTGTTCTGGCAATACCATCTGGATCGGAAGGATTTTTCATCTATAGTGATGCTTCAGGCAAGGGTTTAGGATGTGTTGTCATGCAACACGGGAAAGTCATAGCCTATGCCTCACGACAACTCAAAGAATATGAGAGAAATTACCCTACTCATGATCTAGAGTTGGCAGCTATCATTTTTGCACTTAAAATTTGGAGGCATTACATGTATGGGGAGAAGGTGGAGATCTTTACGGATCATAAAAGCCTCAAATATTTCTTCACCCAAAAGGAACTCAATATGCGGCAACGACGTTGTCTTGAACTGTTGAAAGATTATGATCATACCATTCAATACCATCCTGGAAAACCAAATGTGGTAGCTGACACATTGAGTAGAAGATCATATACGGGTACGAGTGCGATATTGTCAACGCAAAGGCCCATTTTGTATGACTTGAAAAGGATGAAAATAGAGATAAAGACTCCAGAAACCCACGTGATGATGGAAAATATACGAGTAGAACCGACTTTAATCGATAAAGTTAAAGCTGCTCAAGCTACAGATCTGGAGCTGATTCGCATGAAGAAGAAAGTGCAAGAAGGTGCTATTACGGAATCAAGAATCGATGAAGAAGGAATACTTAGAGTCAACTCCAGACTTTGTATTCCTAATGAGTCTTATTTGAAGTATAAGATCATGATGGAGGCACAACACATCGTTTCCAATCCATCTTGGGAGTACCAAAATGTATCCTGATCTTCGAAATACATTTTGGTGGAGCAATATGAAAAGAGAGATAGCGGAGTTTATCTCAAGGTGTTTAACTTGTCAACGAGTCAAGGCAGAGCATCAAGTGCCAAAAAGTCCATTGCAACCACTTGAAATTTTGGAATGGAAGTGGGAGCACATTACCATGGATTTCATTACTGGTCCTCCCAAGGTTTCTCAAGGAATTGATGCGATTTGGGTCACTGTTGATAGATTGACCAAATTTGCTCATTTCTTACCTATACGAGAAACTTATACACTTGAACGTCTTGCTCGTATTTACATAAATGAGATTGTAAGACTGCATGATATGCCAGTATCCATAGTTTCTGATCGAGACCCAAGATTCACTTCACTATTTTGGGTTAGTTTGCAAAAAGCTATGGGCACGAATTTACAATTTAGTTCGGCATATCATCCTCAAACGAACGAAAAATCAGAGAGAACTATTCAAACTCTTGAGGATCTATTAAGACTCTACGTCCTTAACTTCAAAGGAAGTTGGGACAAGTTCTTGCCATTAGAGGAATTCTCCTATAACAACAATTATCAAGCTAGTATCGGCATGGCTCCATTTGAGGCGTTGTATGGACGCAAGTGTCGTTCTCCAGTATGCTGGGATGAGGTGGGTGAAGCAATGTTGTTGGGACCCAAATTAGTACGTATGACTACAGAGAAGATTCAAATGATCCGCCAACGTATAAAAATCTCACAAGATCGACAAAAGAGTTATGTTGATCTTCATCGAAAGGACGTGAAATTCAACGTTGGAGAACATGTGTTGTTACGTGTGGCTCCATGGATAGGAGTTACAAGATTTGGAAAGAGAGGAAAGCTCAATCCTCAATTTATTGGCCCATTTGAAATCCTTGACCGAGTAGGAACTGTAGCCTATAGACTCGCTTTACCGCCATGTCTCGTGTTCATAACATTTTTCACATATCCATGTTATGTAAATATGTGGAGGACCCGAACCACATTATTGAGTTAGAACCGGACGAAATAGCGGAAGATTTAACGTATGAAGAGGTACCTGTTCAAATCTTAGATAATAAGGAACATATTCTACGCTCCAAGGTTATACCTTAAGTCAAAGTTTTATGGAGAAACCACGAGGTTGAGGAAATGACTTGGGAGTTAGAATCTGAAATGAAATCAAGGTATCATCACCTCTTCGTCATACCAGGTATGTACCCTAATTTCGAGGATGAAATTTCATAAGAAGGGGAGGTTGTAAGATCCCAACTTTTATGAATAAAGATTAATTTTCTCTAAATATCATTTTTGAATATTATGGTGTGGATTTGATATAATATTATAGTTGTAGGTACTATTTAAAATTTTTGCAAAGTAAGCAAGTTGTTATAAAATATTCCTTTGGTCGGGGAATATTCTTTTTGTCAGGGAATATTCGTACGACGACACAATCATTGGTGGATCCCATAACAGAATTATTGTCGGAGTTAGAAAATGACAAAATTATCTTTTTATAAAAATAACTGCGGAAGTTTTACCGTTAACTGTTGAAATACCCAGTAATAAAGGTACAGTATTACGCGTGGTTGTATAGTAGCACACGGTATTGATTATTGATGCTTACGTGAGAAGTCACTCAGTTATACTCAATTATTGCTACAGTAATTGATGCATCATATCTCTTATATTACTGATTCAATTATTGACACAATATCATTTATATAATATGTTATATTATTAAATCAATAACTGAGATGATAAGTTATAATATTAATGATGAATAATTGTTGAAAGATTAAATATGTGTTGATTAAAAATAAAATAATTTGTGGTAATATTTATTCAATCCTTTATGTATATAAAGAGTCTATTATGAGAAGTTTGTGGTAAGTTTGGTTATTCTATGGGGGCCCATATGTCATCATCTAAGAGTCTCTTTCGCCAATAGTAATTACCTTTACCAGACGTCAAACCACTTGTCGTTTTATATTACCGGCGTCGAACAAATTATCGTTTCAAATGCGTCAAACCAATTGTCGTTTCACATTATAGGCGTCGAACTAGTTGTCGTTTCACATTACAGGCATCAAACCACTTTTTATTTAATATTACAAGCGTCGAACCAATTATCGTTTCACATTACTTGCGTCGATCCAATTGTCGTTACACATTACAGGCGTCGAACCAATTGTCGTTTCACATTACAGGCGTCAAACCACTTGTTGTTTCATATTACAGGCATCAAAACACTTGTTGTTTCACATTACAGGCGTCAAACCACTTGGTGTTTCATATTATAGGCGTCAAACCACTTTTTTTTTCACATCACCAGTCGTCAAGGCGCTTGCCTTTTCACATTGCAAGGGCTAAGCTAGAAATCTTCTATAAATAAAGGCCTAGTTATTTATCGTTTTTCACAAATTCATTCAAGCTATAGAGTGAAAAAGTATAGAGAGAATAAGAGAAAAAGAAGAAGAGTATTCTGATACTACACTACAGTAGTATTCAATCTCCTACTAAAGTAAGGGGTATTATTTCTTTTGTATTCATGAAGAGAACTTCTGTTATTCCATTCTTTATTATTCTGTTGGAATAACTTGTATACGCAGACTACCCTATACTTGGTGAAGTTCTTCTGTTTTTCCATTCTTTATTATTAAGTTCGAATAGCCTGTATATGCGAAGTACTGCATACATGGTGAAATTCTTCTATTATTCCATTCTTTATCATTCTGTTGGAACATCATGTCTGTGATTTACGCATGACCTGGTTCCATTATTTATTATTCTGTTGGAATATCTAATTTGTACGTTTACGCATGACCTGGTTCCATTATTTACTATTCTGTTGGAATAACATGTCTGTGTGGTCTATCGCATGCTTGGTGAAATCTTTTGTTATTTCATTCGTTATTATACTCAGTTGGTTAAAGCTTTGACTTCTATACTACATGAAATTAGTGGAATATCCTTGATGTTTGCGCTTCATCTAGTATCTTTTCATGGAAATATTCTTTTGATCATTCTTTAATTTTATACCACAAAAAGCAGTATCATGTTTGTGACGCCCCCAAAATAGGTCCATTCCATCCAACCCATTCTGAGTCGCCAAATACATGGTACAGAAAACAACTACAACTTTATTACAATAATTATCGTGCAAAATACAATAACTCATGTGTTGTGAGTTTGGACACAAATATATACCAACTGTGACTCTCATCCCAACCTTGGATAGCACGTCACAATGACACCTTACATAAAGGTATAATCAAAAACTGTTTTAGAAATTAGAATCTTTAGGAAGTGGTCAAGAAAACCTTCGTACATGGGAGGCCATGCTTCTAGGTTATGATAGATATCATATGGCCACAGAATTATCCTTAGTTGACCCAATAGACCGCAAAGAAAAACAAAAAGATTACTATTATATTCTTCCCAATGATGAGTCTTCTCTTGACTTATCATTATCTCCACTGTCTCAAACTGAGAATTATACTTCAAACAAACACCAAGATTATATAGGTAGTGCTCGTAAATATACTCAGCAAGTGGATGAGCACAACCCTATCTTATGATGACACGAGGTTGTATGTCATTAGACATCTTGTACGATAGTGGCAAAATACCCTTCCAAAGTTGAGTTCACTTTACCCTCAACAGTTATAGACCACCGTTCTATTCCCCTGTTATCCCCCACTCGACCCAGCTACACTTTTATTACCTGAAAAGGAATTATGAAGTAAAAGGGTGAGAACAACTAGCTCAGTAAAGAATATCATGACTAAAGATATTTAAATTATCAATAGCCTTCATCAGTAATAAATCAGAGATTTAGAACATATGGTAGATGATAAAACTTTTTAACCATAGTTGCAGCGGAACGAGAAATCCATTAGAAGAGTCAAATAGACCATAAAGTCTATTATCTTCTCCATGTTAAAAATCCACCAACAATGTTTTATCCCTGTAACATCAATCAACTGTTCATGTCCATAATCATAATTGTGGTTCTAAATTCCTCTTCGCACCTAGGACGAAGATAATTTTCATCACATGTCTTTACCTGAAACATCAGAGATCATAGTTATACCAAATCATAGTTCATGTTCATAATCATACTAATAAATTGATCTTTGCACTACGGGCCAAAGATATTCGTCAACAGTTCCTCTTTTCACTACTGGCCAAAGATATTCAACAACAGGTCATCTTTGTACTACAGGCCAAAGATATTCGTCAACAGTTAATCTTTGCAGTACATGCCAAAGATATTAATATCTCAAAGAAATATATAATCATTTCAAAATCTATATAAACCATAATTATAACCATGTTGATCAATTCACCTTAGCACTTAAGCTAAAAATATTCAATTGTAAATTCAATGGTCATGATCATACTAGTCACAATTCATCTTTGCACTACTAGCCAAAGAGAACCCATAGTCATGATCATACCAATAATCTACCCATCTTTACACTCAAGTCAAAGACAAATTTCTTCACCAAGATTATAAAAATGTTATATATGATAATAAAAACAATATAATCAACATATAGATTTAATCTCAAGAGTAAGATTCATAAATCAACGATAATTTGGTTAGAAATAGAAACCAATTTTTTTTGTCGTGAATAGTACTCGTGAATAGTAACTCGTGAATAGTAACTCATGAATAATAACTTATGAATAGTACCTCATGAATAGTACTCTGTATTCGTACATAGTACCGTATACGTAAATAATGTCATATACGTAAATAGTGTCATATACATGAATAGTGCCATATACGTGAATAGTGCCGTATACGTGAATAGTAACCCCGACTCAAAAATATAGAAATTCCATAATAAGAGCCATATCAATATGTCAGTATAATGATATTGAAAGAATAACATCATTATGAAGAATATAACATCCCTTAATATCCCTTACTATCCCTTACAAGCCCTTACTATCCCATACAATCCCTTACCTGAAAGAGCAGCACTTCTGACTGGATATCGGATATGACGCTGAAGGAAATTTGTACTGATGAATATCAACTCACCAAGTATCTAAATACTCACAAAATACATTCAATAATCTAGAGAGAGAAAGAGAGAAAGCTTATATTTCTGGTGTGATTTTTAATTCTAACTTAGCCCTCTATTTATAGGAAAATGTTAGCACGCCGAAGCAGACTTAACGTGCAACCTGATGGCTTTACCTGCTACTATTCCCACCCACCATATTTGAATAAAAATCAGCACATTTCTTCACCAACCACAAGTGGGGCCCACTCAATTCTAGAATTTTCCACCAAAATCATTTATAAACCTAATTTCTGAATCAATTACCTCTTAAAATTCATAACAACTCTTACGTTCATTTTTAACGGTTCAAAATTTGTGAACATATACTCAACTTATATATGTATAACATATCCAAAAATTATAACGATCCAACGGTCGGATTAAATATTATAACTCGCACAATAAAGCTGTAATAACACTAATTTTATCTTTTAATACCTACAATTCGACAAAATACTGATAAAACACCTCAACATTAACTCCTTCATTTATAACCACATCAAATAAATATCTCCTTATCATATAAATCAATAATTAATTATTCACAAATAATATTACAAAATCACAATAATAACAACCAGGCAGTTCTCAGGAAAGAGAGGGCTTTTCGATAAAGATTTCTCCTTACTGGCGCGCAATTAGGTGACCAAACCTCTCCTTGACAGAACTTTCTAAATATTACCAATATTGCTATCTAATAATATTATTCAAATAATATGAATTATTGATTTGATAATGGAAAATATTGTGCAGTGATAATTATTGAAACAACAATAATATAAAATATCAATGTAGTAATTATTGAATCAATAAAATATTGAACAGTGATTACTGTAATAATTATTGAGTAGTGCCTTCATACGTAAGAATCAATAATTCAAAAATACTGTGCAATACCGTGTGCTACTGTGCAACAATGCGTATTACTTTACTTTACCCACCGGGTATTCTAATAGTGTTAACGATAACAATTACACCGTTATTCAATTTTGTCATTTTCTTCTTCCGATAGTTATTCATTATGGGGCCCACAAATAGTTGCGCCGTCGTACGAATATTCCCTGACAGAAAGAATATTCCACGACCAAATGAATATTCCCCGACAACAATAAGTATTTTATAGCCACTTGCTTATTTTGAAAAAAAATTCATATATCACCCTTAACTTTAACTTTTATTAATTTAACCATTTACTGAATAGAAAAATAGAATACTTTTATTTCATAAAATTCGGGGTCTTACAATGTGGACAATTTGGACGTTATTGGTTCCTGGATAAATTAATTCTTGAACTTGTTTTATTGAATTCCTATATCATTGTCATCATCCTCATGTTTATATTCTGTTGAAAGTCATATATGGCCTGTAGTGCATAGATGGACTCTGTATGATTATAACCAGGGATCATTAGGTATAATCATGACCGTAATGTTACAAATGATGTGGTAAAAGTCCTCATTGGCTCGTAGTGTGTTGATGGACAGTTGATGATCATGATCATTGATGAAAACACGAATATCATTGGCCCGTAGTGCATGGATAATTTGTGGTTGTGATACTAACGACTATAATTGGTCGTAGTGCACGGATTATGTGGATTATTTATTAAGCTGAGTCTCAGTAATAAATGTATTGAAAAACCTTTTAAATCATTGAAGATAGTAGATTTTATTCTCTACTTGACTCTTCTAATGGATTGCTTGTTTCGATGTAGTTAAACTTGATGTTTGTTATATTGTATCAGTTTAATACTGTTGAAGGCTAACGATAATTTATTCTGAATTATCTTAGTCATAATATTTCTTACTGGACTAGTTGAGCTCACCCTTTTGCTTTCATTGTTCTCTTCAGATAATGAGAACGTAGCAGAGACTAGTCGGGATACAGAGTGACGGTCCAGATGATAGCATTAGTAGTCCTCACTATTATATGAAAGTGTGATAATAAATGTATTTATGACTTATTTTGAGTTTGAATACTGTCTATAAGATAATATTTGTATTAAAACTCACATCTTATGTTGTATATTTAAGATTGTATGTGTATTCTGTACCATATATTTGGTGACTCAGAATATGTGATGTATACCTATTTTGGGGGCGTCACATTATACAACTAATTGATATAATATTTTTAACGTTAATATTAAAATACTAAATAACGTTATAAATTTTTTTAAACGCTAATATTTTTAATATTAGTAAATAACATTATCGAAATTAATGTTGAATATTACAAAATTAACGTTAATATTTTTAGTTTTTTGAAAATTCAATTAATATTTTTAATATTTTGATGATTAACATTAATATTTTTAAAATTCAACTAATTCAAAATTTTAAAAAATTAACGTAATTTCAACTAAAATCATCAAAAAAATTAATAATTAACGTTAATATTTTTTACTAAATAACATTAATTATTTTGAATTAGTTTAATTTTTGAATATTTTTAAAATTCAACTAAATAATATTTTTAAAATTCAACTAATTACATCATCAAAAAATATTAACATTTTTTAACATATCAACAAATATTAAAAAATAATAACGTTTTTTAATATCAAAAAATATTAATAAAATATTAACGTTGTTTAATATCAAAAAATGTTAACGTCTTTTAATATTTTTAATATCAAAAAATTAACATTTTTTAAAAAAAATTAAAATATTTAATATTTTTATATCAAAAAATATTAGCGCTTTAATATTAACCTCATATCAAAAAAATTAATATTTTTAAAATATTAATGTTTTTTAATATCAAAAATATTAATAAAATATTAAAAAATATTAACATTTTTTATATAAAAAAATATTAACGTTTTTTATATCAAAAAATATTAACGTTTTTTAATATTAGTTGATATGATAAAAAATATTAATATTTTGAGAACGTTAAAATTAGTATTCCAACACTAGATATGCAGTTATTTTGATACTAATTGATAACGTATTTTGATAACGTTAAAAATCAATTATATATTAACGTTTAAAATTGATAACGTTATTTAGTAATATTCAGAATTAGTATTTTTTTTATTTAGTATTTGATGTAAATATGTTATGTTTTGAATTTTAGTATTTTGATTAAATGATGTAAATATGTTATACAACTTATTTTATTTAATTAGTTGTTTTGATTAGTTAACAAAATAATTTGAATTTTAGTATTTTGATTAAATGACGTTAATATGTTATGTTTTTTTTTTAATTTTAGTATTTTTTTTTTGTTTTAATTAAATGACATATTTACGTGTCAATGGAATTTTTGAACCTTCTCACTTTAAGCCTTCATGTGTCTACCACGTCAGCCAATTTTAATCATGTTTGTCTTCTGTTAACGGCAGGGGCACGGGTGACCCAAAAAATGTAATGTTAAGGGTACTTTTGAATACACAAAAAAGTATAGGGTGCTCGATAGACATCGCGGTAAACGTGCATTTTTGAACCTTCTCCCAATAAGTAGGGGTGTTCATCGGTAAATAACCGGACAGAACCGGTTCAAACCGAACCGGATCGAATACCAATAGTACCCAAAATAGGGTATCGTAACCGGTTGAACCGGTATACCAGACCGATTAGCCGGTTTAGTTCCGGTTTTTACGTTGCTAAAATCGGCCCCAATATTAAATCAAAACTCAGCCCAAATTTAATTCAAAACTGTCCCAAGAGCTGCCCAAGACTTGCTTTTAAGCCAAAATTTGGCCCAAGGTCAAGCAACTTGTACAAGGCCCAGCCTTCTTTGAGCGAAAATTCGGCCAAATAAAAGATAAAAGACTTGGATGTCGTTTTAAAAAGAAAACTTTCTTAGACTTTTTGATAAAGAAACCAATGTGGGACTTAGTTATTAAGAACCAATGTGGGACTTAGCTATTAAGAACTCACATGGTTGTATTCTTATAAGGAAAACTTCCTTAGACTTTTATAAAATAACCAATGTGGGACTTACTATTAAGGTTTCACTTGTAGTTTTTTTATAAGAAAACTTCCTTAGACTTTTATAAAATAATCAATGTGGGACTTGACTATATGAAAATTTCCTTAGACTTGACTATAGGAAAAACCATAATTAAGATCTCTGCTTTATTCTATCTTCATTCCCCTGGATATCAATATTTATGCTATCATAACAATAAATAAATGTTACTGAAATATATATTGAAGTTTTATTAAACTAAATATTATAAAATTATGTATAAAATAGTACTTTCGATAAGTAATAACAAGTGCATGTAGACTAAATCTTCTTAACTAAATAAACCAATACTGTACTAAAATACTAACACCTAAATAATTGAAGCTAACTGCCCTCAATAAATGTTGGGGTTTACCTTATGCTACAACAAATTAATGGTCCATATCATGAAGACGTGAATATGTAGTCCTTTTTGTCATTCCCACTACTACTATTACTAGTATTTATTTTCAAGTACTCTTCCATCCCTGATCTCCATTCATTATATATATATATATATATATATATATATATCTTCTGCATTAATTTTTTTATAGCAAAATTTCCTTAGACGTTTTATAAATTAACTCATCAATGTGGGACTTGCAAACAACCGTATTCTATTCAATTAATTAAGACTTTTATTCTAACTTGGGAGCAAATCTTTTCCCAACTTATTGATAAATAATTTAGTTTATCTAATTTCTTTTACTTTTACCAATGTAATCAATATAGAACTTATAAACCACCAACTATTAATATATTTAAGTTTATCTAATTTCTTTAAATTTTACCAATATAAAACTTGTAAACCACCAACTATTAATAGTTGATAGTCTTTTTATATAAAGAATTTTTTTTTAAGACTTTCCAATTTCTCAAACTCTCAATTACTTAACACTAACTACTAAGTTTTCATTTTATAACAAAAGTGGGACTTGGCTATTAAGGTGTTTTTATAAAGAAAACTTCCTTAGACTTTTAAAAGTAAACCAATGTGGGACATGACTATCAAGGTTTCACTTTGAAGTCTTTTTATAAGGTAAACTTCCTTAGACTTTTACAAGTTATACAATATGATTTATCTTAAACTTTGAACGACCAAAATAATTTATTGAATGAGCGGGAAATTTAAAGTCATTTGTATTTTATTAAATTATTATTAGATTATTAGATAGATAGATATATTTTATTACATAGATGTATGAACGGTGGGATTTATCTCAAATTTTGGACGGCCCAGATGATTTATTGAATGAGCGGGAAATTCAAAATCATTTGTATTTTATTAGATAGATTTGTGTTCTCATGTCTTACTTCTATTCTATAAATAGGGGAGACCACCAATTCAAATTTCATTCAAGTCCCAAGTATTCTATTATGGATTTTCTTGGAGACTTTAATCCAATTTTACAAAGATAAGTAAAATAATTTTAAAAAATAAATTGAACCGGTACTACCAGTTCGGTTCGGTACTTACTGAACTTCTAAAATAGGTAGCCGGAATCGGTACCGAAAAATCGGTATATACCGGTTTTTTTGTACCTAACTAGACCGGTTTTTTTTATACCGAACCGATCGATTCGATCCGGTTTGGAAAATTGAAAAATCGGAAAAACCAATTTAAATGAACAACCCTTAATACTTAACATAACTAATCCAAACCGCTTGAGTTCTTCCCATTGCCTAGTAGCATGACAGACTACGCAGAAGGCGGATGGCCTGATAGCCATATGGGCCACGTCCACATAATGGACCATGAGACTAGGCCTGGGGAGTGGGGGGTTTAGTCCACAAATTCATGCCCAAGTTGGTAAGTCCCAAGCCTAACGGTCTTAAAAAAAAGGAACAATTATATATTATAGTACATTTATGAAAGTAATTACAAAAATCATACACTCATAAAATAATTAAAAATATGACATTTCATTATATATATTTACAATAGTGAGGATAATTAGGAGTCCTTAATTTAAGGGATAAATATTAATGGACTGACATGGAAAAAGGTTGTTTTTTTTGAAACGCGTGATAACCGCCTATCATTTGTCTGGGACTCTACAGTTACCAAACCCATGTGCATGCTGAAACCCTTGTTCTCTCCTCTGTCGTGACTAAACTCATAATCGGAGTTAAAAAAGCTTATTTCCGGTGATTGTTCTTTATCTCTGTTCGTGCGTTCTTCATTGTTCGTTTAGTTGTTCTTCATTGTTTATGTTCGTTTAGTTGTTCGTCATTGTCGTTGTTACTCGTTATCGTTGTTGCAGCGCTGTTGCAGTGTGGTTCACTTACTCGTTGTTACTCGTTGTTACTCGTTATCGCTGTTACTCGTTATTCTTCTCTATTGATCGAATCTGGTGTTTATTATTGCTTCAAGTGAGTATTTTCTTAATAGTTTAATGTATTATATATTAAAGTAGTTTACTAATAGAATGGAGTATTCATTATTTTGGTTTGTGTTTTTTTATGTTTTGTATAGAAATGGTTGATACAAGGAATGATACAAGAAGGAATAATACAAGGAAGAAGGATGGAAAGAGGAAATGGATCGTTGAGGTTGATTCTGTTAAGAACTTGAAGAAGTTTGTTGTGGAGAGCAAGGGGAAGGGAAATGGGAAGCGAAAGGGGAAGGATGTAGGTAATAAATCGAGTAAGAATGAGAGTAGTTTGGTGATACATAGTGATATCAAACATGTCGAAGTGCAATTAGATTCAGATTTTTATGTACCTGTTAAGAATGAAGTTCAAGTGCTTATCCAGAAGATAATTCCAACTCAAAGAATTTTAAAGGTGTGTTAATTTAAATGTTATTATTGTTACGATCATATAAATGTTTGGTGTTAGATTTTGGTATGTTATATTGGTTATTGGGAAACATTATTATGTCTAATGCTGTTTTGGTTACTGTCTAATGATGTTTTGGTAACCGTCTAATGCTGTGTTGGTTACTGTCGAAGATTATATTTGTTACTGTGTAATATTTTATTGGTTACTGTATATTGCTTAATTGGTTACTGACTAATTATTGTTTTGGCTACTGCATAATATTAATGATTAATGCTTGGTAACCACATGATTGGTAACCACCATGTTGCATGAAGGTAACCAAAACAACATAAATCAATAAACAATTTATATTGGTTACCTTCATGCAACATACTAGTTACTGTCTTATGATGTATTGGTTACTGTCTAATGATGTCTTGGTTACTGTCTTATGATGTCTTGGTTACTGTCTAATGATGTCTTCGTTACTGTCTAACCAATATATTCTCTAAAGCTGTATTGGTTACTGTGCAACATTGTATTGGTTACTGTATAATGTTGAATGGTTTACTGACTAATGTTGTTTTGGTTACTGCATAATATTTTTGACTAATGATGTTTTGGTAACCGTCTAATGCTGTGTTGGTTACTATCGAAGATTATATTAGTTACTGTGTAACATTTTATTGGTTAATGTATAATATTTAATTGGTTACTGACTAATTATTATTTTGGTTACTACATAATATTAATGATAAATGCTTGGTAACCATATGATTAGTAACCAATGCATTAGACAGTAACCACCATGTTGCATGAAGTTAACCAAAACAGCATAAATCAGTAAATAATTTATATCAGGTACCTTCATGCAACATACTGGTTACTGTCTTATGATGTCTTAGTTACTGTCTAATGATATCTTGGTTACTGTGTAAGGATGTATTGGTTAGTGTCTAACCAATATATTGTCTAAAGCTGTATTGGTTACTGTGCAACATTGTATTGGTTACTGTATAATGCTGAATGGTTTACTGACTAATGCTGTTTTGGTTACTGCATAATATTTATGACTAATGATTGGTAACCACATGGTTGGTAACCAATGTATTAGACAGTAACTAGAATGTTGCATGAAGGTAGTCAAGACAACATCAATCAGTAACCAGTGTACATTGGTTACCTTCTTGCAACATGTTATTTACTATATAATGCTGTCTCGGTTACTGTCTAATGCTTTATTGGTTTCTGTCTAACCATTATATTATGTAATGATGTCTTGGTTACTTTCTAATACAGAATTGGTTACTGATTAATGATGCATTGGTTATTGTATAATGCTATATTGGTTACTTGTCTATGTTGTTTTGGTTACTATCATATGACTGGTTGGTTAACTTTGTAAATCTGATTTTGTTTACTTGCAGTTATGGGATCTTTACTATTATCCCATAGAACAGAAAATTTACGGGAAAAGTTATATATTTGTGCGACATGGAAGTCCCCAACATTATTGCAAATAAATTGAATCAGAGTCAACTAGATAAGTTTAAGGCAACCTATTTTGGGAAATTTCTGGAGTTTGGTGAGCACCAAATGTATTCCTAGATTATTCACAACGCTCTTTTGAGGGAGGTGCTGTGAAACCCCATATTTTATGAATAAAGAATTAATTTTCTAGAAATAATTTTTTTTATATTGTGGTGTGAATTTGAGATAATATTATAGTTGTGGGTAATATTTATAAATTTTGCAAAGCATGCAAGTTGTCATATTATATTCGATTGGTCAGGGAATATTCATTTTAAACAGGAAATATTCGTACGACGGCACAATCATTGGTAGACCCCACAACGGAATTATTGTCGGATTGAGAAAATGACAAAAATATTTTATTGAAAATAACGGCGAAAGTTTTACCGTTGAGACTGTTGAACTATTATGTAGTAAAAGTATAGTAATACACGTTATTGTATAGTAGCACACAGTATTGATTATTGATATTTATGTGAGAAGTCACTCAGTTTTGTTTAATTATTTCTACAATAGTTGCTGCATAGTATCTCACATTATTTGATTCAATTATTGTTGATTTAGAAGTTTTGTTTTATTCGTATTATTAACGTAATAAAATAGAAACATCATTTTATATAAAACAGAATACTTTATTAAAGTTATTCTATAAATAGAATATATTATATTCTATTATGCATAGTATTTTGCATAGTAAAATCTTTTTATATAAAACAGAATACTTTTATAAAGTTATCCTATAAATAGAATATATTATATTCTATTATTCATAGTGTTGCATAGTGTCTGCATAGTGTTTTTTATAGTAAAATCTTTTTATATAAAACAGAATAATTTTATAAAGTTATCTAATTTATTAGACAATAATTAGAATATATTTTATTTTATTATACATAGTATTTGCATGTGCCTGCACAATGTTTGAATAGTAAAATCTTTTATAAAGTTATATGTTTTATTAGATTATAAATAGAATATATTATATTTATTTAAAAGATTTTGCTTTAAATATGGACTATCAGATTAAAGTAAATCAATCTGGACCGTTCATGAGTTAGTTACTTTGCAGTCCATTTTTCTATAAATAGAAGCTCATTCCTTCATTATTTTCTTACGAATTCACTGAACTCTAGAGAGATAAACTATTGAGAGAAATGAGAAAGTATTCTGCTACTTTACTACTTATATATCCAGTACTCTTCTTCTTAAGGTAGGGAATATTATTTGTTGTATTCATAAGGGGTGTTATTCTTTCTTATTCATGAAGAGAACTATTGTTATTCCATTTCTTATTATTCCGTTGGAATAATCTGTATACGCGGTCTACCCTATATTTGGTGACTTTCTTCTATTATTCCGTCTTTACTATTCTATTGGAATATCCTATCTGTGCATTTTACGTCGGACCTGATTCCGTCTTTATTATTCGGTTGGAATATCTTGTTTCTGCGTTTTACGTCGGACCTGGTTCCGTCTTTATTATTATTCTGTTGGAATATCATTTCTGTGCGTTTTTCGCCGGAACTGATTTCGTCCTTATTAGTATTCTTTTGGAATAACTTGTTTATGTGAAGTACCGCATGCATGGTGATTTCTGTTGTTATTCTATTCTTTATTATTCTGTTGGAACATACTGTCGGTGCGAATTTCGCCTGACTTGGTTCCTTTATTTAGTATTCTGTTGGAATAACATGTCTATGCGAAGTACCGCATGCATGGTGATTTCTTTTGTTATTTCATTCTTTATTATACTCAGTTAGTTAAAGTTTTGACTTCTATACTACATGAAATTAGTAGAATATCCTTGATATTTGTGCTTCATCCAGTATCTTTTCATGGAAATATTCTTCTGATCATTCTTGAATTTTACTCTACAAAGCAGTATCATGTTGATAATTTGGACATTAGTAGTTCTTGGACAAATTAATTCTTGAACTTATTTTATTGAATTCTTATATCATTGTCATCATCCTCATGTTTATATTATATTGAAAGTCATCTGTGGCCTATAGTGTATAGATGAACTTGGTATGATTATGACCAGGGATTATTCGGTATAATCATGACCTTAATGTTACAAATGATGTGGTAAAAGTCCTTATTGGCCCGTAGTGCATTGATGGACAGTTGTTGGCATGATCAAGACCATTAATGAATACACAAATATTCTTGGCCCGTAGTGCATGGATAATTGTAGTCGTGATACTAAAGAATATCCTTGGCAGTAGTGCAAGGGTGATTCGATGATGTGGAATATTTATTAAGCCGAGTCTCAGCGATAACAGTGATGGAAAACCTTTTTAATCATTAAAGATAGTAGATTTTATTTTCTACTTGACTCTTTTAATGGATTGCTTGTTTCGCTACAGTTAAACTTGATGTCTATTATATTTTATCAGTTTAACATTGTTGGAGACTAATGATAATTTATTCTGTATTATCTTAGTCATAATATTTCTTACTGGGCTAGTTGAGCTCACCCTTTCTTTCACTGTTCTCTTCAGGAAATGAGAATATAGCTGGGTCGAGTCGGGGAACGGAGTGATGGTCTAGAAGATAGCATTAGTAGTCCTCACTATTTTGTGAAATAGTGTGATAATAATTGTAATGAGGACTCCTTTTGAGTTTGTATAATCTCTAGTAGAGAATAATTGTATTCAAACTCAAAGTTTATGTTTTGTCGTATTGTACACGGCAGTTGTATTAGTAAGTTGTATTTGAATTCTGTACCATGTATCTGGCGACCCAAGATGGGTGATGTATACCTAATTTTGGGGGCATCACAGTTGGTATTAAAGCTTAGGGATATGATCCCTGGCTAAGATATGAGACTAGAACTAGGAGGGGAGAGACGGGGAATTCCTTCGCTAGTATGACCTACTTAAATTTATTTTGTATTTAAATTGGTTGGTCAGAGTTTAGAGATATTATGTTACATGCCAATTAACCTTTGTTTTGTGGCAGTATCTGAAAATGACATTCGAAAATGTTGAGAATAGCAATGGAGCACAAGAGACCGTTGAGTCTCCACATATCAATAATCAGGAGAATGTGCATCAGGAAAGTGACAATCCTCATGCAAACAACAACACTGACCAAATGATGGATTGTTCAGAGGCTTTATGCAATTCATGCAACATCATGCGAGAGCGGCTCCTATCCAAAATGTAGGTGGAAACACTGGAAACTCTCGGGCGGTCACCGCTAAACAGTTCAAGGAGCTGGGACCACCGGAGTTTAAGGAAGAGCCAAAACCAGTTATGGCGGAAGCATGGATAAAGCAGATCACCAAGATATTTGATGTCTTGGGATGCTCTGAGGAGCAAAAGGTTCCCTTTACCGCCTTTATGTTGTGCAGAGAGGCAGATTACTGGTGGGAATCGGTAAAACATACTCAACCTGACATACTAAAGATGCCTCGGGAGAAGTTCCAAGAGCTGTTCAACGTTAAATACTTTCCCGAAAGTATTCGTCACATGAAGGAGGTGGAGTTTATCAAATTGGAGCAAAAAAATATGACCGTGTCACAAACAAGGCAAAATTTGGGGAGTTATCCCGGTTTGCATCCCACTTGGTGGATAATGAAGAGAGAATGGCGCGAATGTTTTTAAGAGGTTTGAAGCCGGAGATACGTGAACATCTTATTTCTCATAAACTGTGTTTGTATTCAGATGTTGTAAATAGGGCTCAGTTGGTGGAGCGCGATAATGAGTCAATGCAATCAAAAGAGAGCAGCCGACAAAATGATAATACCGTTGATAACAGTCATCAAAGTGGTGACAGTAAGCATGGACGGAAACAACATGTCAGAAATGGTAACCACTTCGGTTGTAATCATAGCCAAAATAATAAGAATGGACATTTGAAGAAGAGAAGGTTCAACAATGACGTAAAGACATCGGCACCAACACCCATTTCAAAGGAAGAAGAACGACCACCGATCGTATGTTTCAAATGCGAACAGGAGGGACAAATCTATCCAAACTGTACGCAGCAATCCAAAACGTGTTTTAATTGCGGAACAGAAGGTCACCTAGCTCGATTTTATCGTATGGTGAAGTCAATTCCAGCTGGGAAAGTGATGCCAAAGGATGTCCCAGACAAGCCAAAATCGGTAGTTTAAGAGAAAGCGTTTTTTTTCGTGACGAGGAACCTGAATAAAATTATCACGGGTATGTTAGTCATAAACTCTTGCGAAGTCTATACCGTGTTAGATACCGGTTCTACTTACTCTTTTATTTCACCTAGTTGTTTTCAATGTTTGAAGTTAACTCCGGAGAAGTTAGACTTTATATATCTGTTTAAACTCAGTTCGGAGAAACCTTCGTTACCTCCACTATTTATAAATCTTGTTCAAATTAACACTTTCACGTTAAATGTTGATCTTGTCTCTTTGAAAATACTTGCCTTTGATGCGATTTTAGTAATCGATTGGTTAACTACTCATCATGCTTTTCGCAAGGTTTTTAGCTTTCATATTCCTAACCAACCTGTTATGCGAATTCAAGAAACCAAACCACTAAAGTCAATCATGGTCATATCAAGCCATAAGTAAAGAGCCCCGGTCCTTTCGTTGTTGACTTTTTTATGTGGAATGCACCGAAGCCAGACTTTCTGTAGGCAACATCGTGAATGTCGATGGCAAGTTGATAGGTATCAATGTGACGTGGTAACCAAGTCTTGGATGAGGGTCACAATTTGAATGATATTTCTATCATTAATAAATCTCTTGACGTATTCCTGAAGACTTCTTAGCCTACCCTAGAGCGTGAAATCGAATTTTGTATTGACACCAGTACAAAACCCATTTCTTAAACCCAAAAAATATTTCTTCAACTAAAACGAACGTAACATGCGCCAAAGACGTTGCCTCGAGCTGTTGAAGATTACGATCGTACTATTCAATATCATCGTGGAAGAGCGAACGTGGTAGCTGACGTGTTGAGTAGAAGATCGTATGCGTTTATAAGTGCGATGTTGTTAACACAAAGACTCATTTCGTATAACTTGTAAATGATGAAGATAGAGTTAAAGACTCTAGGGATCCACGTGAAGATAACGAATATACGAGTAAAATCGACTTTAATCGATAAAGTTAAAGACGCTCAAGCTACATACCCGAATCTGATGAATGTGAAGAAGAAGGTTCGAGAGGACGTTATTCTAGAGGCAAGAGTTGCTGAAGAGAGGAAATCTCAACCCACGATTTAATCGGCCCATTTGAAATCCTCGATTGAGTAGGAACTGTGGCTTATAGACTTGTTTTACCGCCAAGTATATCGCATGCTCATAACATTTTTAACTTATCAATGTTACGTAAATATGTGGATGACCCGAACCATATTATTAATTTAGAATCGGACGAGATAGCGGATGATTTAACGTATGAGATCTCGTGTTAAAATCTTAGATAAGAAGAATTGTATCCAACACTCAAGGGTTATACCTCAAGAGTAAGAATCTGAAATGAAGTCAAGGTATCCTCACCTATTCGGCATACCAGCTACGTACGTAAATTTTGAGGGCGAAATTCCATAAGGAGGGGAGATTGTGAAACCCCAGATTTTATGAATAAAGAATTAATTTTCTCAAAATAATTCTTTTTATATTATGGTGTGAATTTGAGATAATGTTATAGTTGTGGGTAATATTTATAAATTTTGCAAAGTATGCAAGTTGTCATATTATATTCGATTGGTCGAAGAATATTCGTTTTAAACAGAAAATATTTGTACGACAGCACAATCATTGGTGGACCCCACAAAGGAATTATTGTCGGATTGAGAAAACGACAAAAATATTTTATTGAAAATAACGGTGGAAGTTTTACCGTTGATACTGTTGAACTACTCGGTAGTAAAAGTACAGTAATACGCCTTGTTGCATAGTAGCACATGGTATTAATTATTGATATTTATGTGAGAAGTCAATTAGTTTTGTTCAATTATTGCTACAATAGTTGTTTCATAGTATCTCACATTATTTGATTCAATTATTGTTGATTTAAAAGTTTTGTTTTATTCGTATTATTAATGTAATAAAATAGAAATATCTTTTTTATATAAAACAGAATACTTTATTAAAGTTATTCTATAAATAGAATATATTATATTCTATTATGCATAGTAAAATCTTTTTATATAAAACAGAATACTTTTATAAAGTTATTCTATAAATAGAATATATTATATTCTATTATGTATAGTGTTGCACAGTGTCTGCATAGTGTTTTGCATAGTAAAATCTTTTTATATAAAATAAAATACTTTTATAAAGTTATCTGTTTTAGTAGACAATAATTAGAATATATTATATTTTATTATGCATAGTGTTTGAATAGTGCCTGCATAGTGTTTGCATGGTAAAATCTTTTATAAAGTTATCCGTTTTATTAGATTATAAATAGAATATATTATATTTTATTTAAAAGATTTTATTTTAAATATGGACCGTCAGATTAAAGTAAATCAATCTGGACCGTTCATGAGTTAGTTACTATGTAGTCCATTTTTCTATAAATAGAAGCTCATTCCTTCATTATTTTATTACGAATTACTGAACTCTAGAGAGATAAACTATAGAGAGAAAGAAGAAATTATTCTGCTACTTCACTACTTATATATCCAGTACTCTTCTTCTTAAGGTAGGGAATATTATTTGTTGTATTCGTAAGGGGTGTTATTCTTTCTTATTCATGAAGAGAACTGTTGTTATTCCATTTCTTATTATTCTGTTAGAATAACATGTATACGCGGTCTACCCTATATTTGGTAATATTCTTCTATTATTACGTCTTTACTATTCTGTTGAAATATCTTGTCTGTGCGTTTTACGCCAAACCTGATTCCGTCTTTATTATTCTGTTGGAATATCCTGTCTGTGCGTTTAACGCCGGACCTGGTTCCGTCCTTAT
Source organism: Panax japonicus (assembly GCA_020205505.1). NCBI lineage: Eukaryota > Viridiplantae > Streptophyta > Magnoliopsida > Apiales > Araliaceae > Panax > Panax japonicus. The sequence continues at coordinate 431,425 of JAINUV010001491.1, forward strand.
TAGTATTCTGTTGGAATAACCTGTCTATGCGAAGTACCGCATGCATGGTGCTTTCTGTTGTTATTCCATTCTTTATTATTCTGTTGGAACATCCTGTCGATGCGAATTTTGCCTGACCTGGTTCCGTTATTTAGTATTTTATTGGAATAACTTGTCTATGCGAAGTACCGCATGAATGGTGATTTCTTTTGTTATTCCATTCTTTATTATACTAAAGTGGTTAAATTTCTGACTTCTATACTCCATGAAATTAGTAGAATATCCTTGATATTTGCACTTCATCCAATATCTTTTCATGGAAATATTCTTCTGATCATTCTTGAATTTTACTCTACAAAGCAGTATCATGTTGACAATTTGGACATTAGTAGTTCTTGGACATATTAATTCTTGAACTTGTTTTATTGAATTCTTATATCATTGTCATCATCCTCATGTTTATATTATGTTGAAAGTCATATGTGGCCTGTAGTGTATAGATGGACTTGGTATGATTACGACCAGGGATTATTCGGTGTAATCATGACCATAATGTTATATATAATGTGGTAAAAGTCGTCATTGGCCCGTAGTGCATTGATGGACGGTTATTGGCACGATCATGACCATTAATGAATACACAAATATTCTTGGCCTGTATTGCATAGATAATTGTGGTCGTGATACTAAAGAATATCCTTGGTCGTAGTGCAGGGGTGATTCGATGATGTGGAATATTTATTAGGCTGAGTCTCAGCGATAACAGTGATGGAAAACTTTTTTAATCATTAAAGATAGTAGATTTTATTTTCTACTTGACTCTTTTAATGGATTGCTTGTTTCGCTACAGTTAAACTTGATGTCTATTAAATTTTATCAGTTTAACATTGTTGGAGACTAATGATAATTTATTCTGCATTATCTTAGTCATAATATTTCTTACTGGGCTAGTTGAGCTCACCCTTTCTTTCACTGTTCTCTTCAGGAAATGAGAATATAGCTGGGACGAGTCGGAGAACGGAGTGATGGTCCAGAGGATAGCATTAGTAGTCCTCACTATTTTGTGAAATAGTGTGATAATAATTGTAATGGGGACTCCTTTTGAGTTTATATAATCTCTAGTAGACAATAATTGTATTCAAACTCACAATTTATGTTTTGTCGTATTGTACACGAGAGTTGTATTAGTAAGTTGTATTTGAATTCTGTACAATGTATCTGGCGACCCAAGATGGGTGATGTATACCTAATTTTGGGGGCGTCACAGGTGCACCAGAGGGATGACGGTGAAATGTGGTTTTTGTTTGGGGAGAAAAGGATCAGGTTCGGTTTGCCTGAGTTTTGTCTGATATCTGGGTTGAGATGGAAAGGTGAGGATGATATAACTCCATATAAAGGCTTGGAGAATATGCTTATTAGTAAGTTTTTTGGTGACGAAGTTGTGACACGTAGTAGTATATTTAGGGTATATATAAAGGCAGTTTTTGATGATGATGACGAGGCTGTTAAGATATCAATGATTTTTTTGGTCTTTAATTTTATTATGTGCACAGTTTTTGAAAATTACGTTGATGGGGCAATGGTAAATTTTTTATGTTATGGTGATGTTAGTAGTTTTCCTTGGGGGAAAGTTGCTTTTGAGATGACAAAGTACTCTTTGTCTAATGCTTTGAAGGGGCGTTATAGGAAAGGAAAGAATGGTGTTTCAACATACAATTTTTATATGGATCATTACACCAAATTGTAAAAGTGGAATGGGCTTCCTTATGTATTTTAAGTTTTTATGTTTGAAACTATTTCGACATTCAAAAACTGGGGTATATGCAATGACGAGCATCCGTCGGATGTCCGTTTATTCAGATGCAAGGAGTTAATGAAGCCGCTTTCAAATGACAAGTTGAATGAATTAGTTTTTTTTCGGACAGGTATGTTGTTTTACCTTTAGTTATATACTTGATAAATGAAAATATTATGTGAAGTTTACTATCAAAAAAGTAGTTAGTTACCTTTATATACACGTTTGGTTACTGATTATTTTATATGCATGTTAATAACAACAATGTTTTTGGTTACTTGAATATTCATATACGGTTACTGATTAGATTATATTTAGGTTATTAATAACAATGTTGTTGGTTACCCGAATATACATATTTGGTTACCTTTATACATTTAGTTGGTTACTACTTATGATACATTTGGTTACCTGTATATATGTTTTTGATTATTGATTATGTTTTATGATTCTTTATTTACTGTTTATTTCACTGTAATTGTACATTATTTGTTAGATGATATACTAAAGTATGCTTATTATTTTTCAGCTGAGGATAAATAGTTTGATTCCCACGGTCGAGGAGAAGGATCAGCTTGATCTGGGCGGTTTTCACTTTTTTAATGGGAAGGATGGTGACAAGAAAGTAGAAAAAAAAAGTGAAGGCTGACAACATTGGTGTTGATATATCTGTTGTGAAAGAGGCAATTGATGCACGGTCTAAGCCATTGGAGAAGAAAGTGTCTGAAATGAAGAAAGAAGTTTCTGAATTGAAGAAAGAATTTGGAAAGTTACGAACTGATATGAAAGATGAAATGTAGCTTTAAATGTCCAGTTATGCAGGGACCTTAGGTCCATTATTAGAGATGAGTTACGCGCGATCAAAGATGTGGGGGACAAAAAGGTTGATGGTGATTCTGATGATGATGATTCTGACAATGCTGGTGTTGATAATGATGATGATAATTATGATGATGATGACGATAAAGGCGATGAAGGTGATGAAGGTGGTGAAGGTGATGAAGCGGCTGATGAGGCTGCTGATGAGGATGCTGATGTCATGGTGGAGGATATCCATGTTGATGAGGATGTTGATTATGGTTCAAAAGTGGAAAAGAGTAATGATGGTGATGATGTGTTGAATGAAGTTGAGAAGAAAGATGGGAATGAAATTGAATTTGGTAATGAAGTTGAACGTGTTGATGAAGATGTTGATTATGGTTCAAATCTGATTAACAATAATGATGATGATGATGTGTCAATATTCGTTGAGAAGAATGATGTGAATGTAATTGAAATTGCTAATCAAGTTGAACGCGATGTTATGGTTGAAGAACCTGATGAAATAAAAAATAATGATGATTAAGAAAATTTCAAGGTTAGACATATTTGTTTGTTTTGTTTTGTGATATTTCTCTTTTGTTTTAATGATTAAATGGTTCTTTATTTTGCACAGATTGACAATAATAATGACATGCCGTCTTTTGACATATTAAGCCAATGTACTGGGAAAGAGATTGTTGTGTATGATGCTGATAAGGTTAGTGTTATAATTATGTGTCATCATTTATTTAAATGTTATATATGTTTTGGTTACCATTATATTGTGATTTGTATACTATTATATTGTGTTTTGGTTACCATTATATTGTGATTTGGCTACTATTATATTCTGATTTGGTTACTAGTTTATGTTATTCAGGTTACTAATATAAAATGTTCATTTTAGTTTGTTGGCTGTTGTACAGTCAGTTGGTTACTAGTTTATGTTATTCGGGTTACTAATCATATATATTACCTTTTTATGTCAATTAAAAAAGAGGAAGAAAGGTGAGGCAGCAAGCAGGTATGCTCTTGATTTTATGGTTCTCACCACACATGACATAGCTAAGTGTGATGAGTTGGAGAAGAGTATCCACAAAGCCAGTAGTAGACCTGTATATGAACCTGTAAAGAGTGCCATTTTACGGTCTCCATATACAGCAGCGTTCAGATCGGCTTGTTCATCGTCTACTGTAGTGGGTGCTGCTAGACAAACACTTGCACGTTTAAGTGCATTCCCCAAATCATGCATGGATATGCCCTCAAAATATGAAAATGCATTATTTGAAGAATGGTTCAAAATTGGAATAAACAGCAGAAAAAGGTTTGTTTTTTGTTGTTAACAATTCTATAGTTTTTTATGAAACAAATAAATTTGTCTTATTATAGTAACATATGATTAATATTAAATAAATGTTATGGTTACTATTATTTTATATTCTGGTTACTATTAGATTATATTTTGGTTACCTAGTACTTATGTTTTGGTTACTATTTGATTATGGTTTGGTTACCAGGTTAATATTTCAAATTAAGTTGCTGATTAGTTCACTGATTTTAGTATGCGGTATTAGTTACTGGGCAACATTATACTGTATAATGTTGTTTTTGGTTACTACCTAATGATGTATTGTTTACTGTTTAATTCTATATTGGTTACTGTGTAACATTACATTGGTTACTGTATAATGCTTAATTGGTTATTGACCAATGCTATTTTGGTTACTGCATAATATTAAATATTAAATAAATATCAATATTAAATAAATGGTGTGGTTACTATTAAATAAATGTTATGGTTACTATTAATTTATATTCTGGTTACTATTAGTTTATGGTTTGGTTACCTATTAGTTATGCATTAGTTACTATTTGATTATAGTTATGATTTTAATATTTGTTGGTTAGTAGGGTACTGTTTAAAATTAAGTTTGTTGATTAGTATGTTAATTATAGAATGTGCAAGTTTGATTTGTAGTAGTGTGTATACTAATACGGTAATTGTTAATGTTAGCGTGTATACTAATATTATGCTCTTATAGTGAAGGACGGACAAATTTTCCAGAAAGAACGATATTATTATGCCTTCTTTTGTATTTGGATCCGTCGAAATATCATCAAAAATGTGGTTCTATAAATTAAAGACGCCTGGGCAGTGGTTAGATGACGATGTGAGTATGTTTTTAAAAATTATGTTTTTATAGTTATGTTTACATTATTTAGTTACATTCATAACACACTTGCATTTTCCTACAACTGTTAATATCTTATTAATTTTTTTTTGGTTCAGCACATAAATGTTGCGTTGTATTATTTCCGTAAACTGGCAAGACATTCCGAAAGTGTTCCTATAAGGGTAACGACCATGGATTGTTGGTTTCATAGCAAGATCACCGCTCTTTACGAGGAGTATACAAAAAAAACATGCCCAAATTGTTCTTTCTGGGGAGGGTGATGTTGCTGAATACATACATGGGCTGTTTATGGATGTCAACACACCATAGAGGAACGTTGACTATGGGGTGTTACCAATTCATATGTCTTCACCAGACCATTGGTTGTTGTTGACTTTTGATGTGCATCATAGGCGTCTAACTGTTTACAATTCTCTACAACCAAAAAGGAAATCCATGCAAACTAAAATATCGAATGTTTGTGAGCCGTACATTTTCATTCTTCCCACTTTACTGCACAAGTATGGTTTTTGGAAGGATAGGTCTGACATTAACTTCAGCAGTAAACCGTATCGCAATAAGGACGAAGACAATATAATTGAGTTGGAATTTGTAGGGGCGGTTCCTGAACAAGTCGAGGGGTAAAGGTTAAATTGTGTACATTTTTTTAATTATTACATATAGGTTGATTTTATTTTTGATTTTTGTTATTTTTTGTTTGTTGTTACAGTGATTACGAGATGTTCACAATTTGTTTCGCTGAGCATGTCATTCATTAGAAGTTTGATCAGATTCCTATTCCTTTCCCCATTGCGCAGTACCGGAAGAAGTTATGTACAAACCTTTATATGCATGCAAGGAACAAACAGTTGGAGGGTTATGATACTGATAGAGAATTTCCAGGAAGATTTGTTCCAGATTTTAATTAGTTTGGATTTTGTTGTTTTGTCTTTATTAATTGTGTTGTGTATTTTTTTTAAGTTTTGGGGTTATACACAACATTTGTGTATGGTTTATGATTTTGTGATGTTCATTGGATCTTATGTAGATGGATTACATATTTGATTATATTAGCATGAATGAAAGAGATATTGTTTGTTGGTTGGTATTTTGTTTCTTTTTAAGTTGTGTTTGTTTAATTTTGTTGAAATATACAGTTGGTAACCAATTATGTACAAAGCGGTAACCAGATAATGATTTGATAGTAACCAGAGAGTTACAAGATTGTATCAGGACATATATCATCTGTTAAGTGTACATGTGTGAGTATACATGGGATTGATAAACTTCAATACCCTTTGCATTACAGGTTGTTTATGTTGTGGTTACCATTAAAAACTGGTATGGTTACTGTTATGAAATTAGGTGGTTACTGTTGTGGTTACCATCAAACATTGTTATGGTTACTATTACGTAATTATTTTGTTTACATTAAAAACTATTATGGTTAATGTTATGTTATTTGCTGGTTAATGTTATGGTTACTGTTATGTAATTATGTGTTTACCATTATAAACTGTTCTGGTAACCATACAAGCTTGTAACTATCAAAACATAATGTGGTTACTATCAAACTCATATCCATCCATTAAAAACTGTTGTGGTTACTCTTATGTATTTATTTGGTTACTGTTATAGTTAATGTTATATTGAAATTAGAAATCAATATATAAATGAATAACAAATTTGGTTACTATACACAATCAAAAATGTTACCAACCAAATGGTTAATGGTTACTCAAAGTAAACAATAATACATTCATGTATTTACACTCTTAATTTAACTACACTATATCAGACCTTTTTTAGTGGTCTTAAAACCGGCGGATTACTGCATGTTTTCCTGTTGTGTCCTTTTTCTTGGCACCTGTTGCATTTGTTTTGAATTTTGATTTCAGATCCGTGTTTGTACCTCTCTATTTTTGGTCTTCCTGCTTGTCTTCTTGTGTTAGGTGGTTTTATACATATGTTTTTTACTTCTTCTGATACATCCCAGTTTTTTTTGTCATCTAATGGCATGATGGAAGCTGAATATGTCTCGACCAAAGTTGCTTTAGTGTAATTTCTTGAACAAAAATTATAACAGCTCAAAATTCACTTGCTCATAATAGTAGCAGCGTGCGGGCAAGGCATCTCATGGTACTAAAATTTACGGCATGTGCATGTCTTTTGTTCGATGTCCACAATATACTGTTTAGAGACATCGTAAACAGTGAAAATTACTAAGTTTGATGTCTCAACCTACAACACCCAATGTATACAATTAGATTAACAGTTGAATGCCAAATATACAGTAACCAATTAACTAGTACACAATGTTAGTCAACAAATAACCACCAATATAAAAGAAACAATTATAAATCTCAGTAACATTATAATGTTACATAGTAACTAAGTCAGTATTGATCAGTAACCAGTATAATGTTACACAGTAACCAAATAAGCATTATACAGTAACCATTATATAATTACATAGTAAGCAATTAAGAAGTAGTTAGTAACCAATATAATGTTACACATTAAGTAAGTCAGTAATAGTATGTAACCAAGTCAGTATTAGTCAGTAATATTATGCAATAAAGATTATAATTTTATCCAGTAACCAAGTTACTATAGTCAGTATAATGTTACACAGTAACCAACTCAGCAATAGCCAGCGACCATTATATGGTTACACAGTAACCAAGTAAACAATAGTCAGTAACCATTGTATGATTATGAGTTGCATCCCAAATATACAGTAACCAATTAACTAGTACACAATATTAGTCAATAAGTAACCACCAATATAAAAGAAACAATTATAAATCTCAGTAACATTACAATGTTGTATAGTAACTAAGTCAGTATTGATCAGTAACCAATATAATGTTACACAGTAACCAAATAAGCATTATATAGTAACCATTATATAATTACACAGTAAGCAATTCAGTAGTAGTCAGTAACCAATATAATGTTAAACATTAAGTAAGTTAGCATTAGTCTGTAACCAATAAAGATTATAATTTTATCCAATAACCAAGTTACTGTTAGTCAGTATAATGTTACATAGTAACTAACTCAGCAATAGCCAACAACCATTATATGGTTACACAGTAACCAATTCAGCAATAGTCAGTAACCAATATAATGTTGCACAGTAATTAAATTAGTATTAGTAAGTAACCAAGTTAGTAATAGTCAGTAGATTGCAAATGAAAATTAGGATGCAATAATTTAAATCGAGTATTAATTACCTTAAGTATCTTTGATTTAAAGATATTAGATTGCAACTTTCTCTCAGCTGTTGTGGAAAGTGTTATGAATGTTGATATGGCTGCTTGTTTGTTTGTGAAATACCATCTTTGAACTAGATAACATAGGCATTCAATCATTGTCGTAACTGGAAGATCCCTGATAAACATGATTGCATTGTTAATAGATTGGGCGGTGTTTGAAGTCATTGTTGAGTACCTGCTTACAGTCCCATGGAGCCTGGTGCACCTATCCAACTTGACCTCTTCCTCCAGATATGTCCTTATTCGAGGATCAATGTTGTCAAGTTCAGCCATGTATTTGTTGAATTATTCAACAGTGTAAGCTCTATAAACCCCGTTGTAAGCCTGTTTAACTTCTTCTCCTTTCTTTTTGAATATGTTTTTTATATTTTTCAGTATATGATATGTGCAGGAACCATGCATGATATCCGGAAACACACAATTCAGTCCTTGTATAATAGCTTCATGTCTGTCTGAAACAATACATTGACCTTCCCTAACTCCATAAGAAATTCTCAAATTTATGAAAAACCATTTCCAAGATAATTCATTTTCGCTGTCAACAACTGAAAAAGCAATCAGAATAATGTTTTGGTTTTCATCTTGTGTGCTTGCTATCAATAATGTCCCCCCGTAAGTTGATTGTATGAATGTACCATCGATTACAATGATTGGAAAACAATGGTGCCATGCTTGAATGGATGCTTCAATGGCAAATAATAGATACTTGAAACGACCATTTGTTTCCAACTCAAGGGCTGTGACGGAACCTGATATAAAACATCAGCACTATCATTAGAATTACAAGTAGTATACTGTATCCAAATCACTAGTAATCGGTAACCGTTCATGTATTTAATGGTATACAACTTGTATGTTACATTTAGTAACTAAACATGCGTATTAAGGTAACCAAACATGTATAATAACCGCATACAAATGGTCTAAAGATTTAATAACTAAACATGTATATTGTTTAAAGGTGTATTGGTTACTGTGTAAAAGTTTATTATTTACTGTATAATGCTTAATTAGTTACTGACTAATGCTATTTTGGTTACTGAATAATTTTACTGACTAATGCTTGGTAACCACATATTTGGTAACCAATGCATTATACAGTAACCAGCATATTGCATGAAGGTAATCAATACAGTATTAATCAATAAACAATTTACATTCGTAACATTCTATCGTGTAATGATATCTTGGTTACTGTGGAACATCATATTGGTTACTGTCTAATGCTCTAAAACCAATAAATGTTTTTAAAGTGTTACCTGGATTTGTTTTCTTCAGCATGTGTAACCATGATGGGATGAGTGAGTAGTCGTGTCGATTTCCTCTCACCTTTTCCCACGCTTTCTCCTTCGATCTCCATGCTTTTTGGTAAGAGATAGACACATTATATTCTTACATCATGTCTTCCACAATATTAGTTGGTGTGTATATTTTCTTCAAATTTGTTATTTTTTACATTATGCATTCACTGACCAACTCACTATTTGCCTGTCTGTGGTCTCCCAAAAATACATTAACCGAACAAGTGTGGATATCATTGAATTCTCTCACCTTGAACATACTGGTTTTTTTGAAACTTGATGCTCTCATCTTCCATTTGCAATTTGCATCGCATAAACACACTAACACAAAGTCTCTATAACTTGTTCGTTGGACTTTATGTTATCTGTTTTTTTTGATTGAATGCAGCCTCATAGCTTGTGAGAGGATTTTTTGTCTGTGTAGGTTTGATGTAATTTTACTTCACGTTCATTCGGATCCGATATTACATCATCATATCATTCTTCTGCACATGATTTATCATGTTGTCTGTCTCGTTGTTGTTCAATAATTTCCATTGCAAGCTGATCAGCATATTGCATTCCAAATTGGCATGATTGGCTTGCTAGTGGAACTAGTGCTGAATTCCCTTGTGTTGATCTGATTGTCATTACATCGTGAATTGTAGATTCTTCTACATTTGTCAAGTTATGCTAGATCGTTGTGCATCCCATTTTGTGTTCAATATCCACAAATAGTGGGAATTTACCTTGTTCATCAGATTTTCTACTCATTTCCAGAAAGAATAATAAGGTTGCTGCATTTGATATACTGATCGATGGAATGTCAGTTCTATTCTGAAATTTAATTGACAATGTTGTTGCGTTTGTGTCTAGCTGCAATGCACTGCATATTTTGGTTAGCATTTCTTTGAACGAAATAGTTGATGGAACTAATATGCCTGTAACTTCAAATTTGGTGTATTGGTTACTATCAGCCTATGTGCCGTTAAAATAAAGTACAATTAGAATCATCTCCATTGTCTGTCAATAAAATAAGTAATAGTAATTAACAAAATCAATATTAGTCGGTAACCAATATAATGTTAAACAGTAACCAAGTTAGCATTAGTCAGTAACCAAGTCTTCATTAGTAACCATTATAATGTTACATAGTAACAAAGTCATTATTAGTCAGTAACCAATGCAATGGTACACAGTAACCAAATCATTATTAGTCAGTAACATAGACATAGTCAGACAGTAACCAATGTAATGTTAAGCAATAATTAAGTCAGTATTAGTCAGTAACCAAGTCTTCATTAGTAACCATTATAATGTTACACAGTAACAAAGTCATTATTAGTCAGTAACCAATGCAATGGTACATATTAGCCAATTCATTATTAGTTAATAACCTATGTTAGCCGGTAACCAATATAATGTTAAACAGTAACCAAGTCAGCATTAGTCAGTAACCAAGTCTTCATAAATAACCATTATAATGTTACACAGTAACAAAGTCATTATTAGTCAGTAACCAATGCAATGGTACACAGTAACCAAATCATTATTAGTCAGTAACATAGACATAGTCAGACAGTAACCAATGTAATATTAAGCAGTAATTAGGTCAGCATTAGTCAGTAACCAAGTTTTCATTAGTAACCATTATAATGTTACACAGTGACAAAGTCATTATTAGTCAGTAACCAATTCAATGGTACACAGTAGCCAATTCATTATTAGTCAATAACCAATATAATGGTACACAGTAACCAATGCAACATTAGTTAGTACCATTTTGCATTAACCAATCCAGTATTAAACAGTAACATAGACATAGTCAGACAGTAACCAATGTAATGTTAAGCAGTAATTAAGTCAGCATTAGTCAGTTAACAAGTCTTCACTAGTAACCATTATATAATGTTACACAGTAACAAAGTCATTATTAGTCAGTAACCAATGCAATGGTACACAGTAGCTAATTCATTATTAGTTAGTAACCAATGTAATGGTACACAGTAACCAAATCATTATTAGTCAGCAACCAATGCAACATTAGTTAGTACCATTATGCATTAACCAATCCAGCATTAAACAGTAACATAGACATAGTTAGACAGTAACCAATGTAATGTTAAGCAGTAATCAATTGCATTTTTACATGCAATTGCAATCAAAACATTCATTATTCTTACCGTGTGACCATTTTAAGTTCAAAAAACTTAAGAAAGGTAACCAATATAGTAATTCGTAGTAACAATAGGTAATTATATGATTATAAATTTTAAACTCAAATAACTCAGTATTTTTTTATCGAAGTTGATGTTGATCTTGTATTCAACAATCACTGCAGTATTTGGTTACTGATCTTGAAGGCGTTGTTGATTTTGTATGCTATTTTCGATCTTAGAGATGCATCGCGACAACCGGCTTCGTCTTCTCCGATTACTAGTTTAGTCGCGACAGGAGGCTTCAACTTCGTATTTTTGTCTTCTCCGTCGTTGATCTGTTGTTCCGATTTCAAAGTTGCATGATTTTACGGACGGTTAATTTCAAATATGAAATTGGGTAACTGACTTGTAGGAGATGACACGTGATTTTAGGCGCGTTATATTGCGTATGTTTTATTTTTGTAATTATGTTGTGTATGTTTTATTTTTGTAATTACTTTCTAAATGTTGTATGTTAGTGTAAAGGACCCTAAAAAAGACGGACTGGACATGCAAATTATGTGGATTAATGATGATGAACTTAACAACATGTATAATTTGAAAATAAAAAAAAAAGTGTTGAACCACCAGACCAACCAGACCTACGTGCCTCAACAAGTCAAATTATTGTGGGAAAAGACTGGTCTGATTTTAAAGGTCCAAAGTCAAAGCCTGATCTGGTCAACAGGCCCAGGCTCAACTATTGTGCAGCACTACTTTTTAAGATGTAAAGGGAGATTACACAAATTTTTATAACACAACAAAACCTCCTCGTGTGAAAAAGAAGCAAAAGACGAAATAATAGAGCTAAAAAGAGACTAGCAAACAATTCCTAACTTAACTTTAAAGTCAAATAAGTAAGATTAATATTACAACTAATATTGAGCTTACACCAAGTAGTTAGCGAGTTAAGTCAGGTACTAAAGCAGGGAATCCTAATAATCCTTATAATAAGGTACACAAAAAAAATTATTTTTAAGTCTCCAAAATATATGATACAGGGTAAAGAGAAATAAGCATGGGAGCGCAGTACTATATAATAAAATTCTTAAAATTCACCCTAAGGCCTAATGTAAACAATTATAATTATACCATGTCTGTAACACCCCCTTTCAGAAAAGGAAACGGAACAAACCTCAAAATAAGTAAACAGAGCACTAACAACTTCAAAATATTAATAGTGATGTCCATTAATGAAGTACTAAATACAATCCTCCAACTAGAGTCAAAATAACTAAAACCAAAAATTGAAACAACCTAGATCGTCAAAGACAACTCTCTCATCACACTAGCCCTGAATCAACCCTGCAAACCTGTCGGAAGAAAAAAACACAGCATGAGCCAATTTTTCAGTACGGATACAGATATACAAAAGATATACAATTGATATGGCAAAAAGCACCTTTTGGCCACTGTGGTTATAGTGATTTAACGAATTAGCCACTGTGCTTTCAAAATATTCAATTAGCCCACTGAGCTTTTTAAAAATTAACAATCAACTCATTCCGTCCAAAAAATTGGACGGACGTTAACAGCTGACTTTTAAAAAAAAATAAAAATTATGTGGTAATTACGTGGCAACAGATTTTAAAAAAATTAATGCTGACGTGGCAAAAAAATACATAATATTCATTTTAAAAATAACAAAAATATAATAAAATAAAACAGATTTAATTAAAAAATATTATTTTTAATAAAAACAGATTTTTTTTAAAAAAAACATAATTTTTTAAAAAAATATAATTTTTTAAAAAAATATAATTTTTTTAAAAAAAACGGAACTTTTGTAAAAAACAGTTTTTTTAAAAAAAAAAATTTAAAAAACAGATTTTTTTTTAAAAAAATATTAAAAAACAGATTTTTTTTAAAAACAGTTTTTTTAAAAAAACAAATTTTTTTAAAAGCAAATTTTAAATTTTTTTTAAAAACAGATTTTTTTAAAAAAAACAAATTTTTTTTAAAAACAGATTTTTTTTTTAAAAAAACAATTTTTTTAAAAAACAGATTTTTTTTAAAAAAAAATCAAATTTTTTTTAATTTTTTTTAAAACAAATTAAATATTTAAAGTACAAATTTTTCAAAAAGCGTACTTTTTTTGAAAAACACAATTTTTTAAAAAAACATAAATTTTTTTAAAAAAACAGATTTTTTTAAAAACAGATTTTTTTAAAAAAACAATTTTTTTTAAAAACATATTTTTTTAAAAAAAACAATTTTTTTAAAAAACAGATTTTTTAAAAACAATTTTTTTTAAAAAAACAAATTTTTTTAAAAACAGATTTTACAAATTTTTTAAAAAACAGATTTGAAAAAATCTGTTTTTTATAATTTTTAATATTTTTAAAAAAAATCTGTTTTTTTAAAAAAGTATTTTTTTAAAAAAAATTTATGTTTTTTAAAAAAAATATCATTTTTTAAAAAATTGTGTTTTTTAAAAAAAGTACGTTTTTTAAAAAATTCAGTTTTTTTTTAAATTATGTTTTTAAAAAAAAATTATGCTTTTTAAAAAATATGTACTTTAAAAAAATTTATGTTTTTTAAAAATCTGTTTTTTTAAATTTTTTTTTTAAAAAATTTGTTTGAAAAAAAACGGATTTTAAAAAACATAATTTTTTTTTTAAAAAAAATACTTTTTTAAAAAAACAGATTTTTTTTAAAAAACAGATTTTTTAAAATCTGTTTTTTAAAAAATTTGTAAAATCTGTTTATAAAAAAAATTGTTTTTTTAAAAAAATCTGTTTTTAAAAAAATTTATTTTCTTAAAAAAAACTGTTTTTAAAATAATTTGTTTTTTTAAAAAAATTTGTAAAATCTGTTTTTAAAAAAAATGTTTTTTTTTTAAAAAATCTGTTTTTAAAATTTTTTAAAAAAAAATCTGTTTTTTACAAAAGTTTCGTTTTTAAAAAAAAATTATATGTTTTTTTTAAAAAATATGTTTTTTTAAAAAATCTGTTTTTATTAAAAATAATATTTTTTAAAAAAAATCTGTTTTATTTTATTATATTTTTGTTATTTTTAAAACTTTAAAATAAATATTATGTATTTTTTTGCCACGTCAGCATTAATTTTTTTAAAATCTGTTGCCACGTAATTACCACATAATATTTTTTTTAAAAAAGCCAGCTGTTAACGTCCGTCCAATTTTTTGGACGGAATGGGTTGATTGTTAATTTTTAAAAAGCTCAGTGGGCTAATTGAATATTTTAAAAGCACAGTGGCTAATTCGTTAAATCACTATAACCACAATGGCCAAAAGGTGCTTTTTGCCCAATTGATATACAAAAATAACCGAGACAAAATACTGAACAAAGTCTCAAGTGTAAATACGGACGGAAATATAATCTCCAAAGATCTGAATGGAATATATCTGAATCAACAGAATTTACGAAACCAATAGAAGAATAAAGAAATAACGAACTGAAGTAACTAACTCAATGAATTGTACTGAACAAAAACAAATAAAACAAATACAATTAAATAATAGGTTGAATCAAATGTTTGGGTGTTATTTCATACCGAGTGAGCTCAGAAATATATATTGTCACACAGGCAAGTCAAAACAATGCCACACAGGCAAGTCAAAATAATGCCACACAGGAAAGTCAAATGATGCCACGCAGGCAAGTCAAAATATTGTCACACAGGCAAGTCAAATGATGCCACACAGGCAAGTCAAATGATGCCACACAGGCAACCAAAATAATGCCACACAGGAAAATCACACATTGAACCACAAATCCAAATGTATGCAAATCAGATAGGTGTGTTTGGCACAACATCGCCAATCCGCAGAACAAAAAACTAGGGTTAACCCATACGCCTCCCGCAATAAAACACCAAATGGTTCACTTCCTCCGGAGTCCAAAACGGAGACGCCGTGGACTAATCACACCGCCACGGAAAGTGTCATATCTCTAGTGCCAAGATGACATGCCTGTGGTACCCCCACAGGTGGTTATAGCTCAAGTATACCCTACTGTATATTCTAACAAAAATACTATGTCACAACACATGCGACATAATACAAACAAAAGGGTTCTATATGTACATGTTGAACCAAATCAAATTATAGTCACAAGGTCTCAAAAAGATGGTAGCAACATATACCGCTCTACAATTATCAAAAATAAATACTAAACATGATATCCTAATTCAAAGAGTTCAAATACAAGTCATGTGTATCAACTCCAAAATGAAACTAATATATTTATTTCACATGAAATAATTATGTGAAATCATAACATAATTCGAAATAAGGAAACAAACGAACAATTCAAATTTAACAAGAGTATCGCTGAAAGAGTACGGAATCTGTACCTGATACTTCCAAACCATTTATAGCACACTCCACAAAATGTTACCCTCAAATGCCACTGATATCAAATACTAAACGTTATTTGCAACCTAAACATATTCACCTCAAATTAAAAACAATCCAAACTAATAATTCATAATCTATTTAATATTCCTTTAATCATCGCCTTTTATCAATTATTAATACTCCAAAATTTATATTCCAATTATAACTCTTTAAGTTCCTTCCGTCCGAACTAATTACACAAATTAATAATACTAAATATAAGTACATTTATAAAAATATGAACACTTCTATTTGGTACGACTATAAAATATAATTACTTATAATATTAAGATCTAATTCATTCCATATAATCTTACATCTTTATTTGTATAATATCTCTTGCAAATTATGCAAATTTTCGTAAACATTAATTACTACTGCTATATATTTTTTTATTTAAAAAAATCATCAATTTATTATTTTAGGATCTCCAAAATCAATCACAGACTACTCCCCCCGTTCAATCTGATTGAAATAAATTGATAATAATAATAAGTACATCCGTATAAGTATTACATTAATAAATAAACTCTCCCATCTTTAAAGATCGCTCTTAGTTCTTGAATTACAAAAGTAATTTCTCATAATGAAAAAAAACAACATACTAAATTTAATATGGAACCACGTGAGTTATTCCCACTTTATATAATGTATAATATACTTACTTGTTACTGATGAAATTTCCCCACTAGTGATCAAAATCTCTAGTCTTTCTTCACTCGAGCCCCCTTTGTAACTGTTCCCTTTATCTCCAAAGTAGCCACCTCTTCTTATTCAGTTTGTATAATGAAGTAATATTAGGTTTAGCTATTTATTAATTAAGTTGCCCTAATAAACTTCTATTTGGGCTAAATTAATATTAATGCCCAAATTTGAACCACGTAATATTATCTATCACTTATTAATATTTATTAGCCCACATAATTTAAATGACTACTTTGACCCAATTTAAAGACAAAAAAAATTCAAACAATATATTTAAAACACAAACATAAATACTTCTTCTTTTTTCCGGGTATTACATTACCTCCCCCTTAAAAAGGATTCCGTCCCCGGAATCAAAAGAATGGAAAGTACCTAATTATCAAAAAGATGTGAAAACTCCGCTCGAATAGACTCCTCAATCTCCCAAGTAGCTCCGCGTTCTGGATGATTATTTTTTTTTCACAAAATTTTAACAAATGGGATTGTCTTCCTCCTCATAACCCGCTTTTCACAATCTAAAATTATCTCAAGTTGCTCACTTCTTCAAAATTGTAGAGGACGAAAAACTGAAGGAACCAGATTTGGATTCACTCAATTCCGACATCAGATGAATTAATTATAATTTTTTCTAATGGACTGCAGCACGTATAAGTATTCTTCTCGAAAATTCAACTAATCAAATTAGAATATGATTAAAGTTACAACTTCACTCTTTAAATATAAATATAGCTCAATATAGGAGCTACCAAAACTCTGATGGACTTTCCATTTTTAATTTAATTGATTATTTAATTATCTACTAAAATAATTTAACTTTCCAAACAAAACAAAGAAAAAAAAATAGTCACTTACCTTTTCCAATTTGAATACAATTGTATAAAATAAAGTTAATTAATATTTAATTTTAAAAAAAAAATATGAGTTATTACATTTTTCACCCCTTAAAAATAATTCCGTCCTCGGAATTTAAATAAGCTACAAAAAAATTTTTAGTTACGACGTAGCGCCGCCATTTGTAACGATCAACGCGGATAAGTCTTCGATCCACGTAATTATCAATGTATTTATAAAAAATTCGTCAACTACCGTGCCAAGCCTTGGTAAGGTTCTTCGCGTTGCATCAAATTAGATCACATAATCAATCGTTGGTGCAGGCCGTCGCTAATATCTTTGAATTTAATTCTTGTAAACATACCCTTCGGAACATAATTCAAAATCAAAAAAAATTCTTCATCTAAATACGATTCGAATACCCAAAATATTTAAAATTATTTTTAATTCGTAAAACGTTTATCTTCCACACATGATAAAGATTTAACAAATTATTTTTATTTAATTTACATAAAATCATACAAAACTCCAAGGATATCGGATAAAACAAACAACTCTACAAACTATATCAACTTTTCGTAAATCCTCAAGAGCTTCAAAATATTCAAACCACAATTCGAACTAGTTAGTTCTTAAATATTATTACACCAAAGAATATACTACTAAGATTTTTTTATCATCATATCAACTCTAAGTCAAATATTCTACTATCTGAATAAGCAAACTAGAAATATTCAAGATCTCTCAAAATTAATTGAATTTCATCACTTACTATCTAATCATATAATAAATCAATCATCCCTTATTGCAAACCTCAATCCAATAAATTTTAATGTCTCCCCATACTATCACAAAGAAGTTCATAGAACATAACTCCAATATCCTACTAGAAAATAGCCACAAAATTGATCATTAACTCCAAATGATTAATCTAATTACCTCGAATATCAACAACTCAAATTATAAGAAATCCTCTATACTTAATAATTTTCACTTTATCGTAGTATCCCATCAATACACAAATCTCAAATTATCCACAAGCTTAACATAAATAAAAAATTAACTAAAATCAAATCCTCAATTCAACGATCATAATGATTGCCACAAAAAAGAAATCTAAAAGAATAATTTTCCAAAATCAAATACTCGTCGATACAAATACTCACATCATACTCAAATCTCATATAAAATCACTTCGTATATGTACAAAGTATGACTTTATTAACCTCAATGATTAAATCACACTTAAAATCATTACTCAATCACCTTAACAAATTATTCCACTTGCCTCAAATCAACTACAAATCGAAAAGAAATCGACAGTTGGTTAAAATAGAGACCAACCAAACAAAGAACAAAATCTAATCAAACTCCTACGTTTACCTAATGGTTTACCCATAACTCACAGGTCAAACTTAAATAGGTTTTCTATAAGAATGAACATAAGCTTTGATACCATCTCTGTGACACCCTCTTCCCGAAAAGGAAAGGGAGGTCACGTGTAAAGTACAACAAAACTTAAAATAAGTAAACAGAGCACTAACAATTTCAAAATATTTATTGTTATGTCCATTAATGAAGTACAAAATACAATCCTCCAACTAGAGTCAAAATAACTAAAACCAAAAATTGAAACAACCTAGATGGTCAAAGACAACTCTCTCATCACAATAGCCCTGAATCAACCCTGCAAACCTGTCGGAAGAAAAAAAACATAGCATGAGCTAATTGCCCAGTACGGATACAAATATACAATTGATATACGAAAATAACCGAGGTAAAATACTGAACAAAGTTTCAAGTGTAAATACGAACGAAAATATAATCTCCAAAGATCTGAATGGAATATATCTGAATCAACAGAATTTACGAAACCAATAGAAGAATATAGAAATAACGAACTGAAGTAACTAACTCAATGAATTGAACTGAACAGAAACAAATAAAATAAATACAATGAATACTTCTTCTTCTTTTTTTCCAGGTATTACAATGTCTATTTGAGAAATATTTTAAAAAAATAAAATAAAGATCATTAACTTTACTATGATGTTAAAACACTTTAATACAATAAATTCATATGAAAGGAAAAGTGCATAAAACTAAATTTTATGTAAAATAATGCTACTATCACATAAAAAAAATTCACATAATGCTCATATACACACATATTTGTGGACCCCACATGTCAGGCGGGAGCCCACAATATGCATGTGTATATGTAAACATTATGTAAACCTTATTTATGTAATAGTAGCATTGTTGTTTTATGTATATACTTTTATAATATTACATTAATATTTTTTACTGTTTAAAAATTTCATAAATTTTTCGACCCCATAACATTACGAAATTGAAGCAAACTTGAGAGGACCGATCTCTTAAAGTTGAGCTCAGCTTGCTTTTCTTTTGAACTCTCTTAATACTAAAATACACCGTACCAAATTCAAGCAAACACTAAATACTAAATACGACCGCTTCGTAAAAATACACCAATTTTCAAAAAATAGAGTTTGATAAAAAAACTAAATGAATCTAAATAAGTTGAATCCGAATAAAAAAAATTATTTGATAATTAATATGTCTGAAACATCTGAATATAATATTTTTATTATTTTACCCCTCTAAAAAAATTCAAAATTATTATACTTTTATTTAATATTACTTAATATAATACTCCATCCGTCCCATGATAAAAGTCCTTATTACTATTTGGGTAGTCTCATGTTAAATGTCCACTTTTCTTTAATAACCAAACTTTTACACATTTTTTCCTATTATGCCCGTAACATTAAATATTTCATATTTTTCTTATTCTAATTCTCTTTCATATTTAATAAGTATGGGGAGAGAATATTTAGAATTGAATAAAAGTCACACTCTCACCTACATTAAAAATAATTAATGACATATTATTATGGGCAATTGTGTCATTTTATTTTTCTTCTTAATATGCGTGACAGGTCTACTAAGACTTTTATCCTAGGACGAAGGGAGTAGTTAATACCGATTCAGCCAGACAATTTTTATTCGAAACAAACGAATTAAATGGCAGAATCAATCAGCCATTCAGTAATCAAATAGCCGCTTTCACTTTCATGGTTATGACCGGTAAATGCAAAATATAATCCAATTTATCGTACGTTATCCCATTGACCAACAGCTAACCTTTAAGTACTTCCATCATATATTATAATATCCTATAACGTGAAATCTTTCCTAATTTCTCACACCAAAACTGTCAAGACCTACTTAAGTTTTCTATTATCATGGCTAGGGAAAACTGTATGAAATAATACAAGGAAGGAAATGGTTAAATCCATAATAAAAATGTTATTTCTGCAACAAAAGTGTCGGTATAGATCTTCTAATGATGGTTTTCACCGTCGCTGTACATCTACAACGACACTTTTGTTGTTCAAATAACAAAAAGTGTTGTGAATTTAACAATTCCGTACAATGAAAAAGAGATCCAATTAAATGATATTCAATAACTAAAATTTCACAATGACATCAATTAATTGTTCATCTGAAATTCAAAATTTTCTAATTTATGAAGTGCAATTTTTGATTAGGTCATTTCCAGCAGGCCGGATCTCCATCAATCCTGGACTAAATATAATCCAGGACTCATGCTCCCTCTCCAACAATTAGACTAGATATAGTCTAGTAAATTTTCCGGTTAATCCAAAAGACTATATCAAAGAATCTATTTTTGATGGACTATAATTTTTAATATATTTTAATAAAACTGTGAAAGAATAACTGGTAAACTATAATTCATTAAATATAATATAATATTTTAATATTATAGTCCATATACTGAAAGGATTAAAAGACTATCCCATAAATTGATGTTATATGGACTAAATATAGTCAACGGTATAGTCAAGATACACTACCTTATTTACCTTATTTGTGCTTACTTCAGCCAGTTTCTGTATGGCTACTCCTATATAAAACCAGACCACTTCTACTTTGACGAATAGATGTGGTTATACCTTCGCAAGAAGGTAGCAGTCATCACTTTACGCCTAATCATGATTTTGTTTCTCTAAAATCAATAAATCCTTCAAAATTTTCTGATGAAATGCAATAGCAGGAGATCACCCTGCTGTAACGAACTGATGACTTCAGTTGATTCAAGCTACCTTTACTGCAGCTTAACAGTAAATCAAGTGCAAAAAAAATGGCAGAATATAAAGAAGAGTCAGAGAAAGAGAGAAGAATTTGGGGAGAGAATAGACAGATTCAAAGATACTTGAGAGAGAAAGCAATAACAACTTCATTCATAAGCTCTCAATAGCTGAATTTAGTACATATATGATGACCCATGTGAATCTAGATTGGAAAATAAGCAAGGTACCAACCATGTGACTATGTAACCGACTACCAGCTAGACCAACATGCTAAAAGAAATGAAAATAAAAATGAAAAGAATACTCTATCATTGTTTAATACTTTTGAGTACTCAATTCCCCTTATCTAACATATTTAACTTCCTTACCATCCACCTCCCATAAAAAGGACCTTGTCCTCAAGGTAGCAGGTTAGGAAACTTTTTATGGAACTCTTCCCAATCCTCTTAAGTGGCTTCATCCAGCAAAATGTTGGACCATTACACAAGCACTTCAACTGTTGCTGCATTATTCTTTTTAACTAACTTCTAATTTATGATAGTTGTTGGCTCTACCAGAAACTGTCCATATTCATCCAACTGAGGCAAAACTGCAGAGCTAGTACATTTAGAACCAATTTTCTTCTTTAAAAGTGTCACATGAAATACAAGATGGACCCGAGCATGGGATGGTAATTGAAGTCTATAAGCCACATTTCCCACCTTCTCTGTAATCTGATATTGTAACACCCCAAAATCCGGTCTATCTTCACACCAGGATTTCGTACGTCACGAGTACAACATTCATCCAACATACATCATTATATACTAAAATATAACAACATACATTCTCAAATCCCAAGTTCTAAAAATCTTATAACCTCTTTCATTACAAATAATGATAAATACATTATTCATTTCATCTTACAAGAGTAACTTTTATCCGCAACCAAGGATACATAATAGTTCATTAAACTAGTCTATAGTTCAATTTAATCTATCTACATTACAAGTCTTCACTTGATCTTCTCCTTCATTCATATTCTGAATGACAATTCATCTGGATATCGTCAGCTTGATCTTTACGGGATCCTTAAGTTCTTCTAACATCGTTCGCTGAAAATATTTTTCATTTAAAGAAAGTGTGAGCATTCAATTGCCCAGCAAGTCATAACCGTTGAACAAACAACTTCAAGAATTCAAACATTCCTTTAGAACTTCGATAACCGAACAAAGGTTATGAAGCAGCTTGAATAATAGGAATAATCTCGATTGCTATCATTTTAAAACAATATTCACTTTCACTTTGAAATACTTTCATTCTTCTACCTTTTTCATACACATTCTGTCTGGCTATAATCATTAGCACAAAATTAACAATATCAGATTATGTATAACAGATCATTCTCTTATTGAACAGTTTAATCACAGAACAATTCATCTCATAGAAACATCGAAGTGTTCACATTGTAGCACAAGGCGTTATACGTTCTACCATCTTGTACAAATATCACAAATTCACACATAGACGGAACTTATCAACCATATTCCTTCACGTTTTCCCTAACGTAGTTAAACGAGTGAAAAGTACATAGCAGTACTTTTTGTCATTTTTATTTTGTCTGATTTCTGCACGTTCTTCGAGAAAAACTTTTATCAGCTTACTTAACTTTTCACGATATATTATCGTCAAATCTTTAGACCGAATGTAATTTCGACATACCGAACTCTCGAAAAGGCTAAGGTTATTCAAACCCTAACCCTTAGGATTTTATTGGGTGAATAGTGCATATTTCGTCTTTTTCCCAGAAAATATTTTGTTCCCAGAAATTTTTTATTTTCATCTTTAAAATTCTTACTCATTCAGTGTAGCTCGTAGCCAGAATCCTCCCGATTTATAATTATCCTAGGTTATAGAACAATTTATAAACACATAGTGTGACGCCCCCAAAATAGGTATACGTCACCCATCTTGAGTCGCCAAATACATGGTACAGAATTTAAATACAAACTTCTTTGATACAGTACGACAAAATGTAGCTGAGAGTTTCAACACGGATAATGTCTCGTAGAGAGTGTCCAAACTCAAATAAAGTCCTCATTACAATTATTATCACACTCTTTCACATAATAGTCAGTGTGACGCCCCCAAAATAGGTATACATCACCCATCTTGAGTCGCCAAATACATGGTATAAAATTCAAATACAACTTAATAATACAATTGTCGAGTAAAATACGACAAAACATAAACTGAGAGTTTTAATACGAATATTGTCTTCTAGACAGTATTCAACTCAAATGGAGTCCTCAATACATTTATTATCACACTATTTCATAATATAGTGAGGACTACTAACGTTATCATCTTGACCGTCACTCCGTTCCCCGATTAGTCCCGGCTACGTTCTCATTTCCTGAAGAGAACAATGAAAGCAAAAGGGTGAGCTCAACTAGCCCAGTAAGAAATATTATGTCTAAGATAATGCAGAATAATTTATCGTTAGCCTTCAACAATGTTAAACTGATAAAATATAACAAACATCAAGTTTAACTGCAGCGAAACGAGCAATTCATTAGAAGAGTCAAGTAAAGCATAAAATCTGCTATCTTCTATGATTTAAAAGGTTTTTCATCACTTTTATCGCTGAGACTTAGCTTAATAAATAGTCCACTTCATCGAATCACCCTTGCACTACGGCCAAGGATATTCTTTAGTTTCATGAACACAAATTATCCATGTACTACGGGCCAAGGATATTTGGATATTCATCAATGGTCATGATCATGCCAACAACTATCCATCAACGCACTACGAGCCAATGAGGACTTTTACCACATCATTTGTAACATTACAATCATGATTATACCGAATAATCCATGATCATAATCATACCAAGTCCATCTATGCACTACAGGCCACGGATGACTTTCAACATAATATAAACATAAGTATGATGACAATGATATAAGAATTCAATAAAAACAAGTTCAAGGATAATTTTTTTAAAGATTTATAATTTAATTTATCCAGAAATCAATAACGTCCAAATTGTCAACATGATACTGCTTTGTGGAGTAAAATTCAAGAATAATATTGTATAAAAAATAATTTGGACCGAAAACGAATAAATTTTTATCATGAATAGTACCTTGGGTGAATAGTACTCGAGTGAATAGTACCCCGTGAATAGTACTTCGGAAATGGTAACCCCGTGAATAGTACTTTGGCATGAAAAAGTTAAAACTCATCAAGAATGCTCAGAATAATATTTCCATGAAAAGATACTGGATGAAGCGCAAATATCAAGGATATTATACTAATTTCATGGAGTTTAGAAGCCAAATCTTTAACCGAATGAATATAAAATTCGAAATCTAAAACGAAATAATATTACTTACATACTACAGAGTATGGAAGAAAATATTATTTCAAGCGAATATTGAATAAAAATAACATCCCTTACCTTAAAAAAAAGAGTATTCCAACTGGTATAGTGGGGATATTCTTGAAGAAAACTTATACTGTTTCCTACGCTCAAAGCTTTCTAAAACTCAAAAGAAACATGATCTATATTATAGAAGAAGAATTCTCTGATTCTGGCGTGATTTTCAATTCTAACTAAACATCTTATTTATAGGAGAATAGAAAGGATACTATTTGAAAATATTAATCACACGAACAGTATGGTTCACGGACGCCGAATTTGTTCAGCTGATTTTCTGAAAAAATTATTTTACTATTCATTACTATGCAATAAAATATTCTAATAAAACAAAAACTTTTAATAAAATATAATATATTATATTTATAATCTAATAAAATAAAACTTATAATATATATATATATATATATATATATATATATATATATATATATATATATATATATATATATACATCGCCTTTGCCTTGCGGCAAAGGCACCACTTTCTCACCGCATTTAAACACACACACACAAATTAATGTTACAAATATATAATATGTATATACTTACCTTTTTAGCAAGACATCTCCATCTCCCCCCCCCCATTTCCCTCCCGTACTAACATACACACACACACACACACACACACACACACATATATATATATATATATATAACAAAACTAAGATAACTTCTACCGACATTTTAGAAAAATGGGTAAATAGGGGTCCATAATACCCCAATATTTACAACAAATACTTCATAAAAATCACCTAAATAATTTTTAACAACATTTATCATTAATATTATAATTCGCAATATTTAACAACCAG
The DNA here is from genome assembly GCA_020205505.1 of Panax japonicus. Lineage (NCBI taxonomy): Eukaryota > Viridiplantae > Streptophyta > Magnoliopsida > Apiales > Araliaceae > Panax > Panax japonicus. Next base: position 457,206 of record JAINUV010001491.1, read on the forward strand.
GTCGTTTCGAGGAAAGAGGGGGCTTTCCAATAAGGATTTCTCCTTATTGGCACGTAATTAGTTGACCAAACCTTTTCTTGACAGAACTTCGAGACATTGTCAATATTGCAAATAATAATATGAAAAACTTTGTCGTCTCAATTATTAATTTTATAATATATAAAATATTAACAATAATTGAATCAAATAACGTGAGATACTAAGCAGCAATTACTATAGCAATAATTGAACAAAACTGAGTGACTTCTCACGTAAGCATCAATAATCAATACCGTGTGCTACTATGGAATCACACGTATTACTGTACTTTTAACACCGAGTATTTTAACAGTTAACGGTAAACTTCCGTCGTTATTTCATAAAAAGATATTTTTGTCATTTTCTAACTCCGATAATAATTACACTGTGGGGTCCACCAATAATTGTGTCATCTTACGAATATTCCCTGTTAAAAAGAATATTCCCCGACCAATCGAATATAATATAACAATTTGCGTAATTTGCAAAATTTATAAATATTACCCACAACTATAACATTATATTACATTCACTCCTTAATATTCAAAAATAATATTTATAGAAAATTCATCTTTATTCATAAAAGTTGGGGTCTTACAACCTCCCCTTCTTATGAAATTTCACCCTTGAAATTAGGGTACATATCTGGTATGACAAAGAGGAGAGGATACCTTGATCTCATTTCAGATTCTAACTCCCAGGTTATTTTCTCAACATCGTGGTTACTCCACAAAACTTTGACTTGAGGTATAACCTTGGAGCATCGAATATGTTCCTTTTTAAACAAGATTTTAACAGGAACATCTTCATACGTTAAACCTTCCGCTATTTCGTCTGGTTCAAACTCAATAATGTGGTTCGGGTCGTCCATATATTTATGTAACATGGATATGTAAAAAATGTTATGAACACGAGACATACTTGGCGGTAATGTGAGTCTATAATCCACAATTCCTAAACGGTCAAGTATTTCAAATGGGCCAATGAATCGAGGATTGAGTTTTCCTCTCTTTCCAAACTCGTAACTCCTTTCTATGGTGCCACATGTAACAACAGATGTTCTCCAACATTGAATTCCACGTCTTTTTGATGAAGATCAGCATAACTCTTTTGTCGATCTTGTGAGGTCTTTATACGTTGTCGGATCATTTGAATCTTTTCTGTAGTCATACGTACCAAATCTGGTCCCACCAATATTGCTTCACCTACCTCGTCCCAGCATACTGTAGAACGATACTTTCTTCTATACAACACCTCAAATGGAGCCATGCCAATACTTGCCTGATAACTGTTGTTGTAGGATAATTCCACCAATGCTAAGAACTTGTCCCAACTTCCCTTAAAGTCAAGGACACAGAGTCTTAATTAATCTTCAAGAGTTTGAATAGTTCTCTCCGATTGCCCTTCCGTTTGAGGATAATATGCCGAACTAAATCATAAATCCGTGCTCATTACTTTTTACAAACTAACCCGAAATCTTGAAGTGAATCTTGGGTCTCGATCAGAAACTATAGATACTGGCATACCATGCAATCTTACAATCTCATTTATATACATATGAGCAAGACGTTCAAGTGTATAAGTTTCTCTTATAGGTAAGAAATGACTAGACTTGGTCAATCTATCAATAATGACCCAAATTGCATCTATGCCTTGAGAAACATTGGGAAGACAAGTAAAAAAAATCAATTATAATGTGCTCCCACTTCTATTTTAGAATTTCAAGTGGTTGCAATGGACCTTTTGATACTTGGTGCTCCGCCTTGACTCGTTGACAAGATAGACACCTTGAGATAAACTTCGCGATCTCTCTCTTCATATTGCTCCACCAAAATGTATGTTGAAGATCACGATACATTTTGGTATTCCCAGGATGGATTGCAAATGGTGTGTTGTGCGCCTCCATCATGATTTTATACTTCAAGTCAGAATTGTTAGGAACACAAAGTCTGGAGTTGACTCTAAGTATTCCTTCTTCATCGATTCTTGCTTTCGGAATAGCACCTTCTTGCACTTTCTTCTTTATACGCATCATCTCCAGGTATGTAGCTTGAGTAGCTTTAACTTTATCGATTAAAGTCGGTTCTACTCGTATATTGGCCATCATCACGTGGGTCCCTAGAGTCTTTAACTCTATCTCTATCCTTTGCAAGTCATATAAAATGGGCCTTTGCATTGACAATATCGTACTCGTACCCGCATATGATCTTCTACTTAATGCATCAGCTACTACGTTCGCTTTACCAGGATGGTATTGAATGATATGATCATAATCTTTCAATAGTTCAAGCTAACGTCGTTGCCGCATGTTGAGTTCCTTTTGGGTGAAGAAATGTTTGATGCTTTTATGATCCGTAAAGATCTCCACTTTCTCCCCATATAAGTAATGCCTCCAAATTTGAAGTGCGAATAAAATAACTGCCAACTTTAAATCATGAGTAGGATAATTCCTCTCATACTCTTTTAGTTGTCGAGAGACATATGCCATGATTTTCCCATGTTGCATGAGAACACATCCTAACCCTTTGTACGAAGCATCACTATAGATGAAAAATCCCTCAAAGCTAGATGGTATTGTCAGAACAGGTGCTGAAATGAGTCTTCTCTTAAGTTCTTGAAAAATCTTCTCATATTCCTCACTCCAACTAAATTTTGTATCATTCCGAGTTAGCTGAGTTAATGGAGTGGTGATTCGAGAAAATCCTTCCTTGAATCTCCGATAATAACTAGCTAAGCCTAGAAAGCTACGTACTTCGGTAACTGATTTGGGTTGTTCCCAGCTTTGAATTGCTTCAATCTTCATTGGGTCAACAGATATTCTGTGATTTGATATCACATACCCAAGGAATGCCACTTCCTCAAGCCAGAACTCGTATTTCTTCAACTTGGCATAAAGCTTGTTTTCTCGAAGCTTTTGGAGTATCAGCCTCAAGCGTTTCTCATGATCTTCACGGCTTTTGGAATATATGAGAATGTCATCAATAAGAAAACCACAAAAATGATCCAAATATTCCTTGAATACTCAGTTCATCATATCCATGAAGGCAGCATGAGCATTAGTTAATCCAAAAGACATAACTATGAATTCATAATGCCCGTACCGAGTTCTGAAAGCCGTCTTTGGAATGTCATCGATTTTAATCTTTAACTAATGATATCCTGAACAGAGATCGATATTTGAAAAGAATTTTGCACCTTGCAACTGGTCAAACAGTTCATCAATACGTGGCAATGGGTACCTATTTTTGATGGTGGCATGATTCAACTCTCGATAATCAATACAAAGTCGTATACTCCCATCTTTCTTCTTTACGAATTGAAAAGGAGCACCCAAAGGAGACGTACTAGGACGAATGAAACTGACGTCTAACAATTTCTGCAGTTGGGTCTTTAACTCCTGAAGTTCATTAGGAGCCATTCGATATGGGGCTTTGGAAAGGGGTTTTGTACCGGGTTCAAGGTCGATACAAAATTTAATTTCACGCTCTGGGGGTAGGCCAGGAAGTTCTTCAAGGAATTTATTAACAATAGAAATATCATTCAAAACTGACATATTTTTGTTTAAATCCGTGACATGAGCTAAGAAAGCTTGACATCCATTTTTCAATAAACGAATAGCTTTATGGCTTGAGACGACAGTGATTGATTTTAATCGTTTGGTTGCTTGAATTCACATAATAGGTTGGTTAGGAATATGAAAGCTAACAACCTTACGAAAACAATCAATTTTTGCAATCCCTAGAATTACGTCAAATGCAAGTATTTTCAATGAAATAAGTTCAACATGTAATAGGAGGGTACTGATTTGAACCAAACAAGACTTATAAACAGTGATGTAATGATGGTTTCTCCTAACGGAGTTTCAACAGATAAGTCAAAGTATAATTTCTCTGGAGTTAAATTTAAACGTTGAGCGCATGTAATGAATGAATTTTTTAGGTTGTGATTCTGGGGACAGATTCCTTTTAAGGAGGGAAGGATGTAAGGATCGAGAAATTTATAATTTAATTTAAATATTTATTAAATTAAATAAAAATTTTAAATAATTTATTTATTGAGAAAATAAATAATTGATGAATTGTGATGAATTAATTTAATAACTAAATTAATTAATAGAATAATGATAATTTTATTTGTTCGATTTAATTTAAGAAGATAGTTAAATTAAATCAAATGCTTAATATTTAAGAAATTAATTAAATTAAATGAATTGTTTAATTTAATGGAAATAAATAAAGTAAATAAAGTGATATTTCTAATTAAATTAGATATGTAATTATTTATTAATTTTAATGATAATTAGATTTTTATTATTATTATATAAGTTATTTAAATTAGCTAAACTAAGTTATTTAAATTAATCTACTAAAAGTGTGATATAAAACTATATAATATAAATGTTATTAAAATAATTTGGTTTGAGAAATAGGGTTTAGCCAAACAAGACCTTGTGGCCTTTAGCTTATTCTAACGTACGTCCATTGGTTTTTTACAACTGTTAACCACGATCATCAGTTGGGTTATTCTACTTCACGTCTTACTTCTTCTATGACCAAAGCATCAGCGTGTTGAGAGAGAGAGAGAGGGAGAGAGAGAGAGAGAGCTTGGAAGAGAGAATCACAGAGAATTTGGAGGAAAAGAAGGGTTGTTAATTGTTCATTCTAATCAAGGGGTCAAGGTATAAGCTATTCCTATTATTATTATTTAGTTTTAGTTGTATATGTGTATATCTTTTTGATACAATGTGAAATCACGAGAATTGTGATGTATACATGTTCTTGTAGAATTTCAAAACTCTGTTGATTATCATGTGTACATGTGTTCTGTTATCAAATTTATGAGAATTCGGGTTTTAGAAAGGAATTGAAAATCACAGTGTTCATATTCATATAGTATGGCTTTAGAAAGTACGAAATTTGATGCTTTATATGTGTGGTAAATTGTGGTTTGTTATTGGTTTATGCTAGTCTATTAAGTAACACACATAGCGTAATTTGAACGAAGTAATTCGGTCAAAAATCGAAGTCACAGTGGTGATTTCTGTGAAAGAAGTTCAAAAAATGGAGTTTTATGTGAAAATATGGAATTTCAAGAAATTAAACTAGTGTTAGTTGATGATAAATTGTGTTAATATATTGTAAATGTCAGCAATCATGTTTGTAATAGTGTGTACCAATTGTAGATGTTAATTTCATTATTTGGTGGGTGAAATTCGTGTTAGTTGGGCTAAAAAGGCTACTGCTCACTGCCGAGTCTGCGTCTGTCTGTGCACCAGCGCAGCTGCGCTGGTGCCAAGGCAAAAAATGGTGCAGCTGAGTCGGTCCCAAGCCTAAGTGTGGCGCAGCTGCGCCACACCCTGAACTGAGCCAATGAGGTCTGCTTGTTTGCAGGTCAGGCTTGTCGGACTTGTGTTAGTTTAGTGAGTATGTTAATGATGTTAGAACATGTTATAAACTATAATAACAGATGTTAATGTGTTGAAATGCAAAGTATAAAGATTTGAAATAATTATTTAAATAAGTTATAAAATGAAATCAATTGAGATGTTTTCGAAAGATAGAGTGGAACGACTGAGTTATGATGATCAATGTGTAATTTCAGAAACGTTAAGTTTGTTAACCTAAATGGTTAGGTGTTAGGTTAGGGTTATGACCTAAATGATGGTTTAAACCCTAATGCTAATGTTCATACAATTATTTGTTGTTGCGATTTCGATGATATGTGTAGGGTAATTGGAGATTATTTCATTTGTGTAGCTTACAATCAAGGCAAGTCTTCTAACTCCATACTTTCATTGAGTTAGTTTGTTATGGTTATAGAAGTTCTCTAACTCTACTTTCATAAATGTGCAAGTTTCTAAATCTTATATTTGTCATTGAGCAAGACTATTGATTCTATTTTGATAAATGATTGAATAAGCTCATGTAACCTAATTCGTTACATCGAATGAGTTTTACATTCTCATTTCTTGTTATTAGTATTCAAAACATATGTTGTTCTAACACATTGGTTCAAATGAGATTGTTTTAATTCCTTGAATACAATACTTTGCATATATATCATGCTTATTCAGTTATATATTGTCGATATATATTTGATATTTGACTTTAATAGCCTTGTTCAGTTATACATTCTTGTATTAAATCTTTATTTATGGAAATTGAATAAGTGTTCTAAAATTCTAGAAACACTGATAAGCTAGTTCCAAACTAAACTTTCTTTAGTGTGGAAATTCTAAATTCAAACTGAGACGAACAACCCTAACATAGGGGATTTTGTACGTGTAACGTTTAGATGTTTGTGCACAATACATGGTACAAAGGGTTGATCCCCCTGAGTACGTTAAGAAGATTCTATATAGTTTAACGACTGTTGAGGTTAAGGTAATAATACCTAAACACCGTGGGCATAGTTCGTGGTCTTAAGACCCTCAGATAATTAAAGTTCGAACTTATTTTCTATTTTGATTCATAAAACAAGTTCTTTATCATTCAGTATTCGTTGTTCACTCTCATGTTGTTATTATAGTCTCTTTATGTTAGTGAGCAATTGTTTGCTCACTCTTGCAATTAAACAATGCAGCTAAAGTTGAAAGAGGTGAAGATTCATCTACTACCAAGGGAAAGAGTAAGATGTCTAAGTGATGAAGAATTTTTTAAAGTTTATTTAAATAATTGATGTCATAAGTCTTGTTTTATTTTATAATGTATTCCACAAACTGATGTAATAATTTTAAGGTTAGATTACCTGGGATTTGTTTTGAGATTATGATGTAACCCTTTAATGGGAGAGATTATTGTTTAAGTTATTTAAATTATGTCTTTATCCTTTGATTATGGATAGTTAGATATAATAGATTTGATAAGTGAGCACCAAATTTGATGGAAATGAAGTACCCGAATTTGGGGGTGTCACAGGTTGGTATCAAAGCTTTAGGTTATGAACCTTAGGTGGGGAAACCTTAGGAAGTAGCCTTTAAGAAGTCAAAAAACATAGAAGTGATTAACTCTTATCGGGGTTTTAGGAATGGATTAAGGCATCCATTAAAACTAAATAATAAAATACATTATGTGCTATGTGTTAATACCTTATGTGCTCGCGAGTATCGATAATGTTAAGTAAAACTTAAAATATTTTGTTGACAGAATGTCTAACGAAGGAAGGTCCAGTCCAGCTAGAGAGGTGATACCTCAGGTACCTAGAGATGATGAACCCCGGGATATTTACGTAATGCGGGAACAGTTGATCCAAGAGGATGAGCCTGTGACCGATCCCGAGGACGATAGTCCTGAGGAGGATCCTGAGAAGTTTCCACCAAACTCTGTATCGGCTAAGATGTATGATGCTCTGTATGACCGTAACATAGAGTTACAGGATAATATTGAGGAGCTGAAGGAGATGGTAGAGATGTGTCATGTTGCATTGGAACTGAAGGAGGTAGAGATTCAGGAACTTGACTCAAAACTTGGAAATACGGGATGGGAGCTAGTTCATAAGACCTGTTGGCAGTGAACGAGAAGATGAAGGCTGACATGGAGAAGATGAAAGATGACTTCAAAGAGGAATCAACTAAGCGTGCAAGAGCAGAGGATGCTTGTATGAAGGCGACTTAACTTGCAGATCGTGCTGAGGCTAAGATCCAAGTGAAGAAAGCTAAGATGAAGGAGATGGATTATGCTTTTAATTCGGTGATTGATAGGGCCCAGGATCTAGTCCATTATTACCCACCTCAGTTTGAAGACTCGTCGTGGTTTGTGATAGATCGTAGGACTGCGTATCGTATCATGGAGGAAGAGCGTCGAGAGGCCATACAACGTCTTAATATGAATAGATAAAAAATAAGAGTGATAATAATATGTGGTTAATTATGCGAGTAAATAGATTATGAATCCCTTATTTTGAGATTAATAAAGGGATAATATGAGTATGTAATCATGAAACTGGTTTAGTTCAGGAAAGTGGATGTTTATAGCAGATATGATATCTTTAGTATGTTTAAAACATTATGAATGAATAAAACATTAGAGTTTATTTGAAATGTAATGTGTTAAAGCTTAAATTTTGGAATGTTTAAGTTAAATCTTGAATACCCAAGAATTTGAGTAATGAACTAATAAGCGTATATTTTAACAGAAAATGCCTCCTAGAAGAAGATAACCACGTCAGCAAGTACCTCCTGAGGGGTCTAATAACAATAACAATGAGACCAACGTGAATCCAGTTCAGCATTTGGTAGCTTTGTTGATGGGAGCACTTGCAAATCAACCGCAAGCTCAAGTTACGACTTTCAAGGAGTTCAAAGAAGTCGGACCGCCAGAGTTTCAAGGGTCTATGAATCCAGTGGAAACCCAAACCTGGATCATGGAAATTGAGAAGGTGTTTGATGTTGCTACAGTTAGTGAAGATCAGAAGACTGCGTTCGCGACGTTTATGCTTAAGTTCGAAGCTAGCTACTGGTGGCAAGGAAATAAAGTTCGTGGAGGACAAGGAGTGATAGTGTGGGATAGATTTATGGAGATTTTCTTTGAAATGTACTTTCTAGCAAGTTCTCGAAATCAGTTGGAAGTGCAATTTCTTGAGCTTAAGCAAGGAACTATGATGGTGCCAGAATATGTTGCGAAATTTAATGAGTTGGCAAGGTTTTCCACTTATCAAGTCAATTCGGATGAGCGTAAGGCAAGAAGGTTCGAACAAGAATTGAAACCCTGGCTGTATAGTAAGGTTTCAATGTTCTAATTAAATACATTTGCGGCTATACTAGAAAAGGCAATTATCACGAAAGGTAGAAGCGATGCTTTGACCAAGTATAACCAATATCAGAAGAAGAGGAAGAATGATAACGAGAATAAGGCTGGTGGAAGTAATGTTGAAAGTAACCATCAGAAGAGGAAATGGAACGAGAATTTGACTACGAGAGGATAGCAGGGAGGTCAGCAGAAGAAAAAGTTTGAAGCTTGTGCGACGTGTGGAAAGAATCATACTGGGGTATGTTTGAAGGAAAAGCAAGTGTGTTTCAACTGTGGTCAGGAGGGTCACATTGCACCAAACAGTTTTAGTCCAAAGAAAGAAGCATGTTTTACCTGCGGTTCAAATGATCACATGGCTCGTGATTGTCCCAAAAAGCCAGCGGGGAATGAAAGTGGAGGAAAAGGAAACAACAATGGTGGTGGTGCATTGACTATCACTGGACCAACTCAGTCAATCCGACCTACTGTAAGAACTTTCAATATGACCATAAAGGATGATGTTCAGTCTAAGGATGTGGTGTCAGGCATCATTCTGATTGATGATATTAATGTGTATGTACTATTTGATTCGGGTTCTACTTGTTCATTTATATTCGATGAATTTGCTCAGAACTTAGAATTTCCCCAGGAAGAATTAGAATTCACCTTATGTATAGAGATTGCGAATAAGGAAGTGATTCCTGTTAGATTTGTATATAAGAATTGTAAAGTGGTTATAAAGGGTCAAGAGATGAGGGTAGACTTGATACCAATTAGACTGGGGGATTTTGATGTTATACTGGGAATGGATTGGTTATTCAATCACGGAGCAGTGATTGATTGCCAAATAAAATGTGTTAACCTTATGACTCCGTCAAAGGTTGTGTTCTATGGCAGCAAATCACCTCGACAAGCAATTTGTTTGACGGTGATGCAAGCCAAGAAGTTGTTAAGACAAGGATGTGTAGGATACTTAGCCTACATAGTTGATACACAAAAGAAAAGTGCAAAGTTAGAAGAGATACTAATCATAAGAGATTTTGCAGACGTATTTCTAGACAATTTGTCGGGTCTTCCGCCAAATCGACAAATTGAGTTCGTGATTGATTTAGTACCAGGAACAGGTCTAATATTTAAGGCACTATACAGAATGGCCCCAGTAGAGATGAAAGAGTTGATGCTGCAACTACAAGAATTGCTTGACAAGAAGTATATCCAGTCGAGCGTATCGCCATGGGGAGCGCCAGTGTTATTTATGAAGAAGAAGGATTGGTCGATACGGCTTTGAATTGACTACCGAGAATTGAATAAGGTTACGATTAAAAATAAGTATCCGTTACTAAGAATCGATGACCTGTTTGATCAACTGAAGGGTGCGAGATATTTTTCAAAGATAGACTTATGGAGTGGTTATCATCAGTTGAAGGTGAGGCCAGAAGACGTACCGAAGATGGCATTCAGAACTCGGTATGGTCATTACGAGTTTTTGGTTATGTCATTTGGTTTAACCAATGCACCTGCAGCGTTCATGGATTTGATGAACATGGTGTTTAAACCATTCTTAGATAAATTTGTGGTAGTGTTTATTGACGATATCTTGGTGTATTCTAAGACCAAGGAAGAACATGTTGAACACTTAAAAGTGACGTTGGAGACAATGAGAAAGGAGAAGTTGTACGCAAAATTTTCAAAATGTGAGTTTTGGATGGAACATGTATAGTTTCTCGGGCATGTTATTGATAAAGACGAAATTTCGGTGGATCCATCAAAAGTGAAGTTGTAGTAAACTAGGATCAGCCGAAGACACCGTCAGAGATAAAAAGTTTCTTAGGGTTGGCAGGTTACTATAGGCATTTTATTCAAGATTTTTCCAAGATCGCGACCCCATTGACGAATTTAACCAGGAAGGCGGTTAAGTTTGTTTGGACGGAGAAGTGTGAGGAAAGTTTTCACGAATTAAAGAAGAGATTGAGTTCAGCACCTGTGTTGTCATTGCCTGATGATACAGGAAATTTTGTGGTGTATAGTGACGCATCGCATAAAGGACTAGGTTGTGTGCTTATGCAGAACGACAGAGTTATTGTGTATGCATAACGTCAATTAAAAGATTACGAAAAGGGGTATCCGACTCATGACTTAGAGTTTGTCGCGATAGTGTTTGCCCTGAAGATATGGAGACATTATCTTTACGGAGAGAGGTGTGAGATATATACTGACCATAAAAGTCTGAAGTATATCTTTACACAAAAAGACTTAAACATGCGACAAAGAAGATGGTTGGAACTAATCAAAGATTATGATTGCAAGATCTTCTATCATCCCGAAAAGGCGAATGTTGTTGCTGATGCCTTAAGTAGGAAGGGATGAGAAAAGTTAATGTTGTTGACAGCCCAGGAGAAGCTAGTGTCAGAAATGGCTAAGATGGAGTTGGAAATTAAATATCCGACAGAATCCAAAGAAAAGTTGTTCCGGATAGGAAATGATTCAACATTGGTAGATAAAGTGAAGAATGCACAACTTCACGATGAAGACTGCGACAAGATAAAACAGAAAATAGTTGAAGGTGAGGAAAACAAATTCAAAATCGATTCGGAAGGGTTACTTCGGTTTGAAGGAAGAATTTGGGTACCACAAGTACCGGAAATTAAAGAAGAAATTCTGAGTGAAGCTCACAACTCAAGATATTCAATTCACCCTGGAAGTACGAAAATGTACCAAGATCTTAGACATCATTTTTGGTGGCCAAATATGAAGAGAGATGTGGTTGAGTGTGTGGCGAAATGCTTAATGTGTCAGAAAGTTAAAGTTTAACATCAAAGGCCAAGCGGATTGTTACAACCGTTAGAGATGCCAGAATAGAAATGGGAGCATATGACAATGGATTTTATGGTAAGACTTCCAACGAATCAGCAAGGGTATGATGCCATTTGGGTAATTGTTGATCGATTGACGAAGTTGGCTCACTTTTTACTGATCAAGATTCGATTTATCCTAGATCGGTTATCAAAACTGTACATAATGGAAATTGTGTCAAGACATGGTGTACCTGTGTCCATTGTGTCAGACAGAGATCCACGTTTCATATCTAATTTTTGGAAACGACTACAAGAATGTTTGGGAACACAGATGAGAATGAGCACATCATAGCATCCTCAAACCGACGGACAAAGCGAGAGAACCATTCAAACACTAAAAGATATGCTTAGAGCATGTATTATGGATTTCAAGGGAAATTAGGATAATCAATTACCATTGGTTGAATTTTCATATAATAATAGTTATCACGCGAGTAATGGCATGCCGCCTTACGAAGCGTTATACGATAAAAAATGTAGAACTCCGTTATGCTGGGATGAGGTAGGAGAACGTCAGCTATTAGGTCCAGAGTTGGTGCAACAAACCGTCAAAATCATCAAGGTGATTCGAGCAAGATTGATAGCTGCACAAGATAGACAGAAGAAATATGTCGATCAGCACCGACAAAATCGGGAATTCGATGTTGGTAGTTATGTTTTCTTGAAAGTATCTCCCTGGAAGGGGAAAATTCGATTTGGCAAGAAAGGGAAATTGAGCCCTAGATTTATAGGACCTTTCGAAGTGCTTCGATGGGTTGGCGAAGTGGCGTACGAGGTAGCCTTACCTCCAGAGTTAATGCATATCCATAATGTTTTCCACATCTCAGTATTGAGACCATATAAGCCTGATTATAGTCAAGTTATAGAATATGAGCCCTTACAGTTTGAGAAAGACTTAACATATGAAGAAGTCCTTGTTCAAATTGTTGACAGAAAAGGGCAAGTACCGAGGAATAAGGTGATACCTTCTGTTAAGGTAATCTGGAGGAACCACAATGCTGAGGAAGCTACGTGGGAACTTAAAAATGGTATGATGAAGAATTATCCTCAGTTGTATGCTTGATCTTGTATAGCGATTCTGGGGACAGAATCTTGTTAAAGAGGGAAGAATGTAATGAAAGAATTTTTTGAGTTGTGATTCTAGGGACAAAATCCTTTTAAGGAGGGGAGGATGTAACGATCGAGAAATTTATAATTTAATTTAAATATTTATTGAATTAAATAAATATTTTAAATAATTTATTTATTGAGAAAATAAATAATTGATGAATTATGATGAATTAATTTAGTAACTAAATTAATTAATCGAATAATGATAATTTTATTTGTTGGATTTAATTTAAGAAGATAATTAAATTAAATCAAATGCTTAATATTTAAGAAATTAATTAAATTAAATGAATTTTTTAATTTAATGGAAATAAATAAATTAAATAAAGTGATGTTTCAAATTAAATTAGATATGTAATTATTTATTAATTTTAATGATAATGACATTTTTATTATTATTATATAAAATATTTAAATTAGCTAAACTAAGTTATTTAAATTAATCTACTAAAAGTGTGACATAAAACTATATAATATAAATGTTATTAAAATAATTTGGTTTGAGAAATAGGGTTTAGCCAAACAAGACCTTGTGGCCTTTGGCTTATTCTAACGTACGTCCATTGGTTTTTTTAACTGATAACCATGATCATCAGTTGGGTTATTCTATGCGACGAACAAGAATTTTATAATTAATTTGAATATTTATTGAATTAAATAAATATTTTTCGATGATATAATTATTAGATTAAATAATTAATTGATGCAATTGTGGTAGATTAATTTAATTATATGTGTTACATTTATTTAATTAATGTAGAGAATTTTTATTATCAAAGTATGTGATTATGTGAGTTTATTGTATTAAAAGAAATATTTAATAAGCATATGGGTATTTTAATTATTAATTAGAGATTTAATAATTTGACATTATTTATTAATGAGAAAATTAATTATGTGACTATGTGAATTTATGAGAAATTATTAGATTTTAATTAAAGTAAATTAAATAAGATATTGATTTATTTTATAAAGGAGTGTGACATTTATTAAACTATATGATAAAGCTTTATTAAATTAAATGGTTTTAAATCTATTCTTGCTAAGCCAAACAAGACCCTAAGAGGAGTTATCAGCAGTTAACCCGTGATTGGGCCAACTGACCACTTCTGCGTCAGTTCTTCTCCTTTAATTATCAGACGTTTTTTTCTTTTATTCATTATTTACCTAAGCCTAGAGATTCGGAGAGAGTGATTGAGAAATTTAAGAGAGAGTTCAGAGGATTTTGTGAGAACTCGGTGATTAAAGAAAAAATCTAAGCCTACATATATATACTTTATTGTCAAGGTAATCTCTCCCTCCCAAATTCTATATTTCACGTATTCAAGTTTTGATAAAAAAATGGCTTTCACAGTTTTCTGTAAAGCCTCTGTGATTGAGAAAGGAGTAATATTTATGAGTTATTTATGGGTTAAGATGTATCAAATCGTATTTATATATATTGTATGATTCCATATCATCAGTTTCATAATATTACATCGTATATGATTTCTACAAAATTACAGAGTATGGGTTTTGGCCTTATGGCCTGATACGTGATATTTTATGTATTGATCGTATATTATCCCTAAATTTTACACTCGTATATTATTATATATGTTGATACGAAGAGACCAAACTTTAAACGAACGAATTCGGTGTTATAACGAATCTGTAGTATCAATTTTCATGTTTTATTTTCAAAACCTTCAAGAACATCAAAGTCAGTGAAATTAGAGATTTTTAACACTGTGATTATGTGTTTTAATGGGTTAAAACCATTGTATAAATGTTGGGTATTGTTTATGCATGAATTAAAACATGTGGGTTTGATTAATTTCTTGTAGTAATAAATTAATTGGAGTTTTTGGGATGTGTTCTGCAATTTTCGCGAATTGCAGAACAGTTTCCGGCTCGCCGCGCCTCGGCGCCAGCCCAGCGCCTTAAGTCCCACGCCGTAGCGCCAAGTGTCCGACCGCAGCGCCACGACACCGCAATGCCAAGACCTAGTATAAACGTGGCGCCGAAGCGCCACTCTGCAGAATGGTCCAGAAATGTAATATTTAAAGTGTTAAGTCTAGCAATGTATTGTTAACTTAATGTAATAAACATGTAAACATGTTAGAAGTATAATGAGATGTAAAGTAGATGTTTAACATATAAATAACATAATTACATATGGATTAAATTATTGAATACATAATTAGCTTGTTATTCATGATGTGTAAATTATGTGATAAAGTAGTAAATTAACTAAGTATAGTTAATAATCAAAGTAGACAAAGAGAATGAGTTTATGACGATTAGTTAAGTTATAATTAACTGGTATTGTGAATGTGAATGGTATGTAGGATTAAATTCAAAGAACGTGCTTAGTTAAAGTGTAATCTACGTACGAGGCAAGTTTCCTAACCCTACTTGTCATTATTGTTCAAGTTTATTATTTACCTCGAGTAAATTATCATTACTATTATTCAAGTTCAAATGTTATATTAAAGATTTATTATCTTTTCAAAGCATGATTCAGTTATACAATAATTGTTCTATTATATACTTCTTGAGATTATTAATCGAATTGCATATCATTATCATTAAACCTTATTAGACTAGTGAACTTTATTGATTCAACTAGTCCTTAGTTGATGAACGTTCTAAATTTCAGAACCCTTATTGAATTATCCGAACTAAACTTCCTTTGGTACGGATTCGAATGTCAAACTGAGATGAACAACCTTGTAAAGGGATTTACTTATGCGTTAGCGTTAAGATATTGTGCACAGTATGGTACTAAGGGTTGATCCCCCTAAGTACGAGTAGAAAGGTCCATAGTCTTATGACTGTTTAAGGTTTCAAGTATAACCCTTGATAACTTAGGACATAGTTCAAGGTCTTATGACCTTCAGAATTCTTATGATTCTTGTTATTCATTCTTGATTCAAAAGTTGAGCTTTTATTCAGATGTCTTTGATTTACTCGCACGTTATTATACTGTTATTTCATTATTATACTTGTGGGCAATAGTGCTCACTCTTGCTTAATAATAACATTATAGTTAAGAACGAAAGAGCTGATGAACCATCCACTAGTAAAGGCAAGGGCAAAGTTAGCAAGTGATGAAGACTTGTTGTTTATTTGATGATGTATTTATTTTAAGACTTGATTTAATGATGTTGTTAAGACTTATTTGTTTATGATTCCGCACAGATGTTTAAGGTTAGTTTAACCTGGGATTGTATTATTATTATTCGAATGTTGTAACCCTTAAGGGGAAGATTTTTATTCTATCTATTGCATGGCTTGGATTTCTTATGGGTAGATAGATAGATGATATTTGTACAGTGAAAACCAAATCCCGTGAAATTGAAGTACCTGGATTTGGGGGTGTCACATTCTACTTCACGTCTTATTTCTTCTAAGACCAAAGCATCAGAGTGTTGAGAGAGAGAGAGAGAGAGAGAGAGAGAGAGCTTGGAAGAGAGAATCACATAGAATTTGGAGGAAAAAAAGGGTTGTTAATTGTTCATTCTAATCAAGGTTTCAAGGTATAAACTATTCCTATTATTATTATTATTTAGTTTTAGTTGTATATGTGTATATCTTTTTCATACAATGTGAAATCACGAGAATTGTGATGTATACATGTTCTTGTAGAATTTCAAAACTCTGTTGATTATCATGTGTACATACGTTCTGTTTTGAAATTTATGAGAATTTGGGTTTTAGAAAGGAATTGAAAATCACAGTGCTCATATTCATATAGTATGGCTTTAGAAAGTACAAAATTTGATGCTTTATATGTGTAGTAAACTGTGGTTTGTTATTGGTTTATGCTAGTCTATTAAGTAACGCACATAACGTAATTTGAACGAAGTAATTCGGACAAGAATCGAAGTCACAGTGGTTATTTCTGTGAAAGAAGTTCAAAAATTGGAGTTTTATGTGAAAATATGGAATTTTAAGAAATTAAACTAATGTTAGTTGATGATAAATTGTGTTAATAGATTGTAAATGTCAGCAATCATGTTTGTAATAGTCTGTACCAATTGTAAATGTTAATTTCATTGTTTGGTGGGTGAAATTTGTGTTAGTTGGGCTAAAAAGGCTACTGTTCACTGCCGAGTCTGCGTCTGTCTGTGCACCAGCGCAGCCGCGCTAGTGCCAAGGCAAAAAATGGTGCAACTGCGCAGGACCCAAGCCTAAGTGTGGCGCAGCTGCGCCACACTCTAAACTAAGCCAGTGAGGTATGCTTATTTATAGGTCAGGCTTTCTCGGACTTGTGTTAGTTTAGTGAGTATGTTAATGATGTTAGAACATGTTATAAACTATAATAACAGATGTTAATGTGTTGAAATGCAAAGTACAAAGATTTGAAATAATTATTTAAATAAGTTATAAAATGAAATCAATTGAGATTTTTTCGAAAGATAGAGTTGAACGACTGAGTTATGTTGATCAATGTGTAATTTCAGAAACGTTAAGTTTGTTAACCTAAATGGTTAGGTGCTAGATTAGGGTTATGACCTGAATGATGGTTTAAACCCTAAAGCTAATGTTCATACAATTAATTGTTGTTGCGATTTCGATGATATACGTAGGGTAATTGGAGATTATTTCATTTGTGTAGCTTACAATCAAGGCAAGTCTTCTAACTCCATACTTTCATTGAGTTAGTTTGTTATGGTTATACAAGTTCTCTAACTCTACTTTCATAAATGTGCAAGTTTCTAAATCTTATATTTGTCATTGAGCAAGACTATTGATTTTATTCTGATAAATGATTGAATAAGCTCATTTAACCTAATTCGTTACATCAAATTTATTTTACATTCTCATTTCTTATTATTAGTATTCAAAACATATGTTGTTCTAACACATTGGTTCAAAGGAGATTGTTTTAATTCCTTGAATACAATAATTTGCATATATATTATGCTTATTCAGTTATATATTGTCGATATTCGATCTTTGACTTTAATAGCCTTGTTCAGTTATACATTCTTGTATTAAATCTTTATTTATGAAAATTGAATAAGTGTTCTAAAATTCTAGAAACACTGATAAGCTAGTTCCAAACTAAACTTTCTTTAGTGCGAAAATTCTAAATTTAAACTGAGACGAACAACCCTAATATAGGGGATTTAGTACGTGTAACGTTTAGATGTTTGTGAACAATACATGGTACAAAGGGTTGATCCCCCTGAGTACGTTAAGAAGAGTCTGTACAGTTTACCGACTGTTGAGGTTATGGTAATAATACCTAAACATCGTGGACATAGTTCGTGGTCTTAAGACCCTCAGATAATTAAAGTTCGAACTTGTTTTCTATTTTGATTCATAGAAAAAGTACTTTATCATTCAGTATTCGTTGTTCACTCTCATGTTGTTATTATACTCTCTTTATGTCAGTGAACAATTGTTTGCTCACTCTTGTAATTAAACAATGCAGCTAAAGTTGAAACAGGTGAAGATCCATCTACTAGCAAGGGAAAGGGCAAGATGTCTAAGTGGTGAAGAATTGTTTAAAGTTTATTTAAATAATTGATGTCTTAAGTCTTATTTTATTTTATAATGTATTCAGCAAATTGATGTAATAATTTTAAGGTTAGATTACTTGGGATTTGTTTTGAGATTATGATGTAACCTTTTAATGGGAGAGATTATTGTTTAAGTTATTTAAATTATGTCTTTATCCTTTGATTATGGGTAGTTAGATATAATAGATTTGATAAGTGAGCACCAAATTCGGTGGAAATGAAGTACCCGGATTTGGGGGTGTCACAGCGCAAGTAGGAAAAATAAAAGAATGGGTAGAAGCAGTATCAAATAAGGTATATACTTCGCTAGAGTTTATGATAAGTTTACTCGTGATGACCTCGTTTGGGTTCCTTGCTTTCTGGGAGGTCACAACAAACGCTCTCCCTTGAACTACTGGTTTTGACTTGTTTGGGATGACATTTGGTGTCACCATTCCACCTGGTCTTGGTTTCCCAGTACGACAAAATCTATCTAGGTGACCTTCTCTTCCATAATTATAACACGTTTTGGACCGTTGCGCACAGTTTGGACTGATATGTCCCTCCCCTCCGTATTTGAGGCATATGATAGGTGGTAGTTCTCCTTCCTTAACAACGGTTGCTGGTGATGACGTCTTTCCATCATTGTTGAATCTCCTCTTCTTGAAATGTCCACTTTTATTATCTTGGCCATGATTACCACCGAAGTGGTTACCATTTCTGGCATATTGATTCCCTCCACGTTTGTTGTCACCACTTCGATGACTGTTACCACTGATATTAGCATTTTGACAGCTACTTTCTCTTGGTTGGGATGACTCGTTATCGCGCTCCAATAACTGAGCCCTATTTACAACATCTGAATACAAACACAGTTTATGAGAAATTAGATATTTATGTATCTCGAGTTTCAAACCTCTTAGAAACATCCGCGTCATTCTCTCCTCATTATCAACTAAGTGGGACGCAAATCGGGATAACTTGGCAAACATAGGTTCATACTGCATCACGATCATATTGTTCTGCTCCAACTTGATCAACTCTACCTCTTTCATGTGACGAATACTTTCGGGAAAGTACTTGTCGTTGAACAGTTCTTGGAACTTCTCTCAAGACATCTTCAGTGCAGCAAGTTGAGTACGCTTTATCGATTCCCACCAGTAATCTACATCTCCTTGCAACATAAAGTTGGAAAAGGGAACCTTTTGATCCTCGGAGCAACCCAAGACATCAAATATCTTGGTGATCTGCTTTATCCACGTCTCCGCCTTAAGTGGTTTTGTCTCTCCAATAAACTCTGGTGGTCCCAGCTCCTTGAACTGTTTAGTTGTGACCATCCGAGAGTTGTCAGTGTTTCCACATGCATTTTGGGCTTGAGTCTCTCTTCCCTGATGTTGTATGAATTGCAGAAAGCTACTAAATATTCCATCGTTCGCCATTTGGTCGGTGTTGTTGTTCACCCGAGGATTATTGCCTTCCTTATGCACATTATCCTGGGTGTTGATCTGTGGGGACTCAACGGTCTCTTGTGCTCCATTGCTATTCTCAACATATTCAGATGTCATTTTCAAATACTGCCACAAAACAAGGATTAATTGACATGTCACATATGATCCTAATACTCTGACTGACCAATTAAATACCAAATAACTTAGGTAGGTCATACTAGCGAAGTAATTCTCCGTCTCTCCCCTCCGAGTTCTTGTCTCACATCTCAGTCAGGGATCATATTCGTAAGCTTTGATACCAATTGTGACGCCCCCAAAATAGGTATACATCACCCATCCTGAGTCGCCAAATACATGGTATAAAATTCAAATATAACTTAATAATACATCTGTCGTGTAAAATACGACAAAACATAAACTGAGAGTTTTAATAAGAATATTGTCTTCTAGACAGTATTCAACTCAAATGGAGTCCTCAATACATTTATTAACATACTATTTCATAGTATAGTGAAGACTACTAATGCTATCATCTTCACCGTCACTCCGTTCCCCGAATAGTCTTGGCTAAATTCTCATTTCCTGAAGAGAACAATGAAAGCAAAAGGGTGAGCTCAACTAGCCCAGTAAAAAATATTATGTCTAAGATAATGTAGAATAATTTATCATTAGCCTTCAATAGTGTTAAACTGATAAAATATAACAAACATCAAGTTTAACTGCAGTGGAACGAGCAACCCATTAGAAGAGTCAAGTAGAGCATAAAATCTACTATCTTCTATGATTTAAAAGGTTTTTCATCACTTTTATCGCTGAGACTCGGCTTAATAAATAATCCACATCATTGAATCACCCCTGCACTACGGCCAAGGATATTCTTTAGTATCACGACCGCAAATTATCCATATTGTACTATGGGCCAAGGATATTGAGGTATTCATCAAAGGTCATGATCATGCCAACAACTGTCCATCAATGCACTACGGTCCAATGAGGACTTTTACCACATCAATTGTAACATTATGGTTATGATTATACCGAATAATCCCTGGTCATAATCATACCAAGTCCATCTATGCACTACAGGCCACAAATGACTTTCAACATAATATAAACATGAGTATGATGACAATGATATAAGAATTTAATAAAACAAGTTCAAGGATAAATTTCTTAAAGATTTATAATTTAATTTATCCAGAAATCAATAACGTCCAAATTGTCAACATGATAGTGCTTTGTGGAGTAAAATTCAAGAATAATATTGTACCAAAAATAATTTGGACCGAAAATAAAATAATTTTTATCATGAATAGTACCTCGGGTGAATAGTACTCGAGTGAATAGTACCTCGTAAATAGTACTTCGGGAATAGTAACCCCATGAATAGTACTCTGACATGAAAAAGTTAAAACTCATCAAGAATGCTCAGAATAATATTTCCATGAAAAGATACTGGATGAAGCGCAAATATCAAGGATATTCTACTAATTTCATGGAGTTAGAAGCCAAATCTTTAACCAACTGAGTATAGAATTCGAAATCTGAAACGAAATAATATTACTTATATACTACAGAGTATGGAAGAAAAAATTATTTCAAGCGAATATTGAATAAAAATAACATCCCTTACCTTGAAAAGAAGAGTATTCCAACTGGTATAGCGAGGATATTCTTGAAGAAAATTTATACTATTTTCTACGCTCAAAGCTTTCAAAAACTCGAAATAAATACGCTATATATTATAGAAGAAGAATTCTCTGATTCTGGTGTGATTTTCAATTCTAACTAAGCATCCTATTTATAGGAGAATGGAAAGGATACTATTTGAAAATTTAATCACAGACGCAAAGTATGGTTCACGGGCGCTGAATTCGTTCGACTGGTTTTCTGAAAATTTTGATTTATTATTCATTACTGTGCAATTAAATATTCTAATAAAACAAAAACTTTAAATAAAATATAATATATTCTATTTATAATCTAATAAAACAAAACTTATTATATATATATATAGTAATGATCAAGTGCATACTCCATATCTTACTCACCCGTGGTCACCCCCCTTTAGGCGACGATTTTGGTCATACAACCGTCATCTATACATTTAGCGACGGACAACATATAGCGTCGCTAAAAGTATAGATGACGGTTGTATGACCGAAACCGTCGCCTAAAGGGGGGTGAGCACGGGTGAGTAAGATAATGGGTATGCACTTGATCTGGACCATATATATATATATATATATATATATATATATATATATATATATATATATATACACATCACCTTTGCTTTACGGCAAAGGCACCACTTTCTCACCACATTTAAACACACACACACACACAAATGTTACAAATATATAATATGTATATACTTACCTTTCTAGCATGGCATCTCCACCCCCCACCCCCCCCCCCATTTCCCTCTTGTAGTTACATTTTATATATATATATATATATATATATATATATATATATATAAAATAAACCTAAGATAACTTCTATCGACATTTTTGAAAAATGGGTAAATAGGGGTCCATAATACGCCAATATTAACAACAAATACTTCATAAAAATCACCTCAATATTTTTTAACAACATTTATCATTATTATTATAATTTGCAATATTTAACAACCAGGCCGTTCCCAAGAAAGAGGGGGCTTTCCAATAAGGATTTCTCCCTATTGACCCGCAATTAGGTGACCAAACATATCCTTGACAGAACTTCAAGACATTGTCAATATTGCAAATAATAATATAAATAACTGTCGTCTCAATTATTGATTTAATAATATATAAAATATTGACAAAAATTAAATCAAATAACGTGAGATACTATGTAGCAATTACTGTAGTAATAATTGAACAAAACTGAGTGACTTCTCACGTAAGCATCAATAATCAATACCGTGTGCTACTATGCAACTTGCGTACTTTGCAAAATTTATAAATATTACCCACAACTATAACATTATATAACATTCACTCCTTAATATTCAAAAATGATATTTATAGAAAATTCATCTTTATTCATAAAAATTGGGGTCTTACAGTGAGGACTACTATAGCCCCTATCTGGACCGTCAGTCCATTTCCCGACTCGTCCCAGCTATATTCTTATTTCCTGAAGAGAACAATGAAAGCAAAAAGGTGAGCTCAACTAACCCAGTAAAAAATATTATGACTAAGATAATGCAGAATAAATTATCATTAGCCTTCAAAAGTGTTAAATTGATAAAATACAATAAACATCAAATTTAACTACATCGGAACGAGAAATCCATTATAAGAGTCAAGTAGAGCATGATATCTACTATCTTCTATGATTTAAAAAGTTTATTATCAATTTTATCGCTAGGACGCAGCTAAATAAATAATCCACATCACTGAATTATCAATGCACTACAGGCCAATGATATTCATTATTATCACCAATGGTCATGATCATACCAATAACTGTTCATCAATGCACTACGGGCCAATGTGGACTTTTACCATACCATTTGTAATATTTCGTGTCATGATTATATCAAATGATCCCTGGTCATAATCATACCAATCAACAGTCCATCTATGCACTATGGCCAAAGATGACTTTCATCATAATATAAGCATGAGGATGATGACAATGATAAAAGAATTCAATTAAATGAGAGCAATGATAAATTTTAAAGATTTATATTTCAATTTATCCAGAATTCAATAATGTCCAAATTGTCAACATGATACTGTTTTGTGGAGTAAAATTCAAGATTAAAATTGTATCAACAATAATTTTGACAGAAAGGAAATTGATTTTTGTCATGAATAGTACCCTGTGAATAGTACTTCATGAATAGTACCCCGTTAATCAAAGATTGAATAAATATTACCACAAATCATTTTATCTTCAATCAACACATTTTTGATCTTACAATAATTATTCATCATTAATATTATAACTCACAATATTTAACGACCAAATCATTCCCAGGAAAGAGGGAGATTTTTTATAAGGATTTCTCCCTATTGGCACGCAATTAGGTGACCAAACCTCTCCTCGACAGAACTTTTTAGACATCGCCAATATTGCAATTAATAATATGAATAACTTTATCGTCTCAACTATTGATTTAATAATATAAAATATTATCCAGATGATATTGTGATAATAATTGAATTAATAATACGAGATACTACGTAGCAATTACTGTAGCAATAATTGAGTATAACTGAGTGGCTTCTTACGTAAGCATCAATAATCAATACCGTGTGCTACTATGCAATCACGCGTATTACTGAACAATACAAATCGTATATCTTCGATAATTGAACAATAGTTATGAAGTACTATTGATAATTCAAAATAGCACTTCATCTTTTCTTTCAAAATGTTTTACAATAACAACCGTATTTAGTAAAACATTCACTCCGGTCAAAGACCTCGAGTATTCATTCTTTATTGGAAAAGGACAACCTGGAAGAAAGTCCGTAAGCCCGATATCACTTACGAGCACTTCTAGGTGATCAGCCTATTGTACTCTATGTTGATCAACACTACATCCATTAAACGTATGCACGTTTAAGCATTTGGCAACCTCACGTGCCTGTCATTTTACCGACAAAATATTTGTTTAACATTTCAGTCTTCTTTTGAAAACCATATCAAGTAGTTGACAAAAGATAGCAACATTTGATAATACATGAATAGATTATCAGTTCATCAAGTCTAGCCAAAGGAATTGGCTTCAACTTCAACATACCTCAATTCATGTGAAAGAATACATGAACCTCAAAAACTTATTCAGATTGAACTGAGACAAGAGTTAGAATACTTGGCTTTAGCGTCTGCTTCGGTATTTTAACTTTATGATCAAGTTGTTCGAGTCTCTACAATACATGATCACATAATGCCTTATATTAGGTCACATATAATCCAATATGTATATGACTAAATCATATCGTTCATTTCAATCTAATTGTGTATTAGATTCATTAACTATTCATTTTAGTTTGTCATTATGCTTGCATTATATTTTACTAGGTTATCTCAACCTTTACATTACATTCCTTAAGGTTTAACGAAGTTTAAACAATGTTATCTTACCTTCCTTAAGTTATGTTTACTTTGAATCAATTTAGGTTTTCTTTTCTTTATACTTAGAAACCTTCATTAATATCTTTGTTCTGAGACTAGCGCTACGGCGCCAGCTTTATACCTACATCTCGCGCTGCGGCGCGAGCACTTAATGCCATTGTCCTGGACATGGCACTGCGGCACGAGTCCTTACTTAATGGGCCGCGCTGCGGTGCCACTTATTGAACTAAGGTTCGCACAACGGTGAACTCTTGCAGTAGGCTCGGTTCCTGTTCTGCGCTGTGGCGCGGGTCTTTTTCCTAGGGTTGGCACCGCGGCGCCATCTCTGTGCATCAGATATTAATTTCAGTTTTGAAATTTTGTGAACTTCCCGGATGCATAACTTCTTCGTTATAAGTCTGAATTGGCTCGTTCAAAAGCCTACGGTTCACAAATTACGTACTCTACATGACCATTTTATCTAATTGACTTTGTTTGCTAAAAATTCACCTATTGGATCATTTTTAATGTAAACGATAAACGTTCGTGAACATTCAACGCTCGTTTCTTCGTTCAAAGTCGGAATCTGGTCATTTTCGAGTCCGCAACTCTTAAATGCCAATTATTACTTTTCTCTATTGGAAAATAATGGTTTCATGATAAAACATAAAATTTGACTTCCATTTCGAGAATTTTACGTATTCGACGATTATCGTCAAATCGTGCAAATTCCGGCAATTCTTCCTTCTTAGGTTTTGTTCAACATTACAAATGACTTCCATTCATCATGTGAACATTTTAACATACTTAATACAACAACTTATATTTATTTTTGGATTTTGACTTATTCTTCATAAGCTTATAACTTGTCAAATTATAAACTACTTAAGATTTGATTATTCATGACTTATGACAATTAAGGTTTCTTAATCATCATACTTTACATACTCCTCACATATAACTTTACTTAGGTATACATGAAACATATAATCATATAAATTATTTTGCATTCATATCATTTCTCTTAATAAACTTCTTACAAGTTAATATTATTTTCACATAAGTTTATAACTTATGCTAGCTTAAATGAATTATTACCAACTTAATTGGCTTAATTTCATTACTTACTCATTCATGTTTCTTAATCCAACGTTTCTTATCATCCTATCATGGTAGAGATAGAAGATAATTGAGAAGAAGTCTTACTCTTTTGTAGTCTTGGTAAGTAGCTTGCTTCTTCTTCTTAGCTTATGGAAATGACTTATTGCTAGTTTATTTTCTCTAACACTTAAGCACTTTAGAAGTGTTGAATTATTTTCTCAACCAACAAATGACTAGCAAAGCTCTTCTATTTATAGACTTTCCAAGGTTAGGGTAGTTTGGTCTTTAAAACATCCCACCTCCTTAAGCCACCTCCTTACTATTCATCACTTGCTAGCCACTCTCTTATCTCTTACCTGGCCATTAATTCAAAGTCTTGGTCAATACTCCTAACTTGGTCACCACATCACTTGGTCACCACATATCTTGGTCATCACACATTACTTGGTCACTACATCACTTGGTCACCACATTCAACCATATTAATATTGTTTGCCCCATGGATCATACCACTCATGGATTCCATCTTGGGCTTACATTAATTAATCCTTGGGCTTTACTTTAACAAACACTAATTGGTTCATTAATTCATTAGTTGGGCTTCTCTCTCTAATTCACTTGGACTTGTATATAATTGTTTACCAATCATCCAAGTCCATTAACATTTCTTAATACATATTGTTGATGTATTATTTTCGTATTCTAATTCTTATAGAATTTATATACGGTATTTTATCCTTCATTCAAACTCGTATAATACTTCATATTATACTCATTTTCATTACTTCGTACAATACCAAGTATCATACAATTATTACTTATTCTTTAACACTTCGCTTTACTTAACGTTTATAATTGAAGTCCACAAGTGAATTATTACTTTTTCCATAACTAGATTTTTATTACATAATCCATCTTACCTTGTTATTCCATCATTGCATATTTCTCGAAATCTCAAAATTATATCCCAAACAAATACCGATGAATAGTGTTTCAGAAAATTTCTCGGAAAACTTTTATTTTCATCTTGGAAATTCAAACACTTTAATTCATCCACGTTGTCCAAATACTACGATATTCTAACATCAATAGGTTATACAATGACAACCATCTTGATACCACATGGAATATGATTTTATTATTATTTAATTTAATAAAATCATTTTAGAATAAGATCCGAATTTCTCGGTCGTTACAATATCAAATCCACACCATAATATTCAAAATGATATTTAGAGAAAATTATTCTTTATTCATAAAAGTTGGGGTCTTACAACATCCCCTTCTTATAAAATTTCATCCTCAAAATTAGGGTACACACCTGGCATGTCGAAGAGTTGAGGATACCTTGATTTCATTTCAGATTCTAACTCCCAGGACATTTCCTCAACATCGTGGTTTCTCCACAAAACTTTGACTTGAGGTATAACCTTGGAGCGTAGAATATGTTCCTTTTTATCCAAGATTTTAACAGGTACCTCTTTATACGTTAAATCTTCCGCTATTTCATCTGATTCTAACTCAATAATGTGGTTCGAGTCTTCCATATATTTACATAAAATGGATATTTAAAAAATGTTTTGAACACGAGACATACTTGGCGGTAAAGCGAGTTTATAAGCTACAGTTCTTACTCGATCAAGGATTTCGAATGGGCCAATAATCGAGGATTGAGCTTTCCTCTCTTTCCAAATCTTGTAACTCATTTCCATGGAGCAACACGTAACAACACATGTTCTCCAACATTGAATTCCACTTCATTTCGATGAAGATCAGCATAACTATTTTGTCGATCTTGTGAGGTCTTTATACGTTACCAGATCATTTGAATATTTTCCGTAGTCATATGTACTAATTATGGTCCCAACAACGTTGATTCACCCACCTCGTCCCAGCATACTGGAGAACGACACTTGCGTCCATACAACGCTTCGAATGGAGCCATGCCAATACTTGCTTGATAACTATTGTTGTAGGAGAATTCCACCAATGGCAAAAACTTGTCCCAACTACCTTTGAAGTCAAGGACCTAGAGTCTTAATAGATCTTCAAGAGTTTGAATAGTCCTCTCCGACTGCCCGTCTGTTTGAGGATGATATGCCGAACTAAATCGTAAATCCGTGCCCATAGCTTTCTGCAAACTGACCCAAAACCTTGAACTAAATCTTGGGTCTCGATCAAAAACTATGGATATCGGCATATCATTCAGTCTTACAATCTCATTTATGTACATACGAACAAGACGTTCAAGTGAATAAATTTCTCGTATAGGTAAAAAATTTGCAGACTTGGTCAATCTATCAACAATGACCGAAATCGCATCTATGCCTTGAGAAACCTTGGGAAAACCAGTAACGAAATACATGGTAATGTGCTCCCACTTCCATTCTAGAATTTCAAGTGGTTGCAATGGACCTTTTGGCACTTGATGCTCTGCCTTGAACACGTTGACACGTTAAACACCTTGAGATAAACTCTGATATCTCCCTCTTTATATTGCTCCACCAAAATGTATGTCGAATATCATTATACATTTTGGTACTCCCGGGATGGATTGTAAATGGTGTGTTGTGCGCCTTCATCATGATTTTATACTTTAAATAAGGGTCGTTAGGAACTCAAAGTCTGGAGTTGACTCAAAGTATTCCTTTTTCATCAATTCTTGTTTCTGGAATAACACCTTCTTGCACTTTCTTCTTCATACGCATCAGCTCCAGGTCCGTAGCTTGAGCAACTTTAACTTTATCGATTAAAGTTGATTCTACTAGTACATTTGCAATCATCACGTGGGTCCCTGGAGCCTTTATCTCTATCTCAATCCTTTGTAAGTCTTACAAAATGGGCCTTTGTGTTGACAATATTGCACTCGTACCCGCATATGATCTTCTACTCAATGCGTCAGCTACCACGTTCACTTTTCCATGATGGAATTGAATAGTATGATCATAATCTTTCAACAGTTCAAGCAAACGTCGTTGTTGCATGTTTAGTTCCTTTTGAGTGAAGAAATATTTGAGGCTTTTATGATCTGTATAGATCTCCACCTTCTCTCCATACAAGTAGTGCCTCCGGATTTTAAGTGCAGAAACGATAGCTGCCAACTCTAGATCATGAGTAGAATAATTCCTCTCATATTCTTTGAGTTATCGCGAGGCATAGGCTATGACTTTCCTATGTTGCATAAGAACACATCCTAAACCTCTGCATGAAGCATCACTGTAGATGACATATTTCTTCGAACCAAATGGTATTGTCAGAACAGGTGCTGCAATGAGTCTTCTCTTGAGTTCTTGAAAAATCGTCTCACATTCCTTGCTCCAACCGAATTTTTTATCTTTTCGAGTTAGGTGAGTTAATGGAGTAGCGATTCGAGAAAATCCTTTCACGAATCTCCGATAATAACCAACTAAGCCCAGAAAGCTACGTACTTCGGTAACTGACTTAGGTTGCTCCCAGCTTTGAATTACTTCAATATTTGTCGGGTCAACAGATATTCTATAATTTGATATCACGTGCCCAAGGAATGCTACTTCCTCAAGCCAGAACTCGCATTTCTTCAACTTGGAATATAGTTTGTTTTCATGAAACTTGTGGAGTATTAGCCTCAAGTGTTTCTCATGATCTTCACGACTTTTGGAGTATATGAGGATTTCATCAATAAAGACAACAACAAAATGATCCAAATATTCTTGAATACTCTGTTCATAATATCCATGAAGGCCGTAGGAGCATTAGTCAATCCAAAAGACATGACTAGGAATTCGTAATGCCCGTACCAAGTTCTAAAATCAGTCTTAGGAATTCGAAGATCGAACT
The DNA here is from genome assembly GCA_020205505.1 of Panax japonicus. NCBI lineage: Eukaryota > Viridiplantae > Streptophyta > Magnoliopsida > Apiales > Araliaceae > Panax > Panax japonicus. The sequence continues at coordinate 486,833 of JAINUV010001491.1, forward strand.
TTGAAAAAAAATTTAGCACCTTACAACTAGTGAAACAGGTCATCAATTCGAGGTAACGGGTACCTATTTTGATGTTGACATGATTCAACTCCCGATAGTCAATACAAAGTTGCATACTTCCATCTTTCTTCTTTACGAATAGAATAAGAGCACCCCAAGGAGACGTACTAGGATGAATGAAACCGATGTCTAACAATTCCTGCAGTTGGGATTTTAACTCCTAAAGTTCAATAAGAGCCATTCGATATGGGACTTTGGAAATGAGTTTTGTACCGATTTCAAGATCAATACAAAACTTGATTTCACGTTATGGGGGTAGGCCAGGAAGTTCTTCAGGGAATACGTCAGGAAATTTATTGACAATAGAAATATCATTCAAATCTGACGTATTTTTATTTAAATCCGTGACATGGGCTAAGAAAGCTTGACATCCATTTTTTAATAATCAAATAGCTTTATGGCTTGATATGACAGTGGTTAACTTTAGTGGTTAGGTTACTTAAATTCGCATAATAGGTTGGTTAGGAATATCAAAGTTAACAACCTTACGAAAATAATCGATTTTCAGAGAGATAAGATTGACAGGTAACGTGCGGTTACCAATTTGAATCAAACAAGACTTATAAATAGTGGATGTAATAAAGGTTTCTCCTAACGGAGTTTCAACAGATAAATCAAAGTCTAATTTCTCTAGAGTTAAATTTAAACGTTGAGCACAAGTAGGAGAAATAAAAGAATGGGTAGAACCGGTATCAAATAAGGTATAGACTTTGCTAGATTTTATGATTAGCTTACCTGTGATCACCTCGTTCGAATTCCTCGCTTTTTGGGAGGTTACGACAAACGCTCTCCCTTGAACTACCAGTTTTTTCTTACCTGTGATGGCCTTTGATGCCTCCATCCCAGCTGGACTTGACTTTGGTGCATGACAAAATCGAGCTAGGTGACCTTCTCTTCCACAATTGTAACATACTTTAGACTGCTGCATACAGTTTGAATTGATGGGTCCCTCCCCTACGCATTTGTAACATACGACCGGCGGTTATTCTCTTTCCTTAACAACAGGTGCTGCTGCTGACGTCTTTCCATCATTATTGAATTTTCTCTTCTTAAAATTTCCACTTCTATTATCTTGGCCATGCTCACCACTGAAGTGGTTACCATTTCTGGCATATTGATTCCCTCCATGTTTGTTGTCACCGCTTTGATGACTACTACCACTAATATTATCAATTTTTTGGCTTCTCTCTCTTGGTTGGGTTAACTCATTATCACACTCCAAAAACTGAGCCCTATTTACAACATCTGAATACAAGCACAGTTTATGAGAAATTAGGTATTGATGTATCTCAGGTTTCAAACGTTTAGAAACATCCGTGTCATTCTCTCCTCATTATCAACCAAGTGGGACGCAAACTGGGACAACTCGGTAAACCTAGCTTTGTATTGTGACACGGTTATATTATTTTGCTCTAGCTTGATGAACTCCACCACTTTTATCTAACGAAAAATTTCGGGATAGTACTTGTCGTTAAACAATTCTTAGAACTTTTCCCAATACATCTTCAGTGCGGCAAGCTGAGTACGCTATACAGATTTACACTAGTAATCTACCTCTCCTCGCAACATGAAGGTGGCAAAGGGAACCTTTTGCTCCTCGGAGCATCCCAAGACATCAAATATCTTGGTGATCTGCTTTATCCACGTCTCCGCCTTAAGTGGTTTTGGCTCTACCAAAAACTCTGGTGGTTCTAGTTCCTTGAATTGCTTAGCGGTGACCATCCGTGAGTTGCCAGTGTTTCCACCTGCATTTTATATAGGAGTTTCTCTCACCTGATGTTGTATGAATTACAGAAACCCTTTGAACATTCCGTCGTTCATTATTTGGTCGGTGTTGTTGTTTACCTGAGGATTATTGCCTTCCTGATGCACATTATCCTAGATATTGATCTGTGGTGACTCAACGGTCTCCTGTGCTCCATTTTCATTCTAAACATTCTCGGATGTCATTTTCAAACACTATCTCAAAACAAGGGTTAATTGACATGCCACATATTATCCATATATTCTGACCGACCAATTAAATAACAATTAAACTTAGGTAGGTCAAACTAGCGAAGGAATTACCCGTCTCTCCTCTCCTAGTTCTAGTCTCACATCTCTGCCGGAGATCATATCCTTAAGCTTTGATACCAACTTTAACGCCCCCAAAATAGGTATACATCACCCATCTTGAGTCGCCAAATACATGGTATAGAATTTAAATACAAACTTCTTTGATACAGTACGACAAAACGTAGTTAAGAGTTTCAACACAGATAATGTCTCATAGAGCGTATCCAAACTCAAATAAAGTCCTCATTATAATTATTATCACACTATTTCACATAATAGTGAGGACTACTATAGCCCCTATCTACACCGTCACTCAATTTCCCGACTCGTCCCAGCTATATTATCATTTCCTGAAGAGAACAATGAAAGCAAAAGGGTGAGCTCAACTAGCCAATAAGAAATATTATGACTAAGATAATGCAAAATAAATTATCATTATCCTTCAAAAGTGTTAAACTGGTAAAATACAATAAACATCAAGTTTAACTGCAGCGGAACAAATAATCCATTAGAAGAGTCAAGTAGAGCATGATAACTACTATCTTCTATGATTTGAAAAGTTTATTATCAATTTTATCGTTGGGACTCAGCTAAATAAATAATTCACATAACTGAATTATCCATGCACTACGGGCCAAGGATATTCATTATTATCACCAATGGTCATGATCATACCAACAACTGTCCATCAATGCACTACGGGCCAATTAGGACTTTTACCGTATCATTTGTAACATTTCGGGTCATGATTATACCGAATGATCTCTGGTCATAATCATACCAATCAATAGTCCATCTATGCACTACGGCCAAAGATGACTTTCATCATAATATAAGCATTAGGATGATGACAATGATATAAGAATTCAATTAAATGAGCGCAAGAATAAATTTTAAAGATTTATAATTCAATTTATCCAGAATTCAATAATGTCCAAATTTTCATAATTATACTACTTTGTGGAGTAAAATTCAAGAATAATATTGTATCAACAATAATTTGGACAGAAAAGAAATTAATTTTTGTCATGAATAGTACCCCGTGAATAGTATCCCGTGAATAGTACTCCGGCATGAAAAGATTAAACTTAATAAGAATGTTCAGAAAAATATCATTGTGAAACGATACTAGATGAAGCGCAAATTCCACGGATATTCTACTAATTTTAAGGAGTATAAAATCAATACTTGTCAACATAAGTGTAGAATTAGGAATATGAAACGAAATAATATTACTTACATACTACAGAGTATGGAAGCAAATATTATTTCTTACGAATATTGAACAGAAATAATATTCCTTACGAGTACAAAAGAAATGATATTCCATATAATATGAAAGAATATACGAAACTGCAAATGGATTTTCACACGTCATGCGGTAATCCACGTAGACTTATCATTTCCATAATTTAATAAAGAATGAATACAAAAGGTTATTCACCATGCATGTGATAATCCGCGTAGACAGGTTACTCCCGCAGATTAATAAAGAATGATTATGAACGGTTATTCACCATGCATGCGGTAATCCGCGTAGACAGGTTGCTCCCACAGATTAATAAAGAATAGAATGACAATCCTTATGAGTATGAAGAAAATAACATCCTTTACAGATACGAAAGAAATAATACCCCTTACCTTAGTAGGAGATTGGATACTGAAATAGTGTAGTAGCAGAATACTCTTCTTTTTTCTCTCTGATTCCCTCTCTATATAATTCTCTTGTGAGTCGTAATGAATTGGTGAGAATGAAAGAAGAAATAAGCTTCTATTTATAGAAGATTTCTATCTTAGCTCTTGCAATGTGAAGAGGAAAGTGGCTTGATGACTGGTGATGTGAAAAGACAAGTGGTTCGACGCTTGTAATATTAAACGATAAGTGGTTTGAAGTCTGGTAAAGGCAATTAATATTGGCGAAAGTGATTCTTAGATGATTTCATATAGGCCCCCATGGAATATACCAAACTTACCACAAACGTCTCATAACAGACTTCTTATTTATATCAAAGATTGAATAAATATTACAACAAATCATTTTATCTTCAATCAACACATTTTTGATCTTCCAACAATTATTCATCATTAATATTATAACTCACAATATTTAACGACCAGATCATTCCCAGGAAAGAGGGGGCTTTTTGATAAGGATTTCTACCTATTGGCGCACAATAAGGTGACCAAACCTCTCATCGACAAAACTTTCTAGACATAGTCAATATTGCAATTAATAATATAAATAACTTTATCGTCTCAACTATGTATTTAATAATATAAAATATTATGCAGATAATACAGTGATAATAATTGAATCAATAATATGAGATACTATGCAGTAATTACTATAGCAATAATTAAGTATAACTGAGTGGCTTCTTACGTAAGGATCAATAATCAATACTGTGTGCTACTATGCAACCACGCGTATTATTGTACTTTTACCACCGGGGATTTCAAAAGTTAACGGTAAAACTTTTGCCATTAATCTTATAAAAAGATATTTATATCATTTTCTAACTTCGACAATAATTTTGTTGTGGGGCCCACCAATGATTGTGCCATCGTACGAATAATCCCCGACAAAAATAATATTCCCCGACCAAATGAATCTTAATAACAACTTGCTTACTTTGAAAAATTTATAAATATTACCCACAACTATAACATTATATCAAATCTACACCATAATATTCAAAATGATATTTAGAGAAAATTATTCTTTATTCATAAAAGTTAGGGTCTTACACATAGCACATAATAATATTAAAAAAAATTCAATTTATGAATAACTAATTCTTTAAACTTAAATTCTGGACAATCTGGATTGTCAGGGTTGTTATAGATATGGCCCAAAATACTTGGGAAGCAATTTACCAAATTTAGTCCTAGTAATGGTTAATTGCTTATAAGGTTTAACCCTTAGATATACCCAATCGTCCACCTAAAAGATCCTTTTACTTCTAGATTTGTCAGCATAAGTTTTCATCCTATATTATTCTTTTGTCAGATTTTGCTTGAGTAATTGCAACTGCAGAGTTCTGTCCTTACAGAAAACATTAACAACCGAATCGTTCACTTGACCATACTGATGGAGATTAAGATGGGGAGGTTTATACCCATACAAAACTTTAAAAGGGGTAACTTTTAGTCCACTGTGGAAATGGGAATTGTTCTAGAATTCTGCCAAGGGTAGCCAAGTAGACCAGTTGCTAGGTCTGTTAGCAGTCATGTATTTCAAGTAACATTCTAGCACCTAGTTTAACCTTTCAGTTTGGCCATCTGATTGGGGGTGATAGGCAGTGCTCAGATATAGTTTAGTCCCTACTAATCTGAAAAGGGATTGCCAAAACATGCTTATTAAAATCTTGTCTCTGTCTGACATAATTGAAGAAGGAAATTCATGTAATTTATAGACTTGGTCAATATACACCTGAGTCAAATTTGAGGCAGAAAAAGGGTGGTGAAGGGGTATGAAATGCCCAGATTTAGTTAGTCTATCCACCACTACCCATATAACTGTATACCCTTTTGATTTAGGTAATCCTTCTATGAAATCCATTGAAATATCCTCCCATGGCTTACTAGGAATTGGAAAGGGTTGTAACAAACCTAGAGAAGCAATGATCTCATCCTTATTTTGTTGGAAAATATAACACTCCTTAACAAGCTGCATCACATCCTTTTTTATTAATGGCCAATAAAAGTATTTACTTATTCTTTCATAAGTTCATGTAATTCCATAATGCCCCCCACTAGGAGACTCCTGAAATTCTGCTAACAATTTGGACTTTAGAGTAGCATTAGATCCTACCACTAATTTGTTGTCAAACTTTAGTCTGCCATTAAAGAAAGAATACCCAGGAACTGAGTGAGGGTCCAACTGAAGCTGAGAAATTAAATCCTTTAGCTCTTGGTCTGCTTCCCAAGTGTGAGCTAATTCCATAATCCACTGGGAAGTACAAGTAGAGAGGGCTACGTAACTAAAATTCTGTTCAGTGATCTACAGTTGTCTGGATAAGGAATCTGTTGCCTTATTCTCTTTTCCTTTCTTGTATAAAATCTCATAATCTAAACCCATCAACTTAGTGATCCATTTCTGCTTATTGGTGGTTGTAATTCTTTGGTCAAAAATATATTTTAGGTTGTGATGACCAGTCTTGATTAACACTTTGTTTCCCAAAAGGTAATGCCTCCATTTGTTAATAGCATAAACAACAGCCATGAGATCTTTCTCATAGGTAGACCACGATAAATGTTTTTCTGAAATAGCTTTGCTCAAGAAGGCAATAGGTTGTCCCTGCTATATTAAAACTGCTCCCAGGCCAACATAAGATGCATCAATTTCTGAAATAAATTGTAGGCTGAAATTGGGCATGGCTAAGACTGGTGCTTTGGTCATAGCATCCTTCAAAGATAGAAATGCAGTAGTAGCCTCTTCATTCCACAGGAAATTATTCTTCTTCAATAATTCAGTAAGAGGTTTGCTAATGAGGCCATAATTCCTGACAAACTTCTTGTAGTATCCCGTTAACCCCAAAAAACCTCTCAAGCTTTTAATATTATGAGGTAAGGGCCAATCCTTTATACAGCTAATCTTGTCTGGATCAATAGAAACTCCACTAGCATTGATGACATGTCTAAGGTAGTGAAATTGTTCAGTGCCAAACAAACATTTACTTTTTTGGCATATAGAGTATGATCTTTAAGGAGCTGTATGTCAGTTGTAGGTGTTTAAGGTGTTCCTCATAACTGGGGTTATACACTAATATTGTAACGCCCAAGAAAATCGGATCTTTATGTGAATTAAATTTTATTTGATTATTTGAATTAAATGAATTTAATTATTTATTTATGTGAGTAAACTGTTTGAAGGTCATTCTATGACCTAGAATGTGCGGATGTGGTTAGGATTCTGGCTATGTGCTAGGATTAATTGTTATGAATTTCCAAGACGAAAATGAAAGTTTTCTGAGAAATTTCCGTAAAAACACTATCCATCCGTTTCTACTTGGAGATTAAGTATGAATTTCAGTGAAACGCGTAATGATAGAATTCTAAGACAAGATGGAATATTCAATAATATTTCAGTTATGGCAAACGAAGTTTTCGCCCGTGGACGTAAAACCTAAGGGTTAGGAAAAGTGAGTTCCGAGAATTAAATGACTATGTACGATAATTAGGGTTATTATATGTAAGGAATACGAGTATGATATTAGTTATTATAAGAGTATAGTATGAAGATTATTACGACGTATAATATGAATATCATACGAACTATATATGTAAGAATACGAGAATTATACGAGTAGAATGCGATTAGTCTTAGTGGACTTTGAGTTTATAGACTTTGTAGAATCCAATTGGACTTGGACTGTGTCAAGCCCAATGCATTGTTAAATCAAGCCCCAGATAGACCCAATACGATTTAATTCTAAGGCCCAAACCAAGAAACCAAACTGTAGATCGAACCGATGGGTCATCAGATGGGTAAAACACATGGGGCAACCCATAGGGGGACCCATTAGAGAATATGGGCCGACCACTTAGAGGCCAAGTAAAGTGGATTTACTTAGTGGCTAAGAAAACGAATAGTAAGGAGGTTGGCATGTTGACCATTTTACCCTCAATTAGATTTTTCTATATAAAGGAAGCTTGTGTAGTTTATTTGATGTTTTACCAAACTTAACCACATATATTGAGAGAGAAAAGTTCATTATCAAGTAATCAAGAGCAATACAAAGTAAAAAATTCAAGCTTTATTCAAGAACGTGAAGAACGTTAAGGTAATAATACGTAAACCTTACTTTAATATTTACTACGCATGTTACTTCTCACATAACAAGCATAGAGATTTACTTCACAAGCATATCATCAAAGATCAACTTTCAAATTTCATACATATCTTATATGCATTTCATATATATACATCAACATTCTCATAGCATAGTATAGCTCAACTAACAGTTACCGAATTCATATATCAAATAGGAACTAAAAGTCATGCCTAATTCGTAGTTTATCAACTACGACTTAACTGCTTAAAATTATCTGCACTTCGTGTATTCCTAAATAGTTATATAATCATGGATTTATATCCATCAGTCATAAATTTCACACGCTTTTAATAGAATAACAATTCGTATATCATTTTCTAATCTTGGTTCCGTTTGACTCCACCTTAGAATAACCATGATGTTACGACATCATACTTTCATACTTATTCTTTTCATACTTATTCTATCGAAACCATATTGTTTCATCCCTTAGGGTCTTTAAGGAAAACACATAAACATAACTTAAGACCAGGCAGTTAACAACTGCTCTTGGTAGCTATGCAAAACGGTGCGACCGTGCTGCATATAAGCTTGGGAGTGGCACGACCGCGATACTCCCTACCAAAACTAGACTTGAGCTTTTCATTGCTCAGTCTAGTCCTAACATACTATGCATTCTGATATATACTATAAACATACATCAAGTAGGTTCTGATATTTCTTTAAGTTCACATTTCAAATCATTTAGTTTTGAATTACATAGCTCTATATTGAATTATTTACATTAACAAGGCTTAACAACTTCTTTTAATAAAGGTTCACTGTTTATAAGCTTTTAAGCCTTATATTGGTACTAACAAGCCTTTAATACACATTTTCACATGTATCTATCTAATTTACATAGACATGGCATAATTCATTTACTTGAAAATTTATTTTAAACTATGCTTGAAAGGTCTAATTCATGTCTAGCTAGATGGTGAACACACTCGGCATGTTCTAGACGCATAAAGCGTCCTAGTATATATGCTTTGAAAAGCCATAATACCATTTATAAAATGTTTGAAACTATTAGTTCTCAAAACTTCTGAGTTTTCTTTCAAAACATTTTAAACCAAGCTTAATCGATATAGTATATGCAAGGTAACTTAACAACTACATCTCATGCACGTTAATATGTTTACATAAGGACCAAGGTTAGAACTCAAAGGACACCAAATTCATCAACTTCTGATTCTCAAAAACGTTAAGTTTTCTTTAAGAAAATCATGTTAAACCAACTACTATCATTCATTACATGAATGGAAATCTTATTACATATTTCAAACTCAATTATACACATATTGAAGTCTAACTAGCATCCTCAACAATTCAGATTACACAAAAGTCATTTTTTATTTCTGCACGAGGCGCGACAGCGCTGCTTTTGTACTGAGGATTGGCACGGTCGCGCCACTCCGGTTCTAGACAGGAGTCTTTCTGCAATATGTAGAGCTTCATAACCAAAGTTTAACTTCTTCATGGAACATGCTTGAATACTATCGCATTGCATTTATATAACATATATATAGACTCTACTATCATGTTACCATTATGCTACATATCAATTTTTAGCTAATTGATGAAATTTCTTATGAATTCATCTACTCAAAACTAAGAATTTAAAGTAAGGTTTATACATCTTGGAGCTTTGAATTACTAAGCTTGCTTCTTAATCTCATAATTTTCTTTCTCAGTTGTAAGACCCTAACTTTTATGAATAAAGAATAATTTCTCAAAATATATTTTTGAATATTATGGTGTGGATTTGATATAATGTTATAGCTGTGGGTAATATTTTCAAATTTTGCAAAGTAAGCAAGTTGTTATATAATATTCGATTGGTCGGGGAATATTTATTTTAACATGGAATATTCGTACGACGGCACAATCATTGGTGGACCCCACAACAGAAGTATTTTTGTAGTTAGAAAACGACATAATTATCTTTTTATAAAAATAACAATGAAAGTGTTACTGTTAAAACTGTTAAACTACCCGGTAGTAAAAGTACAGTAATACGCTTGGTTTTATAGTAGCACACGGTATTGATTATTGATGCTTATGTGAGAAGTCACTCAGTTATACTCATTTATTGGTACAGTAATTGCTGCATCATATCTCTCATATTATTGATTCAATTATTGTCACAGTATCATCTGTATAATATTTATTATTATTAAATCAATAATTGAGACGACTAAGTTATTCATATTATTATTTGCAATATTGACAATATCTATAAGCTCTGTTAATGAGAGGTTTGGTCACCTAATTGCACGCCAATAAGAGAAATCCATATCAGAAAGGCCCTTATTTCCTAGGAACGATCTGGTTGTTAAATATTGTGAGTTATAATAATAATGATGAATAAGTTGTGTTAATTAAAGATGAAATTGATAGTTCCATTGTGTTGGGATTATTAGTGTTAGTGGAAATCGACATTTATTTTGATAATAATTGATGTATGGAGGTTATATTGACCAATCGGATAATTAAGCAATTAATTGCTATTATTTCAAATGCTTATAACTATTTATTCACATGTGTGTACTATTGATTCACATTCATGTACTATTAGGGGAGGTGGTGCAAGATTGATAATACTTGCATGACTAAATTAAAAATTGAGATATAGTTAAAGGTACTATATTGTAATTAGTTTTTTCACATGATTATACTATTGAGTCACATGAATGAACTATTAATTCATATTATTTACTATTAGGGGAGGTGG